>VWZE01001159.1:149333-221833 GCA_013396675.1 Eubucco bourcierii
GATTTTCAGAGATTTTTTTTTTTTTTTTTTGTAGAGAACACAAGTCTACAGAAGAAATATCACTCTGAAATCTCTCATATATCAAGTTTCAAATATTTACAGCATGCTACTTTCTAAGGGAACAATGTTCAGGACTGCATTTCAAAGCATGTACAACCTTGCACAAACATCTGAACATGATACACAAAAATCTGACACTCTTTATTTATTCAACACAGTGTCTAGGCAATTCAGAGAAATCAACAAAGAGGACTGAGAAGATAACCAATTCTAGTAAAGATTTTCTTCTTGTGCACAAGCTTCTTTAGCAAGAAGCATCAATGTCAATGTGAGGTCATCTAATTTAGATCACAAACAGAGCAAACTACCCTAATCATGTTTGCTCCAGATTAGTTTGGCAAAGCAGCACAAAGGAAGTGCAAACATTCTTGTGCTCTTTTTGCTAAATTGCAAACAAAGTAGTCAAGGGTAGCAACCATTTTTGCAGTACAGAATCAGCCTGCTGAGAATTTAATTAAGTTACACAAAACCCAGGCCTAGGAAATTATTTATGTTCCAGTTATTCTTAGTATTCTCAAGTATATTACATTTCTGTAAAGCCCTGTTTACAAGCATGCCATCATATTGGATAAAACTGCAATATGATACAGTAAGATGGAAGATAAACAAAACTATTGTCAATAGTTCTATTCATCTTGTCCTGTACTGGGACTTCATCTCATGTATCTCATAAATGTGCAAACTCTCATTTTCTTCACATTGCAGAATGATTAACTTGACTTAGTGATAGACTCAGGAGTTTTCTGACATTTTTACAAGGAATGGTAGGCAGGAAATTCTCGTGCATCAGAGGATGAAGATGCCATATACAGTTGAAAGACACAGGACGAATTTTCTACTCTACATAGCAATAATGAGGAGGGTCAGTAGCATCACACTGCTGCATCTGTAACTGTGAGATTGATACAAAGCAAACAGCAGTCACCTTGACTGAAAGAAGAATTGGGATGGGTGAAAAGGTAGCCTACCATCTCCATTCTGCTGCATAAGAGACAAAAACTCTACTGATCTGCATCATAGATGCTATCTGCTTCTTAGATGCTATTTAGCCTACCTTGAGCTAACAGTTCAAGATACCTACTGAGCTATCTATAGACAGGAAGGAGTATGTATGCTAGATAACTGCACCATTAAAACAGCACACAAACTTAAAATGGAAAAAACTCTACAAGCTGGATGCAGCAATTTGAAATGTTTAATGATATTCACTTTCATACATCCAAATGATTGTGAAGGCTTTAAATTAATTACTCTGCTCTCATCAGATCCCAATCTGGAGTACTGTGCGCAGTTATAGAGCCCCCAGCACAGGAAGGACATGGAACTCTTGGAGTGGGTCCACGGGAGGGCCACGATGATGCTTAGAGAGCTGCAGCAGCTCTCCCATGAGGACAGGCTGAGAGAATTGGGGTTCTGCAGCCTGGAGAAGAGAAGGCTTACATGAGACCGGATAGTAGCCTTCCAGTATCTGAAGGGGGCCTACAGGAAGGCTGGGGAGGGACTACTGACAAGGTCTTGTAATGACAGGACAAGGGGCAATGGGTTTAAACTGGCAGAGGGGAGATTTAGACTGGATGTTAGGAGGAAGTTGTTTGCAGTGAGGGTGGTGAGACACTGGCACAGGTTGCCCAGGGAGGTTGTGGCTGCTCCCTCCCTGGAGGGGTTCAAGTCCCGGTTGGAGGAGGCCTTGAGTGAGCTGTACTAGTGGGAGGTGTCCCTGCCTATGGCAGGGGGTTGGAACTAGATAATCCTTGAGGTCCTTTCCAACCTTACCATTCTATGATTCTATTATTCTATAATCTTCACTTACATGTGAATGTACCAAGAGCTATGCATCCCTAACTTCATAATTAGTATTTCTATTGACATCCATCTTTTCCTAAGAATCTTGACTCAATGCTGCTTCTACAACGACCATACATCCCATGTAACATAAGCAAGGCAGAGATAATGAAGTCTTGGAAAACTTAAAACATTCTCTTTTCGTGCATAGACTTGTGATTTTTCTGGCAACTGCAGACTCAAAATTGCTAATGATGTTTCACATATCAAACACTTATCAGAATTAAAACTTCTGCACGCTTCTCCTTCCCTTACACAAAGGCAAAAGCCTCTTACAGAGTGTAGCCCTAAGTAAACTGAGACATTTCAACAAATTTCAGGTGATTTTTTATTTTTACTTAGGATTATCAGTTGTAAAACACACATTAGTTACCATGTCTACCTCACAGAAATGTTTCCTAACTGAATAGCTGTTTTGAAGTATTTCATTCTTTCTGCAGAGCAAATTTAGGAAGGAATGCCTTCAGAAACAACCATGATTTTAGAAATTACTATCCCACTGTGCTGGTTTGAGGCTACTTGGAATATTTTAATGGAAAAAAAAATGCTATTATAGGCTGTGAAAAGAAAACAATGGTGATGTCTACTTCACTCATAGGCTTGGTGAGATGTGTAAGAACAAGAACACAAACATAGATAAGACACACAGAGAGTCTTGGTCCTTCTAGCTGCGGGTTTTGTCTGCTGGCCTCTCTGCTAACTCTAACTAACCACTCTTCTTCTACCCACCCTGGCTGAGCCTCAAACTCACCTTGTATGTAAGCCAGACCCTGGGGTAAGGTAAAGGGGTGGAAAGAAGGTGGAAAAGTGGTTGGGAGCCCCTCCTGGGGTCTCTGATTTCTGGGAGGGGAGTTGTGTTTCTGTATTACCTTTAACTTGTCTATTTCTGTAACTATTCCTGTATATTGTGTGTATCTCTGCTTGTAAATTGTGCTAAGCTGTAAATAGAGCTTCAGTCCTTAACTTCCAGCTGGCTGAGTCTAGTCTGGGTCATTTTACAAAGTGTGGGGGGCGGGGAACTCCCAAACCATCACATCCACTGAGCACTAAGTGCTCTTCATCTTGACTGGGAAGTATTTACTAAATATGATATTCACTACTGATTCTTATTTTCTTTTTATTTGGAGGATGAACACAGATTCCAGCCTTCCTACATTTAATTTTCCAAATGTTTAAAAAGCTATTTGTGAGCTACCACTGCTAGATCAAGTAGGCATTTCTTTATTTTCATATGCCAAATGACAGCAATCAAATACTGTCTCAAACAAGTTCCAAAGACTAAGGACGTAGCTTAACTGTCAGTAACCAGAAACTTTCTGGTTATTTAGCAAGCTAAAAAATGGAAGGGGGGAAAAGAGATATTCTTGTATCCCACAGTATAGGTGGATTAGCATAAATATCTTTCTGTAAAAAAAAATAAAAATTAAAACATTAAAACCACAGGAAGTTCCCAGCAAGTGACAAAGAGCAGAATAGTAGGTGTAATGAGCCACAGAAACAATATACTGCAACCATTTTTCTACACTGATTCAGTAGTTCCTAAATAAAGCCTTTAGAAGTCAGTAGTTTATATTAAATTCCAGATCCCAAGCAGTGGAATAACAAAGGTATTTATTTAACTCAGTAGCCTCTTCCTAGGTAAAAAAAAAATACCTCAATGCAGCTAAGATTATGTGTTAAAGCAAATTCAGTTAAAATTTGCAAATGATGAAACACACACATAGGCAACATGCACAAACTTGGTTCTTAGGGTAACAAATGATTGAATAAAGTTGCAACAAAATTAGGTTTCTTTAGAAAAATATATTAAAAGGTCAAAATTGTATGATTGCTAAAGTTGCACAGAAGTGATTATCAAAACATGTTTTCCTATGAAATAGTTATGCCAGAGAAGTATCAGCCAAATCTTCTCCCTGGAGCTCCATCTACTGACACTAAAAAAAAAAGCCACACAAAACTAAGATCTGTAGCCTTAACACTGGGAACCAAAGTTGACAGTGATAGTACTGATGTGGAAGGTGTCTTTACAAATGAAGATGCTGATAAATAACTTGAGATAACAAAGAAAGGAACAGACTAGGAATCTCAACAATTCAACTTATCTCTCGTTACATGTAAATAACAGAGTCTCTGATAGTGTCTCACCAGGGGTCTTACTATAAATTTGCAGGGTATCCTCCAAAGACAGCAGAAACTGAATACAGCCTGAAGGTTTGAACTTTTAGGACAGCACAAACTTAATAGGCTACTGAATATTAACTTCTCTGCCCAGAGAAGTGGAGAACTTAAATAAAATGAATGTATGATGCACATGGGTGTACATGTAAGGGGAGAGTATGTAGTAGGTGAACTGGAAAGTCTGTACATTCTGAGTATCTCAGCCAGTGGAGAATGGAAGAGGGATATCTGCATCCAGGAATTTAGGGTAGCAGGGAAACTGTGCCTTCCAGCAACTTGAGACACCCACAGGGAGTCTGACCAGTGGACTCTCCCTTTATCTGAATAAAATTTTACAGGACTCCTCTGTCTACACTGTGAACCCGAACCTCTAGTGACAGATCATTTTCCTTACAGCAGTGAACTACATTGCCTGCATAGATCAAAAAAGTGCTTCTTCCATGTAAAAAGCAGCAAGCAAAAATAAGGGTATTTACCTTCCAGAGATTCAATTCCAGTTGCTTGGGCCAATAGGTCTTCATGCCTTGCAACGACCTTAAAAACAACAGGATAATCAGCATAGAAAAAGGGGGATGTGTGCCTTAAAGGAGTATTAACATATTGTCATCATTCCTACACTAGGCATTAGTATCATTATTCCTACATTAGCCAGACACAGGAAAAAGCAGTCACCCCTTCAAAATTAAAGAGTTTTCAGAACACATCTTAACTCACAAAAGCAGCAAGCTCAGAATAAGAAAAGGGTTTGTAATGACAGCAGAGCTGACATCTTAATTAAAGGCAGCAGAGTAATCACATTTCAGTACATTTTATGTAATTCTAAATGTAAGTTTATTAACCACACAGTAATAAAGTACATTTACATTTTAGTATTTGATTTTTTTACTTATGGTATTTAGAGACGAGTTCCCAAACAATTTACCAAACGGTGGCAGATAGTAGGAGGAAGGTTTTGAAATTGCACACGAAGTTAGCAGATGTTCCCACTGCAAGGTCCTCTGTGGACCTGTGGAGTCTACATAGGTTTTGCCAAAAAGCTTTGTATTATCCAAACTCAAAAGTCTTTCTGAAGGTGTGGAGGCACGTTAACACAGGTTATACTTGCCCAGCTAAAGGCAACCCTTAGAGCCTAGGCTACACTCCGGAAGAGAATGAAACAACGGAAGTCAAACCACTCACTATCTCCAAACAGTTGTCACAGGTCAGCATTTCTGATAACCCATATGAACATTTGGAGAGAGTCAGTGAAGATCCTTATGAGGAAGAGAGGAATCTTGATGTACGCTGACAGCAAAAGCTGAAAACAAAGCAGCATGTGGCTCTTGGTAGGACTATTAACAGTGGGCCTGGTTAAGTATCAGACTCACTACTAGTTTTGCTGCAAGTTGTGCCTTTAGCTGCTGCTTTCAGAATACACTGGACAGTCTCAGAAACAACAATATTACTAATATTTTGACTCCAGAATAACTGGTATGCTATAAACTTACTTGTAAATGAAGCTCTTTATCCAACTGACTAATACCTTGGGCAAGTTTTGCTAGCTGCTCAGCTATCACAGCCTGATGGATAGACTGGGAAGTGTAAGCTTTCACATCAAAGTCTTCTCTGAAGAAATCAGAATAACATTCTGAAAAAGATTCAGATTTCATCTTTATGCTTCAGAACAAATAAATAATGTTTACTGACTTAAACAGTTCTCTGATCTTTGGCTCCTCTAAATGTAACAGAATACACTATCTGTATCACATAATATAACCCAAATTTGGGACCAGAATCAACAGAAACAAGTTCAGAGCTGATGACTTCAGGGAAGGGGAGTAAGTGGGGCAGGGTATGTGTGCAAATGGTGAAAAACATGCAAGATCCTTTACTCCCCACAGCCCTTTCTTGAGTAGAATACTTTCAAAAGCATTTCTATTTTCTGCTTCAAATTTTACAGAGTAACCCGAGTGAGGCTGTTGATGTTGTACTCAAACATACATCAGTCACATTCAAGCTACTAATGATCGAAGTGGGACGAGACACAACCTCATGGGACCACAGCAGACCCTTATAATTGCACACAATTCGTATTGGTTTATAAACTACTACATTAATGACACTGGAACGATGGTTTTGGAACAATCAAGACCACCGGGCATGTACTAACGATACCAAGCACCTTGGTCTCCCTGAGCCCTTTTTTTCCCTCCTTTAAGGCGCAAACGACCACAGGTGAACACGACACCGCGCAGGACCGCGCCAAGAGGCCCTCTCTGTCCCCCGAGAAGGGACATACTCAAGAGGTGCGGCAGCACTCCGCACCGACTGCAGTTCTCGACCACCCAAACTTTCTGTCACTTGACAGCACAAGGGTTCACCGCCCTCCCCGTCTTGTCCCGAAGCACCGACGTCTCTTCCAAGGCTCAGCCCAGAGCCCTAAAGCCCAGCCCCGCCCCAGCAAAAGACTCTTCGTCTTCCCCGGGTGGCCCGCGGACGGGATCGCCGGCACGATTCCGCCGACAGAGGTACAGCCAGACGCTGCCTCTCGCCCCCGGCGCCAAGACAGCGGTGCGCTCCTCAGCCCCAGCCACCGACAATGGCCGCGCCTCACCGTCCGCCAACAGCTCGGCGAGAGCCGGGGCCGGGGCCGTGCGGCCGCCTTCCCCCGCCTCCTCCATGCTGGCAGGTGCCGGGAGCCCCCGCGTCACTCCCGGGCGGCTGCGCGCGGCGATGATGCAGAATGAGCGCGACGGGCGGGCGGTGGTGGCGGCAGCGGCAGCAGCAGCAAGGCGGTCACGCACGTGGTGAGCGCGGGGCGGGCCGCAGGGCGAGGGGTGGCGACACCCGGCAGGGACCCGCGCGCGAGGGATGTGCTCAGTATGGGGTGGCCGTGCCGCAGATCCCTTTGTGAGGGGGTTGAGGGGCCTGTAGCGGGAGAACGGCAGACAGTACGCCTCGGCCGAAGCATGGGCTGTCCTCACCGCACATGAGGAAGAACTTTCTCCGTGAGGCCTATGCGTAGACCGCTGGGAAGTCCTGGTTCGGCCTCGCAGTTGCCCTACGTAGAGGCTACGCTAGAGATCCTCCTCCGGCCTGAACGATCCGTACTTGGAATGAAAGCACAACCGGGGCTGGGGCGGGGGAGGAGAGTGGCACGGGGAAAGTCACGCAAATAACAACGGGGCGCTGGGAAAATCACGCAAGTAACAACGGGGCGCCCGGCGCAGGGCCGATGTACATAGGTGGTGGTGGTAAAAGACTTGTTCTGACACTGTGCAAGTGAGGGACTTACTGCAGGGTGCATTACCAAAAGGCAAATTCAGCTTAAGGTCAAGTGTGGTGCTGTGTAGCCTATGAGAAATAGCTGAATTATTTACGTGCAAAAAAACACTCTTTGTTTTTCTAGATGGTAAAAGGCTTATTAATTATACATGACTGGTGACATCGTAGAAACTAAACAATGCCAACTAAAAGATGCCATGGATTTGTTTCATTCTGGGCAAGTTGTAAAAATCTGTGCCCCTATGGTCCGCTATTCAAAGTAAGTGTCACAACAACTATGTTTTCACTTTATTTTCTCACAAAAAAAAAAAAAGTTGTAAAAATAGACATCATTGCTATTTTCTCCTTTGTAAAATAAAAAACCATGTCCTATATTTATTTCTCTTATGATCATACATGGACATCCCCACCGTACTGCAGGTCAGAACAGCATCTGAGAATAGCTGATTGGAAAAACGTCTTTACAATTTATCTGTTAATTTTCATGTGTCTGCAGGTTGGCTTTCAGAACCTTGGTTAGGAAATACAGTTGTGATTTGTGTTACACACCAATGATAGTGGCAGCTGATTTTGTGAGATCCACAAAAGCTAGAGAGAGCGAATTCACAACAAACATAGGTATTTCTTTCCTTTTTTTTTTTTTTTTTTTGAGAAGCAGTTGCCTTGTCAGAATCTTTTACGTGGTAGTAAACCCAACTGGCTAGCTGAGTGAAGTCTCACACAATAACACCTGTTAACAATTTTGGTATACCGTATCTGATTGATTGTATAACTATAAAAATATTGTAGGTGAGACTAAGCACATTCCAGTACTAGTGCATCAAATTAATGGAAAACCTTGTCTCCATATGAAATCAAGGTCTTCAAACTGATTTATGTCTACTGAGTTGACCACGCACAGCAGGCTAGTGCCTGTGCACCCACGTAGCTGCTTATTCGTTCATCTCTCCAGTGCCTGTGCACCCACGTAGCTGCTTATTCGTTCATCTCTCCACCCAGTAGAAGTGGGGAGAGAACAGGAAACACAAAAGCAAGAAAAACTCATGGGTCAGTATATAGACAGCTTAATAAGCAAAGGAAAGAAGGAAGAAAAAAATCAAGGGATGCAAAGGCAGTTGCTTTCCAGCTCATACTAGACCAATGCCCAGCCAGTTTCCAAGCAGTAGCTATCCTGGAGCACAATTTCCACATCCCAGCCCGTTTTCTCCTTCCTCTACTACTCTAGTTTTATTGCTAAACTTGATGTTCTATGGTGCAGAATATTCCCTGGGCTAGTTTGGGTCAGCTGTCCCAACTGTGTCCACTCCCAGCTTCTTGATCACCCCTACTTATGTGCTGGGAGAAGGGAAGGCAAAATGAGAAATGGAAAATGTTTCAACACTGTACAAGTGCTGTGCAGCAATAGCCAAAATATTAGTGCATTATCAACACACTTTCTGTCGTAAAATCCAAAACACGACACCATGCAGACTAAAATAATCAAACTTCAGATAAATTTTACAATTAACTCCACCCCCACCAGATCTAGTATGAGATTATAATAACATACTTTCCCCAGAAATTGCTGTTCTTATGCATTTCAGAGAGAAGACTTAAATTACTGTCCAGAAAAGTTTCCTAGTGCCTAACAAAAATAAGAGGGCTGCTAAAGGTGAAAAAAATAATAGACCAGACATGGATAGAGTGGAATCAGGGATTGATAAAAGAAGCAGGGTGTCAAATTGGCTGAAGTGGAAAGTGGAATGAGCTGTCCCTGGAGTCTGAGATAATTAGAGGGTGATTAAAAGGAAGAAGAAGGCAAGCCGTTGAACCATGGCTAGGGTTGATGAGGAGAAGCACTGCTTCAGGCCTGGTACAGAAACATAACCAGAACACATACAAAAAGGAGTATAACAAGTAGTACAGATTCCTGACTCTTAAGTGAAAGAGAAAAGTGGGATGAAATCTGGGGGAAGATGTGAAAACAATGATGCAGATCTGCTGGCATGAAGTGGCTGCAGTGGAAGAGCATAACAAAGAATATACAGGCTGCAAGTGAATAATGAAGAGAGCATTGCTGATGTAACCAGCATGCAGGATCTATGACATGTGATGATCTGGTCTGTTCAGACCACTGAACTGGTGGTTTCGTAAATGCATTTGAAGTTTTACAAGTCAGATATGTAGGATATTCTGGGGGTTGCAGGGATGGGGAAGGACAAATTTCTCTTTTATGCTGTAAATTTGCTGCCAGATAACAAGGGGTAAAAAATGTAATGTTCTAGTGTTGTAAACAATACATTTTCCCTATTCAGCTCTTTAATTCTGGCCTCAGTTTTATAGGTCTCTAAAACATTTCTGCTGCAGACAGCTTTGACAAGATTATAGTATTTACATTATTAGCATTTATGCTTTTCAACAAGTAGCTCCACAACAGTTTGTGAAATGTTACTGTGATTTTTATTTGTAACTTCCTGCCTGTTTGAAGAATTTGTCTTCTAATTAGCAGAGCAGGTTTGGAGCCTACAATTGCAGTTTTCCTTTTATTTGGCATTAGTGTTTCTTTTTTGTGTATTTCTACAATAGAAGTAGATGTCCTTTGTGGCTGCTGCTAAAAAAAATAATGTGGCTAGACTCAGTATTTTTATTACTTTATGCTCAAACAAAAATGACAAATGGGGCATTATTCCTAAGTCTTAGCTGCATTAATATAAAATTTCAGTTGAAGCACAGTCATAAGTGGACAGTTGTGAAAATGTACAAGGGATTGGTTTTCTGCTTGCTGGATATTTAGGTAATTTCTCTAAGTGTCTCAACTTGATTGAAAGGGTGCTGCTTCCCTCTCTGACTTAAGCTGCACTACTTCAAGAGCTACTTATTTTCCACTAAAACAGAAAAATCTTCAGCAGCACTTGCTGTGGTTTCAGTACCAATAGTATACTCTGTGCATTTGTTGGATTATCTCTTTCCATCAGTGCTCGGATACTTCCTCTTAACTGCAGCAATTGTTTATATGGAGAGTGCTAAGACTGAGATATTTTTAGATGCCTTTAGAGGAGAGCATGTTCTAAATGACCATCTGGCTCTCTGCAGGGGCTTAGTAAATCACAAGTAGTTCAGCAAACCCAATTTGAGGAGCACTGACACCTTAGTTTCCACTTGAGACAAAGATGCCTCTGCCTGTGTGTTCTCATTCCAACTCTTCGTATTGAATTGTGGATAAAAAACAGCCATATTGACACAGAAGAGGTAAAAGATGGGTTGGGATATAGAAATGCAAAGCTTGTGGGTTGTTTTATCTCCTTTCTGAAGGGTTGGTTCCATAACCAGGTTTCCCACCTGGCAAGACAAACAGCTGTGTCAACACAACAAAGGGGCAGTGTGTAGACAGAAAGGGACAGACTAGGAGAGGAAGTATGAAGGCTGATGAAAAACAGAGGTTAGCTTCATATTATCTTTTTGGAAAATAATACATCTGACCAATCCAGTCAGAAAAAAAATGTATGTTGAGCCAGAAATGACCTAGGACACATGCATGTCTTAATTTAGTAACTGCTGGTCAGCTACTTTTGTTTGTGATCACAGAATCACAAAATCATTAAGTTTGGAACGACCTCTCGAGGTCACGTTAACCAGCCTCACTTTTCAGAGTCATCTAGAGCCAACTGCCCAGGACTATGACCAGACAGGTATTCAATATTTGAAAAACATTCACAATTTAGAATTTCTTAATTTTATATTTCTGGACTTTCTTAAATCTCCAAATATCTTTTCCTTGGAGTAGGTGATCATCCACTGATTGTTCAGTTTGCTGCTAAAGAAGCACAGGTTTTGTGTGATGCTGCCCGCATCGTCTGTCCTTTTGCAGATGGAATAGACATAAACTGTGGCTGTCCTCAGAGGTAAAGTTTGGAAAAAAATGGTGAAATAATGATGCAATAATTTGAATAAATGAGGGTGGTCTTCATTTTCATAGTAATTTCTGTCTCAGCTTAAAAATAGTCTTTTGGGAGAAAAACAGCTTTTTAACCTGTCAGAAATGTCTGTGTGGCAAGATGCTGTTCTGAATGTTCTGAGATGCCTGTCACCGTGGTAAGACTGGAAAAAACAGATACATTTGCCAACTTGCCTTAATTGACTTCTGAAATACTAAATGCTGGCTCAGAAACTAAGTGTCCATCCCTTCTCAACAGATGTTTAATGTGCATTACCAACAAGAGCTTTCTATACATAATTTGGAGAGCGCTTTGAGAAATTATGTGGCAATTCCCAAAATAACAAGGCAAGTCCCTGATGCCTCAGACTTTTTCAAGTGAAGGACAGTCTCTAAAATACAATTATACAGATTGTATTATTCAGGAAGTGCTACAAATAATTCTTTCCATCTTTTACTAGATTTAGAAGTACAGTGAATTAGTGATCTGCTTCTCACTTAAACTGATAAAGATTTTGTCTTCACAGTGAAACAGCACATATGCACAAGTGAAGATTCTTGCCAGTTAGTTCAATTGAGAACCATTTATTACATGCTTGTCAGACAGTCTTTCTCTAAGTGAAGACCTCAAAAATAAATGTAGGAAAGCAAAAGATAATGTTATGGTGCAAATACTTCATTTGTCTATTCATGTTGTCTATGATGTTGTCTTGACTTAAAATTACAGTATTTTGAGAAAGCTTTTCTGGAGAGATCTAAGACTTTGGAATGGAAGTGCATTTTTTTTTCTAAACAGTTATGTATGCCAAACTCTTAGGCCAAAAATCTATCCTTACATTTGAATCCTTTTTTCTTGTGCATGCTGCTTCCAGAATAATAAAACTTTGAGCAATTAATATGCCTTCATAAGAAAAAATATTACTGACTATTACTGAAATCATATCCATACTTGCACTTAAAATATTCCTTTTCAGTTCAAAGTAATTTTCTGTTTAAAAGAAATTCACAACATAAAAGAAGGGGAAACATAAAACTATTGATTTTATGTTCGCTGAGCCGTTGTTGATGAAATGTTAATTTATCTTCCTTTTGAGTCCATTCGTGAACTGGAAGAGATTAGAAACTCGTTCAAAGTTCTAACAGCACACTGGAAACTGAACCAGGATCTAAAAGCTGGTGTCAAAGTGCAAAGGAATCATGGATCTCTACACCCACCACTATCTCTGTGCTCTCAACCACGCATTAAGGAAGTTGTGGGTCCAGAGGAGGGCCACAAAGATTCTCAGAGGGCTGGAGCAGCTCTCCTATGAGGACAGGCTACAAGAGTTGGGGCTTTTCGGCCTACAGAATAGAAGGCTTCCAGGAGACCTTCTAGTAGCCTTCCATTATCTGAAGGGGGCCTACAGGAAGGCTGAGGAGGACTATTTACAAGGTCTTGTAATGACAGGATGAGGGGCAGTGGGTTTAAACTGGCAGAGGAGAGAATTAGACTGGATGTTAGGAGCAAGTTCTTTGCAGTGAGGGTGGTGAGGCACTGGCCCAAGTTGCCCAGGGAGGTTGTGGCTGCTCCCTCCCTGGAGGTGTTGAAGGCCAGGCTGGAGGAGGCCTTGAGTGAGCTGTACTAGTGGGAGGTGTCTCTGCCTATGGTAGGGGGTTGGAACTTGATGATCCTTGAGGTCCCTTCCAACCTTACCATTCTATGATTCTATGATTGTAAGGAAAGAAACCAATGTATTTTACTGAAATTGATCTGCATTTTTTCCAAATGTAGAATACAAGTGTTCTTTTTCTTTTAAAGATGGGCAATGGCAGAAGGTTATGGTGCTTGCTTAATTAATAAACCAGAACTAGTTCGAGATATGGTGAGACATGTACGGAATCAGATCGACAATCCTAGGTTCTCAGTATCTATTAAAATAAGGTAAGTCTCGTTTATGTGCTGTTTGTGCTATATGGAAGAGTCCTCTAAAGGAGTGTGTTAGTGTAGTAGTTACCCTATATATATGTAAATCATTCAATGTAATATTACACATTATAATAATTTCCTTACACCTGAAGTCTGCTGGGAATTTTTGACCCCAGATGGTGAAAATATCTGAGGCGAGTAATCACAAACTTAGCAGAATGAGCACAGCCTTCGACTACTTGCCCAGATAACATACTGGATGGTGGAGTTTTCTTGCAATCCAGAAAACATAGAATAGAATCATAGAATTAGAATCAACCAAGTTGTGGCCAATGTGTAGAAACCTGCACTTAGCCTTGTTAAATCTCATCCCATTGGCCTCTGCCACATGAAAGTACAAGTTAAAAGGTTTAGGGTTCCATGAAAGAAAAGCAACACGTAGTCTGTATAACCACAAAGATTTACTTGGTGAGCTGTCAGATGCCAGAGCCATAGTTGCTTATGGTTACAAAGGGAAGGATAACAAAACTGGGAGCCATAAAGAACACATGCTGCTTCCTTTCATGACTTCTAAACTTCTGTAAACTTGCTTTACGTTGATACACACATCTTGTGTGGCTTTTGCTTATTTGTCAGTGAAGCTTCAACTCAGTTTGCAGTCCTTCAAGAAAGGGGAACTGTTACATACAGAACATTTTCCCTGAAAAATATGCAAAGTAACAATATTTGGGGCACATTGTGCAATCTCTCTAAAATTTACCATCCCTATTTCAGAAATGTGAATAATTGGGAAATGCTAACTTTTTCATACATTAAATTCATATAGCTTTATTAAATAAAGAAAAAACTCTGTTTTCCAACAGCAATTTATACAATTCTGTGGTAACTCCTTATGGAAGAGGGCATTTTATATAGTTGAGGTAACGTACTGTCTAATGTTTGGTTCCTTGCAATTTTAGGATCCATGAGGACTTAAAAAGAACAGTTGACCTTTGTCAAAAAGCTGAAGCAACTGGAGTTTCATGGATTACAGTACACGGGAGAAGTGTAGAAGAAAGACATCAGCCTGTACATTATGATGCCATTAAAATAATTAAACAAAGCATCTCTATACCTATTGTGGCTAATGGAGACATTAAAACTTTAAAAGATGCTGAAAATGTGCGTCACTTGACAGGGGCAGATGGTAAGATTAAATATAGTCTGTTTTCTAAGTAAATTTACAGATCAGATTTCCAAGGATTTTATTTTACTGTGTGCAGTTCTGGAGCCCTCAGCACAGGAAGGACGTTGAAGTGTTGGGGTGGGTCCAGAGGAGGGCCACGAGGATGATCAGAGGGCTGCAGCAGCTCTCCTATGAGGACAGACTGAGAGAGTTGGGGCTCTGCAGCCTGGAGAAGAGAAGGCTTTGAGGAGACCTTAGAGTAGCCTTCCAGTATCTGAAGGGGGCCTACAAGAAGGCTGGGGAGGGACTATTGACAAGGTCTTGCAATGACAGGACAAGGGGCAATGGGTTTAAACTGGCAGAGGGGAGATTTAGACTGGATGTTAGGAGGAAGTTCTTTACAGTGAGGGTGGTGAGGCACTGGCATAGGTTGCCCAGGGAAGTTGTGGCTGCTCCCTCCCTGGAGGTGTTGAAGGCCAGGTTGGAGGAGGCCTTGAGTGAGCTGTACTAGTGGGAGGGGGCCCTGCCTATGGCAGGGGGTTGGAACTAGATGATGCTTGAGGTCCCTTCCAGCCTTACCGTTCTATGATTCTATGATTTGTCTGTAAGTATGACATGATTTGAGTGCTTTTCACTCTTTGAGGATGGTTTCAGACTCGTTTGCAGCCATCAGAGCACTAGATCACTGTTATTCAGAGCCACAAATAATGATTTTTGAGGCAAATTACAAAAGCTCTTTGCTTAATTATGCTATCTTATCACTCACTAGAAGAGTTCAGGGGGATCTTCAGATACTCATTCAGTCTCTTTTTGGAGCTGATCATCTTTCAAAGAACTCCATAAACTTCCACTTGGAAATCTCTGCTTCCTGTACATGGGAGCAGCTTTCTTACAGTAAGAATGGTGGACAAAGTAAACAGTGTTAAGCCAGATACTCAGCAGCTAAGATGACTAGCTTCAAGGACACAGTAGGCATTCAGTTTTAGATCCATTATTTACCATGTGTTACACTTCAGTGGTAAAATTGTGGGGTAGTGGATTTCCCTGCTGTTACTTAATCACAGTAGATTCCTGCAGCTGTCATGGTTGCAAGACAGTATGGAAAATCAGTATGTTTTGAAGAGGTGAGCTTTGGATCTTGCAACTGGAGAATAACAGGACAGAGTAGAGTCCCTAGGGTCATAAGGAAAAGTTAACATGGCAAGTTTCTTTTGACAATATCGATGTTTAACAGCAACAATAAAAATTGCTGAACCAAACTGTCATGCTGCTACAATGACTTTCCCCACAGATAGAAAGCAGGAAGGAAATACATATGAGAAAAGAATGTTCTTGTAGCCCAGCTGACCTTTTTCAATAGCAAAGATACAAAGCATCAGGTTTTTCCAGTCACATACAAAATAGATTTGTGGAGAGACTAAGTAACTTTAAAGGATTTATCTGACAATTTGGGATTATAGTTGCAAATATTTTGTTTTCATCAAGAAGATTTATATTAGATCAAGAACCATGGGATTCATATATTTGAGTCATTGAACTCCTGCTGGAAGAAAGATTCAAGGTCAATGAATCACCCGAGTTGCATAAAAATTATTCAGTGTAGTATATTGCTACTCTTGTGTTGGAACTTCCATCATAATTTTATGTTAAAAGACAGGCTTGTATGTGTGTAGCAAATAAAAACAAAATACTCTTGAACTGCAGTTTACAAAGAAAGAAAAGCTCCTGTGTCCTGTGTTCCATTTCAAACTTTTTGAAAGATACATCATCAAGTGGCGTGTTTCAACAGGTGGTGTAGGTACTCCCAAGGTTCAGATTGTTAAATGGATTTCTCTGGTATAGCTGTAATACTCATCCCTGTTCTTCCATTACTTGTTTGTAAGATTTGGGATGCTGTATAAAATCTAAAAGAAGATTTTAACTGTAATGTAACTTTCTACTTTGATTTCCAAATTGAAGGTATAATGGTGGCTAGAGGACTCTTGGCAAACCCAGCTATGTTTGCAGGATATGAAGAGACACCTTTGAAGTGCATCCAGGACTGGGTTGACATCGCTCTTGAGCATGGAACACCTTTTACGTGTTTTCACCACCACTTAATCTATATGATGGAACAAATAACTTCAAAACAAGAAAAAAAAGTTTTTAATGTTTTATCAAGTACCTCAGCAGTACTAGATTACCTGAAAGACCATTATTGTGTGTGATAACTGAAATTATTTCTGTGCTATGTAATCTTGTATAGTTGCCAATACATTGTTAAAGTTTTAATTGGGTTCTTACCTATTAGTCACATTCATATATTGCATAAATATTTTCATCATAACATTATGATCATGGTGATACTTTACATTTTTAGTACTTTTTGTCAGCATTTTTTGCTGCAGAAAATATTCCAGATTCCATAAATGTGGAATTCTGTTTACAATGCACTACTACACAGAAGACTGGTAAATTAATTTGTGTTTTTACCTGGGAATTGCTTACAGCAGAATGTTTGCAAAACCTATAGTTGTTCTTATGTGAAACCTTCTAAAATCAGAAGAACTACTCATAAATAATACCCAAAAAATCAGATCCCTAAGAATACAAAGGTTGCAGAAGTTTTTGTTTTAACCAGCTTAAGTTGTACTTTGAGTGGATTTTTAAAGCTTAAAGACTAGAGTTGTGAAGCCCAGCATAGCATCTTTTGCAGACTAAAGCTTTCTGAACTTACAACTGTGAAAAATTCCACACTTCATGCAGTGAAGAAAAACTGAAATAGACAAATTATAGAAAGAATGAAAGAGGAAATTGTATAGTTTAAGCTAAGTACAAACATATCTAAATTTAAAATACAAGGCTTGAAAGCTCCATCTAACTAAATTCAGTTTTATCTACTGTAATATATGTCATTTACCAAACCTGAACTTTACAGGTCAAAGGAAAGCTGACAGCTTCTCTCAGTGGGGCTCTAGCAGTCCTTTCTGCCTGCTGGCATGTTGCTTATCAAAGCATGACAGTCACTTGGCTTTGAGTCTTTGTATAGGAGGGAAAATTAGAACAAAATAATGGCACACTCCATCTGCATTTCTGCAAGGGATATTTCACAAATCTTGACAGTACAATTATTTATAATCAAATAATTTGCTTTCTTTATATGTTTACACAGGAATTCATGCCAGAAATTGCTTCGTTTTCCAATTCTGATACTGCTGTGAACATACAAATGAATAGTTCTGAATTTTCTAAATAAATTACTTGATTTTGTATATGATTGTGATTTTTAATTTATATTACACTATGTGACAACTTAGGGGATATTGCTATTGATTCTACTCCCCAAGTCTTTCAATCATAGATACATAAATTGTCACAATTCTTTTAATGCAATGGCATAAAAGACTTGTTTCTCATAGCAAATATGTCTGATTTAGGCACATAACAGTGCCTAACAGAAGTTCAAAGGCATGATGTGAGCCCAAGTCTAGTTCACTAAGTTACATAACTTCTCATATGGGCATCTTCTGGATGTGTTAACAAATGGAAAAAACTACAGCCATGCTTTGCTATCCTTGGCTAATGGGGACAATAGCTGCAACCTTTTTTTGTGCAATAAGTGCTCCATTCTTTCAGACTACTTTTTTTTTTTATTATTCTGGGTTTTAATGTTTTCTTGACATGAGATGAACACAATTATGGAAAGCACTATATGTAAACCCCCAATAATGTGTTCTGCAGTTCATACATTCTAATGCCTCAGCTAGTAATACTCCTCATGCAGTTTATGGGCTCCCAGTTTTACAGCAATAGTTATTTCCCAACCACATGACATTATTTTGTTTCAAGTTCTTCCAACTGTAGTGCAATACTCAGTTCTCAGTTCTGAAAATGCCTCCACACTATCACAGTATCACCAAGGTTGGAAGAGACCTCAAAGATCATCAAGTCCAACCCATCACCACAGACCTCAAGACCAGACCATGGCACCAAGTGCCACCTCCAAACCCACCTTGAACACCTCCAGGGACGGTGACTCCATCACCTCCCTGGGCAGCCCATTCCAGTAGTCGAGGACTCTCAGTGAAGAACTTTCTCCTCACCTCCACCCTAAACTTGCCCTGGCACAGCTTGAGACCGTGTCCTCTTGTTCTGGTGCTGGTTGCCTGAGAAAAGAAGGTAACCTCCTCCTGGCTACAACCACCCTTCAGGTAGTTGTAGATAGCAAGAAGGTCTCCCCTGAGCCTCCTCCAGGCTAAACAATCCCAGCTCCCTCAGCCTCTCTTCATAGGGCTGTGCTCCAGGCCTCTCCCCAGCCTCGTTGCCCTTCTCTGGACACACTCAAGCACCTCAATGTCCTTCTTCAATGGAGGGGCCCAGAACTGGACACAGGACTCAAGGTGTGGCCTAAGCAGTGCAGAGTACAGGGGGAGAATGACCTCCCTGCTCCTGCTGGCCACACTATTCCTGATGCAGGCCAGGATGCCATTGGCCTTCTTGGCCACCTGGGCACACTGCTGGCTCATGTTCAGGTGGGTGTCAATCAGCACCCCCAGATCCCTTTCTGTTTGGCTGCTCTCCAGCCACTCCCACCCCAGCCTGTAGCTCTGCATGGGGTTGTTGTGGCCAAAGTGCAGCACCTGGCACTTAGATTTGTTGAATGCCATCCCCTTGGACTCTGCCCATCTGTCCAGGCGGTCGAGGTCCCACTGTAGAGCTCTTCTGCCCTCTAACCCAGCAACATCAGCCCCCAGCTTGGTGTCAGCTGCAAATTTGCTGGTGACTGACTCGATGCCCTCGTCCAGATCATCAATGAAGATGTTACAGAGGATGGGGCCCAGCACTGATCCCTGGGGCACACCGCTAGTAACTGGCCTCCAGCTGGATGTGGCACCATTCACCACCACTCTCTGGGCTCGGCCCTCCAGCCAGTTCCTAACCCAGCACAGAGTGTTGCCATCCAAGCCACGAGCTGACAGCTTAGCCAGCAGTTTGCTGTGGGGGACAGTGTCAAAGGCCCTGCTGAAGTCCAGGTAGACCACATCCACAGGCCTCCCCACATCCACCAGACAGGTCACCTGATCATAGGAGATCAGGCTGGAGAGGCAGGATCTGCCCTTCTTCATCAAAATTAAAAACTGTGCAACCAGATTGTAGAAAGTGGGCAATTGCTGAAAGTATCAACTGAGCTCTGCATTAGTAAAAGGTTTTTATAATTCAATAAGCAACTATTACTTGCTGTGAAATGTCCCACTAGCCACAAAGATCAGAGAAGAAACATTTATTATAATAAACTAATGCAAATGCCAGGTTTGGGTTTTTTTGTTTGTGTGGTTGGCTAGGGTTTGTTGTTTTTTTAGGTTGGTTTGTTGTTGTTGTTTTTTTTTTTTTTTTNTTGGTAATAGGAAATTCTGGTTTAGAGGACCTGAAATACCTTGACCTATTTAGGAACTGAAAATTTTATTTTGAATGTAGCAGCTGTTGTGCCTGTGTGAGATCAACCACAGAGATTTCTGCCTGAAGTACAAGACCTAGGTTGTGCTTAATATCACTAATAATTAAGGACTGCTTAATCTGGCCAATTATGCATCATAAAAGTTAACAGAAGTTTTTGAGGCTGAAATGAATTGTGCACCTTCTTCTCTTGTGAATTCTGTACAACCTGAACACACTTCATTCTGTTGATGTAGAATAAACTGCAGAATTGGAATCACAAAGCCATACTTTCAGCAGCCTCAGTCTTCAAATATACATAAACTGCTAAAGATGAGAGTTAGTTAACTCTCAGTGTTGTTTTAGAACATAATCATTATTAGAAGCCATTTGAATATGAGAAAATGCTCATTTCTGGTTTAAAGTTACTATATTCCCTCCTTGTGTATGTCTATATATATTCCTTCCCTGCATATGTTACAAAGAACGTCACCAGGTATTTAGTCTTTCTGTCTTCTAATTTTTAAAAGTTATTCTGCAAGTAAGATAAGACAGCTTTGCTTCTATTTTAGGTCCTTTGCCTGTTGTAACTGCTTCAGGTCTTTATGTTAAGCCACCCTGCTCAACAATGCCATACTCTTCACAACGTCTGTACTTCCTTGCAACATTTACCTTGCTGCAGAAACCCCATCTCCCTCTACGGCCTGTACAATCACATCTTTTCTATTCCTACTGTTGTTTCTTAGGTCTCTTTTCTGTGACGTTTGGACAATTGCCATGTATGATGATGAGACAGCTGTCAGCAAGACGAACTCCAGTAGAACAGCTTGCACTTTCTTGTTGCCTTTCTCCAGAGAATTAGTCTCTTATCAACCTCCTAATACACAAGCATTTCATATTTCTACTTTCAAATGCTTTGTCACCTTATTGGTGGGAGAGGAAAGCATTTATTTTAACTGAAATGTTTTAAGGTTTGTGAGGTTTTCTCCTAAAGCACCCAACTGTTACATAAATCATATGGTGTCACCATGGCTCACTGTAAGATAGGCAGCCTTAGATCAACAACCCAGGCTTTCACAGCTTCAGTTAGAATGCCTTCCAGGACTGTCGAATACCTTCCAGGAGTGTCATAGTGCATTGAACAGGCAAAGCAAGGTCTGACAGATGTTTGCAAGAAGTATCTCTCCTGTTCCTCAGATTTCCTTCCAGGTTGGTCGGTGTGATAGGTAAGATAAAGGTTCCGCTTCAACCATGTTGGAGTTGTGCAGCAGGAGGGGTGACACGTGGGTAAGCACCTCGGAGGTTTGGTGGTGGTACAGGAAGAAGTGAACTGCCTTTTAAAACGGAGAATTAACCAATCTGGGACGTAATCGGAGCAGAAGCTCAGTCGGCGTTTGGAAAGAGTGTCACTTTCCAAGGACCCAGCCAACCGGGAACGCGCGAAGCGCAGCACGCGATCGGGCGGCTGCTATAAATGCCCAAACCAGCAGGGGGCGTGCGTGCCTCTTTCGGGAGAAGCGCCTGAGTCCGCTCAGTTTTACAGGAGTTAAGTTTTGCGTCGAAGAGTTTGTCCTCTTTTCTATGATTTTTACGTGGGTATTTCTCACAGTGGGAAACACCCATCAGCTGCAGTGGAAGTGCACAATAGTCACTGCAGAGATATTACAAAGTCCTTGACATGAAAAAGCAGAGTCAGACTCTTGTGGCAGCACAGATTTGCAAATACAGGCCTATAGGTATGAGGCTAGGCTACTAGGAGGGCAGCTTGTAGTGCTATTAAGAGGCAAGTGAGCAGTTCAGAAATGGAAACTGCTCTGGAACTAAAGGAGATAAAGTCTTTAATAACATTTTAACAGTTTCAATGAAGTATAATGGCTGCAGGCCAATTGCTAAAATGCAATTACTGGTACATTGTAAGACATTATGGTTTGTCTACATTCTGATTACATGTTTATGAAAACATGTTAGAAATGTTTCTCAAAACTCCGTATGCTTCCACTACGTGGACTGGATTGAAATGTCTGGTTGTATTGCTCTCCAATATTTGTTATGCATAATTTGGGATCTAACCTTTCATCCAGACACTGCTTGGCAGCAGCTAGGAAAATGCTAACATGCTGTCTCCATCCTCAGGTAAATTTAAAGTGTAAACAATATCAGATGTGAGCAGCTGCATGTAACTGCTCCAGACTGCTTATCTTGGTCTTCCTACCCCATGTCAGATCAAATGGATTAGAGCAAGAAAGGACAACTATTAGTGTGACAAGCAGGACCAGGGAAGTGATCATCCCCTGTACTTAACCTCTGGTTAGGCCACACCTCAAATACTGTGTTCAGTTTTGAACTCATAACTGCAAAAAAGATATTGAGGTGCTGAAGTGTGTCCAGTGAAGGGCAATGAAGCTGGTGAAGAGCCTGGTGAAAAGGTTTTAGGAGGAGTGGCTGGGATTGTTTAATCTGGAGGAGACTGAGGCAAGACTTTTATAAATACCTGAAAGGAGGAAGGAACAAGGTGGGTGTTGCTTTCTTCTTAGTAACAAGGGATAGTACCGGAGGAAATAGTTTCAAGGGGAGGTGTCAGTGAAGAAACTTCACTGAAGATGTTACCAAACAGTAGAATAGGCTCCCCAGGAAGGTAGTTAAATCTCCATCCCTAGAAGTGTTTAGAAGCCACAAAGATGTTGCGCTGAGGAATATGGTTTAGCGCCAGATTTAGTAGAATTAGATAATAGATGGATTTGATGATCTTTTCCAACCAAAACAATTCCATGAGTTTATTCACAGCATTTAATGTCTCGTTTTGACAGAAATTCATTGAAACAAATTTCCAAAAACAGGGGAGAGGGCTGGTGATGCCTAGCTAGATGCAGTGATTCCTTCCACCAGCTACACCTCGGAGTCTGTTAAAACTGCAGGCAAATCAACAAGCTTTTGAGTGGGATCACTGAACAGGGTGCAGAAAACTCCTGGATATGACATATGAAATTGCTGAACATGGTTTACAACAGTGTAAGAAGCTAGTAAAAGCTGCAGATACCATTCAGTAAACATAACTAGTTTGTTAGCCTTTGTTTCTTTGAGGTAACATAGAACATGGCTGGAGAAAGACCTTCTTTGTAGGCCTCGGATAAGGAGATGATGAATCATAGAAAGAAAGGCAATAAATTGTGAAGTCAGCAGTTTTCTTGAAAATAAGAAAGCTTCTAAACAATTAAGATTCTCACTGATGAGTCCACACTCTCTAAAGATGCATGAACCTCAAGGTCAACTAGCACAGAGAGTGATGAAGAACATCTGAGCATCGGAGGAGGAAGTCAGGGGAATTCTTCTTGAAGATCATTCCCCAAAATTTCCCAGAGGAGGGGAATATGCATGTGAGAAATCATAGAATCATACAATGGTAAGGTTGGAAGGGACCTCAAGGACCATCTAGTTCCAACCCTCTGCCATAGGCAGGGGCACCTCACACTAGTACAGATATATTTGCATATATTAGCATGAGCTCCTAAAGGTTGATGAATATGTTAATCTCTTACCAGAAGTTTAGTAAAATATGCATAGAATACTGATTTATATTCTCTGTAAGATGCTCATTTGGGTAGAATGATTCCCTGTGTGCCCATCTGTAAATGAATGTCTGCTTCTCAAAACTAAAATCAAAGTTGGGGAGCTTACTTCCTGTTTCCAGTAACAAGAGTGCTGGGAGGAAAGGCTGGATTTCACTGGTGGTAAGGAGGAGCTGGGTGAAAAACAACTGAACTGCATAGAGCACTGATGTAGTTTTGAGTTCTTTCGGAATTAGAAACTTCTAGAGCCAAGAGTGCCTGCTAACTGGTAACCTGATTTATGCCATGTAAAGAAAAGTCAAGATTTCCCAAATAATGGCATCAGAAATACAGGATGTGGGCACAGATACAGCAAAACTAAGAACAGGGAAAAGCGATTAGGGGAGTGTTATGCAGGGGTAAAGAAGGGGACTTACAAGGATGACAAAAGAGGTGGTCAAGAAATGTGAAAATGGATAGTGAGGTGTAGAAATAATGTGCTTTGAGCATTGCTAGGCTTATAAAAAGCACTTGTGATATATGGAGATTTGGCTTTCACACAATAAGGTATTCATAAGACTTAATCAGTAAAATAACAAGGTAGCTGTGCATGTTAGGAGTATCAGGAGTGGTGTTAGTGGTTGCCAGGGTGTCCCTGACCAAAGATAAAGGTGTTGCAGTGTCAGAAGGATCCCAGAGCCCCCTCTGATTGATGTACAAAGAAAAGACAAAAGGCCCAAGATCACCTCCTGAAGAAATGCAGCTGTTGTTTTGATCGAATGGACTAAGGGGTGGAGGTTAGGGAGGACAGGGGTAGCGCTTAGAAAATTTAAAAGAACACTCATGAATATCCATAAAGCTATCTAGTCCTTATCCTATATAAGCATTGTTACCTGTTGTTAGTTTGTGCCTCTAGCAATCTTATTATTTGCTATGCATCCAGCACTGTTTGCCTTTATTTTAAACTTTTATACTTAAATTTTAGAGCGAGTTCATTTCTTACAAACTGCACAGGACAATAGGACAAACTATGGTTTTCTAAAGGAGCATTGGTTTATTCATAAGGTCCAAATGCTGCCTGTATTGCAGTATTTGAGGTTTGGTGGTTATTTGTGTTGTCTTTATGAGCATTGGACTCATTTTCCTTGTGTGATGGTTTGGGAGTTCCCCACACTATGAAAATCACCCAGACTAGACTCAGCCAGATGGAAGTTAAGGACTGAAGCTCTATTTACAGCTTAGCACAATATACAAGCAGATGCATACACAACAGACAGGAATAGTTACAGAAATATACAAGTTAAAGGTAATACAGAAACACAACACCCCTCCCAGAAATTAGAGTCCTCAGGAGGGTCTCCCAACCACCCTTCCACCTTCTTTCCACCCCTCTACTTTACCCCAGGGTTTGCCTTACGTGAAAGGAGGATCAGCAAGGGGGGTTCAAAGCAGAGCGGTTAGTTGGGTTACACAACAGAGAGGCCAGAAGACACAACAGCTCCCAGAGAGGGAAACGCTCTTATTTGTTTCCTTGTTTTTATACACCTCAGCAAGCCTATGAGTGAAGCAGACATCACAGTTGTTTTCTTTCCACAGCCTATCATCTGATTTATTTTCATTAAAATATTCCAATAAGCCTCAAAGCAGCACACGTGGTAAAGTTTTCACAAAACTTCTACAATCATTGCACAAGGGGGTTAGAAGCAGAGTGGTTAGTTAGATTACTCATCAGAGAGGCCAGAAGCTCCCAGAGAGACAGAGACGAGACTCTGTGTTCTTGTTCTTAAACATCTCTGCAAGCCTATGAGTGAAGCAGACATCACCACTGTTTTTCTTTTCTCAGCCTACAATCTAATTCTTTTCATAAAAATATTCCAATTAGCCTCAAACCAGCACAGTGTGAGAAGAGAGATTTACAGGGTCATCACATATTAAAGTAGCATAATGCATAGGCAGAGAGAGTATTCAAATTGAACATCAGAAACTAATGACCATGCTAACCAGAGTGAAGTCTCCAATCAAATAAGGTCAGGTATGGAGCAGTGGAATGATCACAGCAAGATCCTGCAACAAAATGCTTACAACCATTCCCCAAACAGAAAACAAACAAACAAAACAAAACAAAACAAAACAAAAAACAACAAAAAAAAAAAAAACAAAACCACCAAAACCCCACAGATATTAACCTTTGTCTACATACAGATCCCTACATTTTCCAACAGAGGTATCGTCCCTTAATAAATTGCTTAGCTTTCCAGTTGTTTCACATAACCCCCTCAGCAGCCGTTACCACATGCCTCTTATCGCCACCGGGCCCTCTGCCAAAGCTCAGTAAGTCGGGGCGTTAGCTAAAGACGGCCTCTGGGGAGGGCAATAGAAGCCTGCTTCTCTACTGGGGTGGGACCTGGGGGAAGCCTTCCCTCCCCACTGGCTTGCCCGCCCCCTTCCCCAGCTGGGACGACAGCCAGCTCGGCATCGCCCCAGTTCGCCTTCCCCGCCTTTGCCTCTGGCTGTCGTCCCGGCCCACACTCTGTCAGCTGGGCGGAGGTTACCTCGTGACTGCATGTCCCGTCCGCCCGTGTCGCCGCTCCTCAGCGCCGGCGGGAAATACCGGATCGCTTGCTCCTAGCCCGTCCCGCGAGGCGAGGCCCCGTTCCCCGCCCCTTCCACAGCGGCTCGCCGCCATCAGGCTCAGCTGGGCGCCGGCGCTGAGGAGGTTGTGAAGGCCGGGGGGCCGTGAGGTGGGACGGGGAGGGTTCGGGTAGGTCGAGGCCCCCTGTGCAGAGAATAGCGGGGATGGTGGGCAGCGCTTACGGGCGGGGGCAGCGGGAGGGAGCCGCCGGTGTGGGGCACAGGCGGGGCTGCGGTTTCTTTTTCGGGTGTTGCCGCCGGCAGGCCCTGCCCTGCCGCTGAGCCGGTTGTGGTGGTTGCGCCGGCAGTGAAGGTCCCAGCCCCCATCTCTCTCGACAGGCAGACGGGCTTTGCCCCAGAGGCTGGTTCGAGAGGGTAAGTCAGTGCTGTGGGACACGACCCCGCGGAGCTGGAGTGAGGTTAGTTAGAAATAGTTCTCTCTGAAGCGCCATGGCCCAACGCGAGGCAGTCTGGCCCGGGGGAAGCTGCCGGAACCGCTCTAGCAATGGTGCCAGCGCGGGGAGTGTCGTGAGCCCGCCTGAGCCTCTTCTTCGCCCACAGGCCTGCTGGGACTATGACTTTCCAGTGGACGGCAGTTGTCTTCTTCCTGTATGGTGAAATTGCAGTAATCCTTGTGCTCTGCCTGCCGTTTATTTCTCCGCTGAGGTAGGACTTCAGTATGCTGGACAACCCCGTCTCGGTCTTCTCACAGTTTGAGGGTTTCTTTTATGCATTCGATTTAGTAACCACTAAGCTTTCCTACTTTCTTCATGGAGTTGTGAAGTAAGCTGAAGAAATGCTATTTGGGACTTGAGTATCAGGAATTTAAAGAATTACAAGCCTCTTATGGAGCTTTATGCTTGTTTTCTACACGCTGCTGATTCATCCGAGAGGCAGTTGGAGTTGCCAGGATGAGCCCCATTGCTTTGCTTCAGCAAATGGGATGTCATCTTCCAGTCTTCTTCCAGGGTTTTTTGGTGTAGCCAGCATATGGTAGGGCATCTGTCTTCCCGTGCTGTAAGCTCAGTAAGAAATGAAATGACTGTGCAGCCTTTTCAGAAGTTATCAAGTTTATTAGGAGCATCTTTACAGTGTTTTGCTGTGTAAATAAGCATTACAGGTGCAGAACAGATAAGAGCCACCTAATATTCAACCTTATACAGCATGTGTAGGAACAGTAAGAAACTTGAGATCATTTGTTTAAAAGTAAAAAGTGGTCTTCATCTGGATGCCAAAGGTTCTGGGTTACTGAAATAAAGGTCCCTCTATATATAAGCAAAAGAATGCTTCTGGAACCCAACACAAACATTAAGAAAAATATTTAATTATTTTAAAATAAATGCCCTTAGTAGGGGGGGAAAGCAAAATATGCTAATTACTCATTTTATGCAAAAGCTTGCCTTACAGCATTGTCTTAAGATCGTTTCCTATAAGTAGCTGATTAAATTTGGCAAGAGAAACAGTTATGATCTTTCTAGAATACCAGTAATTCTTAAAGAAGCTCCAGCCAGACCACATCCCAGAGAACCCCAAAGCCTTAAAGCTTTAAAAAACAAAAAGTTGTTATTGTCTTAGTGTTGTGTAAAAATTGTGAAGTGTTTGCTTTTCACATTTAAAATGAAGAATATAGCTTTTACTGTAATATTATAAAGAACAAAACATAACCCAAAACCCTGCTGTGTGGAGAGTCTGAATTTAAGTACTTAAAACTGTGAGAGGATCTTGAGAAGGCTTGGATCCTCCACAGCTGGTATCAATGATTAGTCATGTTTGCACAACTTCCAAAGTTTAAAATGTTCTAAAATCTAACTTAGCCTCTGATTTTTATAAGGTGGCCTGTGAGGAGTTCAGCATTTCAACCAAGACTATTGAGGTCTCATATTTTCTGTTGTTTACTAACTGAAAGTGCAATTTTGTGTAAGAACAGAAGTATCATCTGAGTTTCAATCATCAGATTATTAGTGGGGTTTATGTGAGGAAACCAGCTGCAGGAATTTCTGCAGGCTGATGACACACATGTGGGATACATTGGGAATATTGAAATATGTTTCACCTGTAACATAAAGAGGGCTGGAATCCAGTTTTTGTGGATGAAAAGCAACTTTATGAACAATGTTAACAAAATTTAATCAAACATTAAACACAGTGCTTTTAATTATATACAGAGATACAGATTCCTGTGCCTGTTTTCTAGCATTCAACTATTTGTTTGAACAGTGGTTTCTGGAAAAGTGAGATATCTTTATTCTTTGTAATGTGTTCAATTATCTTGTTAACAAAACTGTCACAGGAAGTCTTGTGGAATGAAAGATTAGATCTAGCTCCTTTGACAGTACCAGAAGGCAGCAGTTGTGCCTTGCTCAGCTTGATGGCCTGGGAGCTGGTTCTGTCAGAGCGGTAAAGCATGGCTGATTAAAGACAGACATGAAACTGCTATTTTTTTAAAGTTTGGATTTACTCACTGAGTCTTCACTTGACTTCTTCTTGTGTCTGCACATTTTTTGGGCAAGGAACTCCTTTTAAACTTTGCTACCAAGCTTTTAAATTCTTGGAGAATAAGTAAATTGATGATAGAGAAAAATGCAAGTGCACAGAATTGTACTGCCAGGTGGGGTACAACAGTAATAGTGGCCAGTATTATAATTTGGAAAGATTATGTATATGTGACTTTGGCCATCAAAGGTCAGTGGATCATTAATAAATGTGAATGTCAGTACTTCATGAGGAAGCTTAAGTGTGAAAACAAAACTTAGGAAGACTTTGCAGTAAAGAGATCTTATCTTCAGATTGGCAATATACTTGGTCTAAGGTCATGCCTCGGAGTCACTTCTTAAGTGGAGATCAGTATGAAACTTGGAGAATCACATATTTATAGAGTTAGCAAGTTGGCTTTGAGTTGTAGCTTGGATTAATTAAGGTAAACTTTTTGGTTGGTACAGGTTATGGCTGTCTGTTATACAGAATTCAAATTATACAAAAATACTTAAGTTTTTTGCACATACAGTGCTAAAACAACATTTCTGGTGCAGAACCAGAAGGAACCATTGGAGGTTGTGCTGCAGTCCAATTTAAGCTAAGAGTAGATTTAAAATTTATCCTTTAACAAAGTTGTTTTCAGTGTCTCTGTGTCCAGTTCTGGGCCGCCTTTCAGGAGTGACATAGAATTGCTTGAGAGAGTCCAGTGCAGAGCTACAAAGATTCTTAAGGGAATGGAAAATCTTATGAGGAGAGGCTGAGGGAGCTGGGACTCTTTAGGCTGGAAGAGAGGAGACTGAGAAGTGACCTCATTAATGTTTATGTAAAGGTTGAGTCCCAGGAGAATAGGGCCAGGCTCTTCTCGGTGATGCCCAGTGACAGGTCAAGGGACAGTGGGTGGAAGCTGAGGCATAGGAAATTTCACTTAAGCATGAGGAGGAATGTTTTCACTGTGAGGATGACAATACTGGAACAGGCTGCCCAGGGAAGTTGTGGAGTCTCCCCCCACTGGAGATACTCAAAACCTGCCTGGATGTGTTCCTGTGTGATGTGGTATAGGTGATCCTGCTCTGGCATGGGGGTGGACTGGATGATCTTTCGAGGTCCCTTCCAGCACCTGACATTCTGTGATTCCATGAAATGTAAATACTCCGTTAACAAAAGTTGGGAATTTACTTGATGCAATAAGATGGTGACTAGCATGCCTGTGCTAGGTGTTACTTCGGTGAAGTAGCATAGATTCTAACATGCAGCAAAAGATGAGTAGCTACTGTGTGCAGTTCTGGAGCCCTCAGCACAGGAAGGACATGGAACTGTTGGAGTGGGTCCAGAGGAGGGCCATGAGGATGATCAGAGGGCTGCAGCAGCTCTGCTGTGAGGACAGACTGAGAGAGTTGGGGCTCTTCAACCTGGAGAAGAGAAGGCTTTGAGGGGACCTTATAGTAGCCTTCCAGTATATGAAGGGGGCCTACAGGAAGGCCGGGGAGGGATTATTTGCAAGCTCTTGTAATAACAAGACAAGGGGCAGTGGGTTTAAACTGACAGAGGGGAGATTGAAACTGGATGTTAGGAGGAAGTTTTTTCCAGTGAGAGTGGTGAGACACTGGCACAGGTTGCCCAGGGAGGTTGTGGCTNGTTACTCTCTGTTGTGAGTTTCAGTTCATCTGACCGCATCAGAGTTCTTCATTGGTGCTGAAAATACGATACTGGGTTTTTTTAATTGCAGATCTCTCCAAGCAGAGTGTTTAATAGACAGTTGATTCTTTAACCAAAGCAAGTAGTCATGATCTTCACCAGTGGGTCTCTGAAGTTGCTTCAATAGCCAACAAATTTATACTTTTGAAAGATATTTTAAACCTTGACATAATACAATTGAGAGACTTGTCCTTTTGTTGTTATTTTCAATCCAGAATGTAATAACAGTGCTTGTACTTGATAATCATGCAAACTCGTCAGTGTAAAAGATAAGTCTTAAGAAGAAGGGTGATAGAGACAATCATAATTTGCGAGTGGCTTTTATTTTATTTTATTTGTCAGCAGGCTACGTAAGTGGATAGAGCTAAAAATGACAGAATGGACTTCACAGTCTCCACCCCATACCTCAGTTTATCATAGTCAGGACCAAATGCAAAGTAATGCTAACCAAAGTTCAAGCTAAAAGAAAACATCGGGAGAATACCTGCTTTGAGATGTTTTCAGGTTGAACCATTTTTACCTGTATTGACAACAAACAAAAATGAGACAAGTAAGTTGGGTTGTTTAAAAAAAATTACACGTACCTATAGTGCAATTAAAGCAGCTGTTTAGGGGCCTTACATATGTCTCATATCAATAACAGGACTCTCCTGTGGGGTTACTATGTGTTTCTTTCAGTGTTTAATTGTTTGGGTTTTTTAATAACAATGCTCTTTTACAGATGGCAGAAGATTTTTACTATTCCTCTATGGAGCAAAATAGCAGTTTTTTGGAACAAGATGTTCCTCACAATAATAGTTTTACTGATCGTCCTATTTCTTGGTAAGCATGAATTAACTTCTTACTTTTGGGGGAAAAAAATAAATACCTGTGGAGTTTGTAGCACTAGAGTAAGTGAAACAATCCAAACCTAACATAACTCCGTTTACTTGTTTTAAAGTTCTACGGTAGAATGGGAGAGGAGAGGACTTGTACTGCATCTGCGTTGGGAATTCAAATGTATAGTAATGCAGTAATGAATGAGAAGGAGAAATGGAGCTTGGTTCGGAAGCTGCTTGGTTTCAGTTTCTCCCACAAGTAAATGAACTTGAATTCCTTGACACAGAATTTGGCAGAACTGCACTATATGCAGTAGATGGCACTCTTTCTCTTGGTTGCTGTTGAAATACAAGACCAGAAGAATATCTCGAAGCACTGAACTATTTGAGTACTTCTGCCTAGCACAAACACAAAACAGCTGTTGGCAGCACTTGCTATGAATAGATCCTAAGATCTGTCTGTGGGATAACTTCCTAGCTTACTGCAGCACAGGAATGTGAGTTAATTTAATGCACTTCAGGAAGAAGGTTGAGATGCTTAAAACCAGTAGATGTTTATGTTCTGTAAGTGAAAATCTGTGAAGCTGGCCTGCCAGATGGCTGAAGAGGGAGTCTCGTGAAGATAAGACAGCGCTGTTTCAGGAAAAACTAATGAAGCAAGACTAAAACAACAAAACCACACCACCTCAAAACAAATTTTGAAGGACATAGTGTCCAAGCAATGACCTCTGCCTAATTATCTGTGATTAAAGTTGACATCCCTCAGTATGATGAGCCAGAGTACATGCTAAACATATATGGCTATGTTACTCATCTCCATCCAAATCATGCTAAATGTCACCTAGAAGGCAAACACAACTGGGGTTGTGGTGTAGAAAACCACAAGGGGGAACATCTCTCCAGGGGGAAAGACTAGATTTGGCAGAGACAGTCTACCAGCTGTGCTACTCTTCCTTCACACAAGACAGAGACACTGCCTTGTAAGAGTTGCACAGTCAGTACACAGCTGAACTTTTGCTGCATTTCTATTACATATCAGCACTATTGCAAAAATAAGTCTTCAACTTTGGTTGTTTCCTGGAATTTATTAACTTGAGTTCAGTCACTTGCACTTAATGCATTTATCAGCAATCCCAAATTTGGTGTATTTGTTGCTTCAATAAAACCTGAAACCTTAATATTAAAGGAATTATTGGAAATGCAATGAAATGCATCTGGTTTGGGTTTATTTTAAGATGATCTTTAGTGCTATCCTTCTAAGTAGATCCAGTAAATGGCTTATGAACTGATGGATTTAAATGGGAGTCTGTGAGAGTGAATTAAAACTTTGACCAAAGTTTGCTTTTGAGTTGGTGATGGTTGTTGATTTTCAGAAAGATAGATTTGGGCTAAAAGTAAAGCCATGATGAGATATTTGTCCTTGTAGCATATGATGGTGGGTTACTGCAGGACTAGAATTTTCTTATAGAACAGGGATCTGAACTTCTGTTTTGGTCTTTGCTGCAGTGTTTGAAGTTTCATTTTTTATTTCTTTTTTTCCCTTCTAAATGACTTATGAATATAAAAGAGCAGTCATGAATCATGTCCTTCATACATGCATGGAGCTGTTTGGGTTTTTTTATATACTGCTAAGGTAAATGCCATGGCAATTTAGTAACGTGGCCAAAATATTCTGCAGGCATCAGTGATGTGTCACAAAATGTGTGTTTTTGTTCATGTGCAGGAGGAGATACTTAAGACAAATACAACACCTAGTAAAGTGTGATGACCATAGGTTTACAGATTGTAACTGGGTTAGGTTTTAATTTTGTATGGATATGTCCTAATTACTTACTTTAAAAAGTGTTGGCAGTGTATTGGTCCTTCTGCACAAGTATCAGAAGTATATGACAAATGAAGGGAAGCTGAAAGATGGATGAAAGGCATATGAAAGAAAGCTGAGGTGTGGTTTATCCCCTATTTTTGTTCACCACTGTGCTACTATGATCTTTCTATTTTAATAGATGTTGAAAAAAAATTTTTTCCCCTCTGTCACTCAAGCACAAAGTAGACACTTCTGTCATTACTAAAATACATGCTTCTCTAATAAATTCCATATGAGGCAAATCTCTTTATCCACTGGCTGTGTTTTAATCCAGTTGTCAACAGTGACATTTTAACACTCTGTAGGGTCTCTGGCAACATTCATAGTGTTGCTTTGGGCTGATCCCTGATGGCTGGGTGCAAGTCTTGGAAATGACTGTTGAAACTGATATGTTGCTTCAGTAATTGATCAAGACCTGTCTTTAAAATACTTGAATAACAGTGTGACATTACTATAGGTCCTATGCCTATTTGCTGAGCAGAAAGACCAAATACATATTTTTAGTACTATATCTGGTTTATCATACACTCATCCTCACAAGTGTGAATAAGAACAAACTGATTTTGCCTGCAGATGCTATCAGAGAAGTCAGGAAGTACTCGGCGGCTCATGCGATTGAAAGAGCTGTAAATGTCAATAGCAGTGCCTTTGATCACATTCAGATGAAACTCTTCCGATCACAAAGAAACCTCTATCTCTCAGGTTTTTCCTTATTTCTTTGGCTGTAAGTATATATGGATTTTTAATTTTATTTTTATTTGTTTGCTTCTGTGTAGTACATTTCTTAGAGAAACTATTGCACAAACTAATGCAGTTATGAAAAAGAGTGGAGGGCTGATTTTCGGTGATTAAAGATTGAGCAAATAGGCTATGAGGTAAGTAAAATCAGAGAAAATAACAACTTACAAATGTCTGAAGATTGGAAGGATGTGTGAGCCACACATGGAAAGAATCATTTTGAGTCTTTGAGAAAACCTTTATTTTCTGGGAGAAGCTTCTTCAGGGACTACTCATTTCCTTCTTTAAACTTACGCCCTATGGTTTTTTTTTGTTTGTTTTGAAAATGAAAAACTGGACTTAAGTGTGGTGGCTTTGGAACTTACACACACACACACACACTACTGAAATTTACCAGACCAACTCAGATGGGTTGGAAGTAAGATAAAACTGTATTTACAGCAAGGCAAAATTTACACAATATATTTACAAGTGTTTACAATTATATGCAAGTTAGAAATAATACAGAAATCCAAGTTCGCTCCTGGACAAAGAAACTGCCCAGAGGGGGCTCAGAGACATTCTCTCTCTCCCCCAGGTAGACAAAACAATCAGCAAAGCTCAGTTATCTGTTAGTGGAAGATATTACAGTGGAGTAAAGGACAAATGAACACATCCAACACTTAGGAGTGAAGAAGGCAAAAGGGACAAATTGTTTACATTTTGGCTTTGTATCCCTTTCAGCAAACCCATGAATGATACAGACTTTATCATTATTTTCTTTTACAATCAGTGATCTAATTACTCCTAAAAATATTCCAATTAGCCTCAAACCAGCACATTAAGAAAAAAAAAATAAAACTGAAGTAATATTTAAATAATCTTAATATGTTGTAAGCTGGTATTACTGTATCCTGCTGTGTTAAGCAACTTGAATTGCTTAATTTCTAAGTCAGGAACTGTGGGATTCCAGTTTCCAAGGAAAGTTTCAGGTATTATTTCAGATCAAACACTCTGTGGCAGCTGACATTCTATGATATTCTGATCTTAAGTGTAAGTATCCCTTTCAAGAAGTGTAAATATAGATAAAAGAACAGGTTGATGGAGAGGACAATTATCTAATCACCAGCAGAAGCAACCAAGACTACCTGTGAGTCTTTACAGTAGCCACAAGAACCTGCAGATCTGGGCAAAGATAAGGTGAATAAATGGCAACAGACATCTTAATGAGGTAACTGATTATTATTTGTATATTTTTATATACATTTTATTTTGTACATTTTTATGGGCAAAGAATGCTGGCCCTCTGAGTTCCTTCACTGAACTGCTTGACATTGCCTAGATACACAAGAGGAACACAGAACATAAGCCTGGAATCACAGACTTCTTTGTATGATATATAGCCATATTAGCTAATCATTGAGGAGTGTGATATGTAAGTGTTAAGGAAAAATTTGTACAAAACTTGAACTGAAAAATGTGGAAAAACAAAGGTGGTTGTAGTCCTGCACAATAGTAATAGGAATACATCATGTTCTTTGTCTTCCTTCAGAAAGGTTAAATAAATATGCACAAATATGTTTGATCTCTACTCCAAGAGAGGAATAGATGGATTGTATCCTGCGCAAGGGTTGGAAGCTAGTCCCCCAGGAATCCTACTCCCACTCAGCTTTTAAGGAAGAAAACTTACCAGGTGGCCCTGTTAGATTTTATTGTAGATAAATGTTCTCTTGAAGAGGTTTGCTTGAGGCTCTTTGTGGACTATTGGCTTTTCACCAAGATTTAGAAGAAACAAATACTCCTTTGATGGTGACTAGATTAAAGGACTGTTACACTTATCCGTTAAACAGGTGTAATGCCTGTCAGAGAACAGGGGGGCAAAACAATTCTTTAAGTTGCCTTATTCTACATTGCCGTTACCATCACCCATCCAAGTAAGACCACGTGTAGGTGTGAATGGATACTTGGATGCCCCTGGTTAGTTCTTTGGGTCACTCTTAGTTCATTTTAGCACATCTGCCAGTAGGTGAATTCCAGAAGAGCAGCAGATGGAGATTCCCAAAATGGGGCTGGAAGCGTCTCACTTCTGGCAACACAACAAAAGTTCTCCATCTGTGGTTCAGGAATTGCAAAACAGTGGGTACAGGTGAGAAAAACTACCTCCTATCAGTGGAGGTATTTGGGCCAGCATAACCTTCATCCACCAAATGACTGCACAGGAAAGAGAAGAGTCATAGTTATCAGAGGCAGTGTTGTGGGTAGGATAGAGTCATTAATCTGAATACGTTCTGGGAGATGCACAAAGCCTGCCAAGGCTTTTCTGGCCCTCTGCTTCCCTTGCTGAATCAGAGAGGGATGAAGAGGGTTGAAAACAAAAGGCAAAGCTAAGGTAAACGCAGACTCACAGCTTAGTGGAGCAGGGGACCAAATGACAGTGGATATGGAAAAGAGTGAGATGCTGAGTGTCTCATTACCAACCTTATAGTATGTTGTTTCTTACTGGTTAGGTCTGCTGTTTGGTCTACCAGTGTTCTGAGACTTTTAGTAGAGTCAGTGGCAAATGTTACCACCATAGTGGAAGATGCAGTTAGGGAGTTCTTAAGCAAACTGAATATAAAACAGGTCTGTGACATCCTAGTATGGGATGCACATTTACATGTAGAGGGAACTGGCCACTGTCATTTCAAGGCTGTTATCTTGCAAATATGTTTTCACAAAAGTGGAAAAAGGGTGTAGGAAACTAGAGATTAATCAACCTTACCTCCCTGGAAAGGTTAAGATTTGCTTCATAACTTGAAGACTTTCCAGGGATATGAAGGATACAATGACTTGAAATGGCTGACATGGATGTGGTGAGGGGAGATCATGCCCAATCATTGCTGTTACCTTTAGCAATGAGGTCACTTGCTTTGTGGATAAAGGGCAGAGCAGTGCATGCTGCATGCCCTTAATGAGGCCTTTGATGTAATCTCTTGTGGTATCATAGGTTTACTCTGGGTGGAGAAATGGAGAGAAAAAAAGTGTATGCAACATTCTCTGGGTCCTTGGGCTCAAAGGGTATTAGTAATCCAAATTCCAGCTGATGCCCTTCAGAGGCTGATACTGGTCTCAGCGGAAGCATAAAATGGCTTGGGTTGGAAGGGACCTTAAAGATTTATCTTAATCTCTTTTTTTAAAATGCAGGTGATGGGATTAAATGTGCTCTCAGGTCTGTGTGGCTGTGTAGAAAACAGTTTTGTAGGAAAAGACTTGGAGATCCTGTTAGACAGCCAATTATGTATTGAGCTGAAATAGCAAGGGTATAATCAGCGGGTCAAGAGAAGTGGTTATTCCCCTCTATGTGGCACATGCGCTGCTGCAGTTTTAGGGCCGTGCTCAGTTTTGACTTCCCAGGGACTACTGGCAAGGTACCAAGAAGGCTGGGAAATGAAACATGTGACATTTGAGAAGAGGAAGGAACTTGGCTTCAGCCAGAAAAAGATGAGGAAGGGAAGATCCTATCTAGCTATCTAGAGGTAAGATGTAGAGAAGATGGAGCCAGCTCTTGCCACTCTTTCTATATAGATCCACTGAGATGAGGCTAGAAACCCAGGAAATTCTGACTTGGGGTAAAAAGTAATTTTTCTGCTATCAAGAGCAGTGAAATACTGGAGCAAGGGCCCTGAAAGACAGTGGAATCTCCATCATTGGAGGTCTCCATTGAGAACTCTGCTGGACAAACCTCTGACCGATATGCTCAGCCTGTTCCTGTCTTTGGGCAGGAGCTCAAACAGAATGACCTGTGGAAGCCTCTCAACCTGTCTGATTCCATTTTAATAATGATATTTTAATGACTCCTGACTGCTGCATCTATAAATTAATAAGCAGTGGTAAAACACACTAATCTTTGGAAAAGTAGTGACATGGGGACCCTAACTTTAATAAAAATAAGTAGGAAAAATGAGGTTTTTGTGAGCAGGGGGTAGAGCTTACCTTTAAAGCCAGAAGGTCTTATTAATATGCTTTCAGTTAAGAAAAAGCAAGTTACTTGGATTTTCAAATTTCTTTTGAAGAGAAGCTGCATAGTTATATTACAGGAATTAATTTATTTTAGTTTTGCTTTGGCCTTTCCTTGATTCAGCAGTGTAATGCTTTTAAAGACTCCCAGAGTGAATAATGAAAGTAGTGATGCAGAGGCAATTTCTAGATCACATCAAGGGAGGTATTTGGAAAGCTTATGTTCGAGGTTAAATATGAGTGCCAACATATATGCGTGTTCTGATCTATACAATATTGACAGCTCTCTGAAGATTAATGTGCTCACATTTGTAACATAACTGTTGTAAGACCTTTCATAAAGTTTTTTTGAATGGTACTCACCATTGCATGTTGATTGGATCTTGTATTTAGAAAACCATCCTATTTTAAACACTAGGACAGGTAAGAATATTCCAACCTTTAAGCAAGCAGGTCTCTTGACTCTTAATGGCTGTGGGATTTTGGGAGGAGGGAGGTTCTGCATCATGTGAAAGCCAGATTATTTTTTTTTTTTTTTAATAGATAAAAAAAGTTCAGTCTCCTACTTCTGTTATTTGTCATTAACGAACCTGGATGTTTCTCTTCGGGTGTTTAAACAGTCTTCTTGCATTTCTGTTTTCACATGTAATGCAGAGAGAGAAAAAAGGTTTTGTTTGGGGTGATAGGTTTTATTTTTCTGTTTCATTTTGGTTTCATTTTTGAATTATTGTGCTGTTCACTGTGTTTCTTCACCAGTGTCTTGAGACGTACTATTACCCTCCTTACTCAGCTGGCTAAAGGGATGGCCTCTCATGCAGCTTTGGAAACACAAGTAGATGATGCTACTGAGGCAGCCAAAAAGTACATGGCCGAGAATGAAAGACTGCAGGAGGTATCTCTGAAATTTCAGTTACTACTTTATAGAGCAAGTAGCACTATGTTTGTTAATTTATTTCCTTCTAGTGAAAAGAGGAAGAACAATGGTCTTAAAAGATGTAAATCAAAATACCAAATATAAATTTTAATAGCATTATGTTAACAAAGGAAGCCAAATTAATCCTAGTAAATAAAGATCTGTCTTTCTAGTACAAATTTCATCAAGGTAGTAACGTATCTCTAAATTTAATCATAATAGAGTGAGGCAATATTTCCTCCTTTTACTCTAAATAGTGGCTGTTTAGGTCAAGGGTAGGGTTATAGCAACCCAGTATAGAAAAACCTACAGTATAGTTGTTTGCATGCTGGCTTTTTCTCCTAAATGGCATTTGTTCCAGTCCTGAAATATCTTTTCTAACTTGTAAAACTGGACTTTTTTATTTATTGTATTTTGTATTCTTACATCTATTTTTATGGTGGGACAGCCAATTTCTTAATACCTTTCTTTCTCAGTAATGCCCTGCCAAAACTTTAATGAGGATATTACCAATAACCCACCAGTGGAGCAAAAATATCAATCAAGAAAATTAGGCTGTTTGTCTTCTGTGATTCAGTATACATTTGTATGCAGGAAGGGAAGTCAGCAAAGATTGTAAAGTGTATGAAACCCTTTCTCACAGTTGGTTAATTTGACATCTATTGGAAGAGATTGAACCATAAGCTGGAGTGCAGATATCCAGAGTATGAAGACTTTTATAACATTCTTCAGTCTAGTGCACTGTCAAAACAGAATTCACTGCAGGTGTGTACAGGTTTCCTTCCACTCTGGAGTAGTAGTGTCTATGGTTACCAGCACTGCAATTTTTTTTTTTTTTCAGTCAATCTTGAGACAAGGAACTGAATCTGCAAAAAAAAGTGAAAACAGGGATACAGAAATTCTAGTTGTTTCAGAGGTATCATAAAACAAGGATCACTAGAGTGTGTTAGGTATTTCCCAAGTACAAAATTACTCCAGAATTTTGGAATTTGGTGTATTGTCAGAATGATCCAGACTCCATCTCCCAGTCATGGAATTTGTCTCTTTACTGCATACTGATAGGTTTTTCTTCTCTCTGTCCTGTTGGGATTTGGCCAGAAGTCCTCTTTTTGTTCTGTTTTCACATTCTCTTAGCAACACATTCTCTTAGCACTGTGTAAGTGATAGCCAGAAACTGGAAACTGTGTTCCTGTCTGTTTCTATTTGTGTGTTTGCTTGTGTGGTTTACAAAAACAGTGGTAGCTACAGGTACAGCCAGTGTGCTGCAACTGCACCTCTGTTGCACTGGAAAATGTTCAAAACTGGTTCATATTAAGTTTATGCAGATACTGTGACTTGGGTTTGTCTGTGGCTTGGCCCCTGCTCTTGTATTCATGCACAAACATGCTTCATTCCACTGTCAGAGAGGCAAAAACAACTGCATGTAGGGCACATATTGTAAATATTGTAAGTTTGCTATAGTGTGCTAGGTCTGCACTGTCTCCTGTTCAGAGGTTCCATGGAGCACAGGGCTTGAGATAGAAGTTTGCAGAAATAACTGTTTCTGCATTACTAGGAAAAAAAAGTGAGCACAAAGTAAATTTGCCACAGATTGCCTCCTTTTCATGACAAACTGGCTATGATTTTATTACCAGCAGTCAATTTCATTCTCTGCTCTTTGGTTAAACTTTCCTCAGGTGTTTTTGTTGGATGGTTGGTTTTGGGGGTTTTTTTTTTGGTTGGTTGGTGGTGTGTTTGGTTGGGTTTTTGGTTGGTTGGTATTGGTTGGTTGGTTTTTGGATCATTTACCAGTCTTCATAAACATTTATTTTCAGTTTTCCTAGACTAATCTTTCCTCTCTGCCCAGTAAGCTCTAATATCACCAGTTAACTGGCTGTCCATGTCAGTTGTTCTACTTCTCTTTTTCCAGTTAAGCATTTACCACTTCTTTTTGCCTTTTTTGTATCATAAATGATGGTTTAGTTGGGTAACGGAGGCAAGGAGTCTAATTATTGGTTCTAATCCTTAATGTATGATACTTCATTCATCAGTAGCAGTTGTCTTAGTGATAAGAGTGTGCACAAATATAACTGCCAATGTTTTCAGAATACTACTCTTATGTCTAGTACAAGGCTCTTCCTAAATACTTCCTTTTCTTTCTTCAATTTCAGTGGAAATTGAATATTGAGGTATTCTGGAGATCAAAGTAGCTGCAAAGTTGAGGAGAGATTGGTGAAACATTGCATGATTTAAGTCAGAATAAATTATTAGAACCAGTTGCATACAATCATTGCAACTGTTGCAATATTCTGTCACTTCCAGTCCCACTGTGTATCTTCTGGAAAAGCCATTTATAATCTAAGCAGAGGTTGTGGGCTTAATGCAGAGATACAAAGTACTCTAACACAGGAGATCATGCCATACTACTACAAATATGCTATTATTGTCAACTTAGCCATTGAGCAGTTTTGTTGGTTTGTGGTTTGATGTAGTGTTTTGGTTTGGTTTGTTGGTTTTGTGTGTGTGTCTTTTTTTTTCCTAGAGTAACTGACTGTCTGCCTGTTCACATTGGTGTTGGATAAAATTTGTTGCTTTGCACAATCAAAGGTGATGTTCTATGGCTGTTTGGCATTAAAATCAGGGTAGGGAAAACAAAATTAATGATAGCAACTGTGGTTTTTTTTTTTTTATATAGGCCTTGAATGAAAAAGGAAGTGGTAAAAAGTCATCAGAAGCAGCTGATGAAAAGCTGAAGAAGGAAGTTGAGCATTTGAAAGCAGAACTACTGAAGACATCAAATGGTAAGCTTTGTTTAGGACTTGTTTACAATTAAGAAAATTTTATTTCAACACTAGATACAAAAAAATTAGCTATAGCATCAACTTCATTGATTTATAGAATCATAGAATCATAGAATGGCAAGGTTGGAAGGGACCTCAAGGATCATCTAGTTCCAACCCCCTGCCATAGGCAGGGATACCTCTCACTAGTACAGGTTACTCAAGGCCTTATGGAACACTCAGCTTGGTGTTGCTTCACGTTTGGCTAGGAACTGGAAAAACATCATGTTGCCGCATCCATATTTCAATAAAAGTTTTCATTATGAAAATGTGTGCATTTAATTGTAATTATTAACAATTTGAACTTAAATATATAAGAGCGATGTTGACTCGATCAATTACATGACGTTGCTTAGAGGCATCACATTGACCTTTCATGTCATACCAGTCAGCCACTCTCCCCATATAAAATTAAAAAACCTTCCTTGACTAATATTCTCAATGTACATATCCCCTGTAGCAGAGATGTTAGCTTTTTTTATCTGGAAGGAAACATGCCTTGCAATTTGTAACATAATACTTTAGTTAGCAGCTTCCGTGTTTAAGGTTTAGGTTGTCAAAACTACTTTCTTGGCAACCCACACTGAGATAGAAGCAGATTTTACCTGTTTGGTTCTGTCTCAACTGAGATCTTTCAAGGTGTGTGATGCTCATCTGAAATGAGCGTTTCTAAGATAATGCTGTCGGTGACCTTGTAAGCATTAATCAGATGTTCAGGTTGTAACAAAATACAGGTTTTTGTGGTACTAGATAGCATGTTGTCATCAAAACATAGCCCTGTTTTCAAATTGCATGGCACTGCTACAGAGCTCTAAGAATAACAACAAGTATTTCACAAGTAATATTTCATTGTCCGATGAAGACACACAGGAACTGTCTAACAGCTGTTTTCAGCTGGGCTTGGAGCAACAAGAATCTTTAGAATTACTTCACATTCTTAGGCTGGTTTGATTGTGGGGTTTTCCTCTCCTGCTGTTTTCTTAAAGGAGGTGGGAAACTGCCTTTGAAGTGACAGGATCAGTGAAAAACCTAAATGCATGTGTTTTATTTAAACTAACTGGTGGTATGTAACAGTAATATAATGTAAGCTTTTTCAGTCAGGAATGCTAGAGAAAGCTAAGGAATAAATAGATTTACCACATGCTGTTTCAGCTGCATTTTCACTGCAGGCTGTTGTCCATCCAAAAGGTATATAAATTAAGGCATGCTTGAGTCTTTTGTTAGGGGAGAAAGTTGGGGAGAGGGTCTTTTTAAAGAATGAATAGAAAAGTATTTACAACCCTTCGCCTAATGCCAACCCTCTCATGGCCAGAACAGAAAACTCTGTGGTGCTCTTAATTACCATCTTCAGCTAAATGGTATTCAGGTATGTCTGTCTTACTTTTTCCCCAGTTTTCTTGTCTGTCATTTTGAGCAAACCGATAACCAGAAAGATTGAAGGACTTGATAGTAACCACATTTGTAGACAGCTTTCATTGGAGCATTAGGGAATTAATATGAATCAAATTTATGGTTTTCTTTTGAAGCTTCTGCCACTGAGCAGGTGAATGTTGAGTGTGGGGGCAGTGGGAGTGAAGAGCATAGTGGAGTGGCATTTTAATAATGAAACAAGGCATAACTAGTATAAAAAGGAAAACTTACTGGTCTGGGTATGGGGCATCTTTTTGTGCTTTAGTTGTTGAGTCATAAGCTTGGATTTTGTTTGGTTGGATTTTTTTTGCTTCTCATAATTTTGTCATTCATTTTTTTTCACAGAGTGCTTTCAAGTATCTATTGATCTGGTCAGGGACATTTCATTAAGCTACTTGTGGATGGTGATAGGGTGATAGTAGGCTAAACCTTAAAAGGTGGATACCTTCATGAAATGGCACCAAGACCAGTCCTAAATTTAAGTCTACTTCACATTTAAATAATGAGTTTTAGTATCAGATTAGTGCTCTGAGTTCAGATGACATACAAATCAGATTCAGCACTTCTCATAGAATCATGGAATGGTAAGGTTGGAAGGGCTTTATGACTTAAAGCAAAGAAAATACTCTCTGTCTTCTCTTCTGAAATTGTCTGAAATTGCAAGGTAGACAGTGGTTATTGCAGACTTTCAGGAGACACATCTCCAGTTCTTCAGCTTTCTGCCTTTTATAGGAAACACAGACTACCTTATGTAGGTTTTGGTGCTCACTTAACCAAAGGCAAAATTTAAGTGAAGAATACTTTTTGCCACCTCTGGGTTCTGCATCTGCAGATGGGGAGGAAACAAGAAAATACAAGACAGGCCAAGTAGTGAAATTACTAAATTGTGAGTCAGGGTTGAAAATGAGTGACAAAGATTTCAGCCAAATTTGTTTTGCTTTTAGGCTTTTTGATGCACATTTGGAACTTTTCCACAGAAGTGAATGAAAGGGGAATAGTTCTTCCCTACTTGCATACTGGGAGTTTTAAAGGCACTCAGCAGTTGGGCTAGCCCTTCAAAGCCTAAATCCATTTTTAGCATACCTGGACATGTAATAACATGACTTCCAAGATGGTGTTCTATTGATACACTTGTACAGTATGAAAAATGTCTCCCTGATGTTTAGAAATAAATACATGTACTCATGGGAGCACCCAGTGCTGATGTGAGAGTGTTTATCCTGCTGTACATCAGGCACATTTCCAACAGAATATTGACTCAGATAATTAAAGGCTTTCAACATTGCTGCAGGTCTCAGGCCTGTAGGAAGCTTCTGGGGAAAGAAATGCTATGACAGTTTAATTTTTAATACTTTTGGAAATAATTGAAAAAGCTACAACAAAAACAGACTATCTGCAGCTGGACTTGAGGTTAGAGTCAGAAATTTCATAAAGCGGCTGTCCTTACAGCAGTACTTGAGTAAGATCCCAACCTGGAAATGTCTCTGTGTGAAATGTCCACTTGTTATTATGGGACCTTTTGGACAGGAGGGAGACTTGCTGCACAGCTGTACTAGTTCACCTTCTATTTCAGGTCATTTTTTTGGTGACACTGTCCTTGCACATGTTAAAGGTTACAGCTTTATCTATACAACAGAAATTTGTACTGAACAACTAATATTGATAAGTCTTGCAGCAGAACACGCTGGTGGCAGACTCCTGTCCAGTTCATTGACCCCTCACTCTTCTAATAGTATTTCATGGCAAATGACATGCACCTAAAGCTTCTGCCTGCACCTTACCTAGCGTAATGGTGTTGTGTTCCCCAGCACCTGTGTGCAATTATTGAGCTGTGGATGTTAATGCATCTTCGAGCGGAGTCTGGAGTGCCACACTGAGACAAAGTCAGTCCAAAGACCATTTTTTTGTGTGTCTGTCACTAGGATTTCACTTTGAAGTCCCTACTGACTCACCAAGGTCACTTAGGTGCTTTTGAACTCTAGTTCAACTTAACACAAATAGACAGTATTTTCCTGTTTTGTCATAGGCATACAGTGGCGCAGAAGGAGATTCTTGTGAAACTTCTGTGCATCCTTTAATGAGGCTTGGTTTATATATAGAATGTGTCACAAGAGTGCTTTCTGTTTCATGGTTCCATAGTGTTGTGGAAGACAGTAAGAGAGCAGCAATTTATCTGAAAGGCTGGTTTTGAAATAGCTTTTAATTGCTGACTATTCTAGAAAGTATGCACATACAATTCTCACTTAAATGAAAATATTAGGAAGATAATACAGGCACTGGGAGTACATTTCATAGTTTCAACTGTTGCTGCTGGGGAGAGCTCAGCTTGACCCTTGTGTTGCCAGGCAGGCTGGTGTCCTGAATGAAAAAATACATTTATGTTGAGTTCCACTGAAGCATTTAGATTTTTAAAAGAAAAAAAAAAAAAACCAAAACTGAACTCTCAGCTCCCTTTTGTAAGATGGGTGTCCCAGGTTGGGAACTATAAGGTTAAAACATAGTCCTCTGGGGACTGGAAGATTGTTATTCAATCCCATAATTCTGCTATCTCTTCATAAGCTCACAGCAAGGCCAGCTTCTTCTCCTTTCCTCCCCCTCCAGCCTTGCACCAGGCAGGAGCTCCCTTATCAGGATAAACATGTAAGGATTGGCCTTGTTTGGGGCCCCCAGAGACTGTGCTTAGGCCTCTGGAGGATGGCAGTGGCATGTGGGGGGGAGAACTGGAGCACTGGGGATTGTAGATTTATTTTCAGGTTGGGGGAAGATTCAGGGGATTCGCTAATGGTTTATGTATCTGCTTTGTAATTTCTGTCTGTAACTCTCTCCAAATACAATTCTGTTTTTTCTCCAATTCATTTGAGAGCTTCACTCTGTTGGCTCTTTAAACCCACGACAATGGGGAACAGATGTGTAATTTAAAAGCATTGGCTATGGTTTCATGTTATTTAGCTAATGGCAGAGGGAGATTAGGAAACAAAGTCTGTCATAACTTTTTAGCTGAGAATCATAACTTTATATCATAACTTTATTGGGAGGACTGCACCATGTCACTTACAAGAAAAGTTGCTATTCATATTTTTTTATTCAAGGGGAAGGTGCTGCATAGAGCAAACATGATTTTGTTATGCAAGGCCATTTATGCCATCAGAAGATGCTGTAATTTTTTTTTTTTCTTTAAACAAAAGTTAATTTGAGGATGCAAAAGGTATTTCGAGCAAATTTGTGTGTAAATTTTTTGGCCTTGCCATCTTTTTAAACTCTATCTGACCATTACATCTTAAGAGAATTCAGAATTAGTATGGAATTACTTGACTGGAGTTGTGTTTCCAGCTTTACAGTGGTTTTGTTGGCAAATCTCTTGTCCTGTCAGTGCCTAAATTCTTAAATGTGAATAGCTCTTTCTCAACGTGACTCTTATAAGGGAGAAATCTTTCTTAGTCTTAAACTAGTCCAAATCATTGGGTTTTAGACCTGTATTGTGAGCAATGCTAATTTAAGTTCCAGATCGTTTCCTTAGTAGCAAGTCAAGTGATTTAGTAAGATCATGAGTAGCAGTTGTGCAGGGAAATGCCCAATTCATTGCTTTTGTTGCTGTTTGGGTTTGGTTTGCAATTCTCCATTCTTGTTGAAATGAGAAGATAATAGCAATGCTATAGTTACTGGATTGCCATAACCTCTTCAGAACAACTTTATTCCTCATCCTGTTTTGACGTTAGAGGAATCTTTGAAGTAAACTGTCCTAGAACAGGGTACAGGGAGAATGTGGTAAAGGAAAGACTAATTCTTTACTTCTCCCCAAGTTTACATTACATTACGTTAGTTTATGGACCTCCAGTCACATTCTGCAAAGGGATAAGTTTTCCATAAATGTCTTGCCTTAATATACTGCTTTAAGAATATTTAGGTTTGGTTTTTTAGTGGGTTTTTTGGTTTTGGGTTTGTTTGGGTTTTGGTTTGGTTTTTTTTTTTGGGGGGGGGGGGGGGTTTGTTTGTTTTTCTTTCTTTGAAGAGAAGGGGGGAAAGAGTGAAAAAGGATGTCAGTATTGAGGCAGGATTTCTGTTTCAGGCCCTATTGCCTGTCTGTTGTTCTCGCTAGCTGTGTTAATGCAGAAGCAGAACTGCTGCCTGCTCATGCATTTTCTTAGCAGGAATAATAAACTGTTAGATTTTTACTTGCTTCTAGTCCAGCTGTTCTGCCTTCTGCGAGACAAAGTAACAGGGCAGATGTAAGCCAGAAATAACATTTGACTGTATTGTGCATACAAAGGATCTTCTGTTTTCTGCTGGATCAGTGTTCATATAATACAGTCCATATGACAAACCTGTACAATAGATTTGTCTGCACTGCAGTGTTCATGCAGTAGCAAATTAGTTGAGCAGTAATGTAAAGCAGTTGAGGAGTGATGTATGGATGGTCTCTGCTGAACAAGAAGACATCCAGAGAATTTGGTGCACTGGGGAATTGTTGTCAAAGATGTGATGCTACTTTTTACTGTGTGGCCCCAACAGGAATGAGTCTGGGTTTGGTTGGTTTTTGTGTCCATAGCCAACACAGGTGGAGAGAACAATCAGTTCTTTGCTTTTTCTTATTCTTGGGTTAGCCAAGGTATTCCTCTCGTACATCTGTTTTGGTCAAAACATTGAAACAATGCAACAGCTTGTTTGCAGATAGTGTTAGATATTTCTTTCATGTTTTAAAAATACATTAGTTTTCAGTTGCAACTAAAATACTGTGCTGCTCCTTGTAAACATCTAAATAATACTAGATCTCTTAATACTGAGATCTCGTTTTTGAAGAAACTATTGTTTATATTAACTGTAATTAATTATGTACAGGAATATTTATACATAGGCAAAATTAGCTTTCTAACTAGCAGATTCTTGAAGAGGTGAAATGGCATATGTGTATGTTTCTTGCCTACAACTTAAAATTGAGAAGCTTACCAAATTATCAAAACTTTTAGTCACTTCCAGATTTTACTGTGAATATTTTAAACAGTAGCAAAATCAGAAGGAGAGTAAATGCAGTGGGGTCCTGCTTGTCAGATGTGTGGAAATCATGGTTATTCCAAGTGCCTTCCAAACACCAAAACCTTCAGAAAATATTTTGAGGTTTGTTTGGGTTTTTTGGTTTTGTTGGGTTGGGATTTTTGTTTTGTTTTATTGATGCTGTCAAGAATCCATTAAAGGATGAAGGATATTTTGTGCAAGTATGGAAATAAAGGAAAGGCTGTAAAGAGATGGAATGAATTTTTGACTATGTTGGATTCAGTAGATGTAATTAATGTCAGTAGACTAGAATTTCAGGCTAGGTGAAAGTCCTATTTCTGGAAAACCACTTTCAAACTTCTAAAATCAGAAGGAATTTGAATCTCTGCATTCAAATAAATGAATGAAAAAATAGCAGAAGTAATACTAGGTGAGAAAGTCTATCCTTTTACACTTAGGCAAGTGGTCAAATCTCTTGTGTGCTGATATTTCAGAAACTAGTACCCAAAAATAAACATGGTTCAGACCAGGGTGCTTTTATAGCTAAGTACTTAACAAAAAAATTAGCTGCTCATCTTTTGAGAAGAGGCTCTTGCAAAGGTGCTGCAGTTCTTGAGTATCTTGGAGGTCTCTGGGAGAGAACAGACTGTCTTGGGTTGCTCACAGTCAAAGATAGATTCACATATTTGGAATAAGGAAATTAGCAATTTTATTTTTTTTAATTCATACCATCAAGACTTGTTTTTTAAATGTGGCTGTGTGAAATAGCCTTATAGGTTATTAACTGGTTTTGTGGTTTAGCATGAAAAAAAAATTTTAGGGTATGCTTGTGCTGCTACAGCAAAGAGAGATAAAGATAGCAGTCTGTAGCAGAGAGAAGTAATGACTTCATGAAACTTTATGTTGATTTACCCTGTGTTGTAAATTAGTCTTTATGGAGCCCTGGGCTGTTTTGTACTGCAGCATAGATGTGCTTTCAGTTTATTACTGTTTGTGACCTTACCTTTCTTACAGCCTTTTTCTCTTCCTTGTACTGCTTATCCTGAACACAAGTAATTCTCTTTTTCCTCTCTGTCCTGCACATCTTTTCTTGTGTCCATCAGTGATACTCTGTTTTAAATTTAAGCTTTTTTTTAGAGGAAGGACTGTCCAGTGCAGTGTAGCACTGACCAGAACTCTGAGGAACTGCAAGAATACAAGGAATCATTAAAACACTAATTCTAATATTTTACAGCTCTTGACAAGGCAAAAAGTGAAGTGACTGCAGTTAAAAAGCAGTCTGAAGGCCTTAAAAAAGAATATGATAATTTGATGAAAGAGTACAAGCAGCTTCAGGTAAGTAGTTCTGGATCACTATATGAGCATGATGTACCAGCAACATTCTTCTCATTGGGTATTTATTATGCAAAAGAACTTAACAAACTCTTTAGTATAGCATGAAGTTAAATTGAGTAGCACTCCGTAAACATCATCAAAAGAGCAGAATTTTGGTTTTCAAGGACTTGACAACAAAGCTATTAGAATTTTCTGGGTTGCACTTCAGGTGACAAAGCTTAGGTCATCAGTAGACTTGATTTTGCTATCATTTGGGATTCAGGTAGCTTTGATTGTGATGATAAAACTGCAATCTTGTAAGAAAAAAATGGGTGTGATGTGTATATGCTATATACATGATTTATAAGAGTAACTGTTTTGTTTGCTCTTCGTTTTTGCAATACTGGATTACGAATTCTGTAGTCCCGTTGATAGAACAAAATGAAACACACATGGAAAACCCCAAACCAACCCCAATCTAACCTCTGTTAAAAACAGGCTACAATAATACACTATTTAAATTTTTAAAAATGCAAACAAACCAACAACAGAACAAAAACCAACAACATGGCAAGCAAAAGCTGAATTAGCAGTTTGATTGGGTGTATAGTTATTTCTGGTAGAAGTGAGATACCTGCCTATTCTTTTTAAGTTGTATGACAGATGTGCTCCATACCTAATGTCTTTTCTCAGAATTCAATCAAAATTTCATTAAAATGAAAGCCTATTTACAAAGAATGGCTTAGGAAGAAAATAAATGGTTGATCTTAAAGTTATGGTGACCTGCTTTTCAAAGAGAACTGTCTGTTAATCCTGTGTTGATAAATTATTTTAAAGCTAAATTTGAACTGATGATAATCTTTTTTTCCTGTACTCTGTGAACTCTGCAATTTCCAGCCTCACCCTATACTCTTAGGGAGATTGCTCAGCTGATCTCTGAATTAGAATGCAGACCACCATGCATATCCTGTATTCTTCTGTGCTTCCCTGTGTAACGAGCCATAGTAGTCCTGCTGCATTTCTAGCAGTCTTGTGGTCTAGAACACACATCCTTACAGTTTTGTGTGTTTACCTCTGAATGGAAAGAACAGAAGGTACTGAGCTGCTAAGAATAAATCAGTTAATAGGAGAAAATGTTTTCTACAGAGTTTGCTGCTGCACAGTTCAGCTATGGGAGCAGAAGTAGGCTGTGTGACTGTTACTGTGCTAGGATCAGAAGAAGCATGGATGTTATGTGGGGTAGTACTGATGGAAATACAACTTTGAAGGGTGCAGAGTGAACAAATTAGGTATGACTGAAAGGGTTTGATAAAATGTGGCACATGAAGTCAACTACTTGATCTTGCTAAATGTTAAAAAGAAACTGTTAATCTGTCTCTTCTCAGGACAGTGTAAATGAAGCAGAAGACAAGAAAGACCTGTAGGTGCATCTAAGACTGACAGCATCGGGACAGTTCCTTCAATGTGAAAAGCTTTGTGCTGCTTAGGCTCCCGGTACATACCTGAAACAAAACTTGATTTTTCTGAAAAGTACATGCACTGCAAGTAACTATTCAGAGTCCTCTAATATATTTTGATTGCCAAAATACTCTCTGTTGCAAATAAAATGTTATGCAGCTTACCTGATTTAATGTGGAGCTTCACTGCTCTTTTGAGGAGAAACTCCAAAATCTTCTGATTCCATCTGGAATGTCTTGATTGTTCTCCAAGTTTTTGCTTTCCAGAATGGCAACAGGTCGTGCACCATTTGAGCTTGCAGCATTTGAGCAAGGCTGTGTATCACACCGTACCATAAGAACACAATTAGCTAAACCCCCTTTACTACACCTGTTTCAAGTCTTCAAATATCCAGTTAGCAGTGGGGTGAAGAAGGGTGAAAGCCATTCCACTTCAGTGGAAAAATGAATGACAATCAAACTAAGGAAAATAAACTGCATTTCTAAACCCATTTCACTAGCTTGTGACTTTCACTTATGTACATGGATGAGTATGTTTTAACAAATACTTTGCATGCCTCTGGTTTGTCTTTCTTTAACGTACTCTGGTATTTCAGTTTCCATAACCAAAGCTTGGGATTGGTTGAGATGAACATTCTGTATTTTTTACACTGTTTACATCGGTCTGTATGTGCCACCTAACTTCTTTTGCATTGCTAAGTAAAAAGTCTACACATAGATAGGTGGGTTTGTTTGTTGAGTTTGGGTTTTTTTTCATGGATACAGTACTTTGAATAAAAGTGCACTGTTTTGCCTAAGCCCTTTTTTGGCGTTCAGAAAGTTCTGAGTTTCTTTTCTCATTTGGTTCTGGTTTATATTTGAAAGTTGGATATGTTTGTTACATTAAAGGGATTGTTTAATTTCATGAGTCTCTGGGTTTATGATGTTAATCTCTCCCAATGCACTACCTTGTCAGACTTAACAGGTAAGCACACAAAGATCAAAATATACTTGGTGATATTTCACTTTTAACTTGGTGATATTTCACTTCTCGTAGAAATACAGCCCACTTCCTGAGTTAGTTCTGATTGCTCTGGAAATAGGATTTGTTTGGCTGATAAATTTAAACATAGTGTGTTAAGTAATATATTATAGCACATTAACATAACCTATTAAATACAAATACCTTCGTTTTCTAAAAATGCTTCATCCTTGTTAAAGTAGTACAGAATGTTTTCAGGGATTCTATGAGACTGGAGATTAATTTATTCATAACAAAACTTTCAGGAAAAGCTACAGATTCCAATACACTTAGGTTTTGCTGATGTAGTTGAAGGCTTTTAAAAATTTCTTTTTTTATTGATTATTATTTCCTCCACTTGTCCTGAAATATTTGCAATTATGTCCTTAGAGGCATAACAGCAAATACAGGTTTTAATAGCAGAACTAAACCCTCAACTGTTTAAGACCCCCCCCCAAAAAAACCCAACTATTACTATTTACCATTGTTATCTACTCATTATATTTCAGGGCTTTCTTCCTTAAAATGCAAGTAGATTAGGTAGATAATTATTAGCTTACAATGAAATATATCATGTTTTGGACTCTTTGTCCCTAAAAAATATAGCTTAGCATAGCAAAAAAAAAAAGTAGTTGTGAATGCACTGACTGTATCAATACTTCTTGAAATGGAAGTCCAAATGCTACACAGTAATTTTTGGGCTAGGACGGGTCTTAAGTGTGAAGGATCTACTGCTCCCTCAGAAGCTGAAATGATACCTAGTATTGTTGAATACATATTGCACTATTAAAACCTGCTTTCTTGCTCACTGCCCTCTAACTACATCAGTCACCTCAGCCTAGTGGTTTCCTGCTGGCTACTTGGAAGGTGGAGGTTGACTGGTAGAAAGATCGAGGAGACAACAGCTTAAAACACCCTGCATATCAGGCCAAGAATGTTTCCTTAGTGAAAAACGAGAGATTGCTTAAAACCCACAGACTCTCTGCTTTGTCCCCAGTTGTTCCTTCTGTCATAGCTCTTCTTTTTATCACCAGGTTTCCCTGTCACAGTAGGATAGGTCTGTTCCTACTTGTTTCTTGTGGATTGTCACACACATTTGACTGAGTTGCATTACCACATGCTCAGCATTTTGGAGTTCCAGGTTTGTTTACGTAAAAATAATGTTTTGTTACTTGGGTTGAGAATACCTTGTAATATCTGCTATGTGGAATTCTATTCTTGGAAAGAATGTGTTTCTTCTAAAATTAGAAGTCTAAGTGGTATAGCTGGAAATACCAATAGATGGCAGATCTTTCAGAATGTTTTGCATTTCCATAGTTTTTGCAATATGCCTTTTTAGAGCCTGATGGAATCTGGGTTGTTCAGCTTTTAAATGCAGCTGTTTCATCAGTAATGTTTTAAGTTATGATTGATTTACTCTTCCCCTTTATCGAAGTCTTGGTTTTTTTCAACTCCATATCCTTCAGGCTGTTTGGTCATGTTTCCCTGTTTTGTAAGAAGCAGATAAAAAAAACCACTGAATCTCCCCTGGTACTGATGAAATCGAACCTACTTCCTGTACTCATGTTTGACAGTTGATTTAATTCCAAGTATGCCTCCAGAAGTAAGAATTTAGAGCTCTTTATACTTTAAATAATGTCAAAGTAATGGGTTGTTTTGGAGCTTTCTCCCCTATTCACAAGAGTAGGAAGGTGTGTTTTCAGTAGTTTTTGGGAAAACACAGCAGGTGGTATTAATTCTAGAAATATATGCACAGGTTTAACTGATATATACTGATTTTTTTTTTAAATTAAATGTGTTTTCATGGGTTTTTTCATAAACTTCTTTTTTCTTTCTTTTCTTTTTTTTTTTTCCTTTTTTTTTTTTTTTTTTTTTTTTTGGTGAGTCATGAAAGCAGTGAGGTCATGGTGGATGCATGAGAACTGACCTGAATATTAATAGACCTAACTACATGTTTTGGAGTTTACTTAAATGAAAGCACTCTTAGCTAGACAGGGGTTTTTTTCCCCCTTATTTTTTTTCAGCAAACATCTAATATTGTCTCTTTAATGATATAAGTTGTGCAGTGTCTTTTCTAAAAATGTACTCTTGCATTAGCACTACCTGTCTTTGCTGCCATGGTAGTCCCTAGCTACATATCCTCATTGAAAAGACACTGTGCTTTCCTGACTTGTTTTGAAGGGTGAAAGCTCTGGTTTTCACATAGCATTGGAAAGAACATTTAGTTTCCTAAATGTGAAGGTTTTTATTACATGACTGTCCCAGCTCTTGAGTGTTCCTTGAAGTACTGAATTTACTTTGTAAGCACTTTGAGACAGAAACTCACAGTTTTGCCTTGCCTTTGGATAGTACTTATCCCAGTGGCTACTGTACTGTGCTACAAATCACTTTTCAGATGAAGATAAGTTGGAAAATCAGCTCTCAGTTATATCTCGCCAGTTCTCTAGTACTTTGTGCTGACTGTGCACATTAATTGTGGGATGTCTAAAAATGTAGTTCTGAAACTGAACATCCCTCATTCACAAATAACGTGGAATATTTGATTTTCTATCATAAAATGTAACTGGATTTCACTCTTGAAGTAATGTGCAGTTAGAGATGAGCAGTGGAAGGTGTACTTGTAAGGAAAATAAGATGAGTAGTTCTAGTTTGTGTCCATCACTAAAAAAAAAAAGTTTTATGGTCCCTAGGTAATTCCTGTTATGACCTCCAAGTGCAAGTCTGCCCTAAAAGGGTGTTGCTATTCCATCTCCATCTTTGGAAGAGGTGAGGGGAGCAGGCTATATTCATAAAAACCAGGACTAAGTAAGCTAGAAGATTCCTTTTTGAGCTCTGCTAAGGCAGTCTCAGTCTATGCCAACACAGACAGGTCAAGGATGTTCACATCCCCAAACGCGCTTGGATGCATCAGGCTTTTAGCCACTGGGAGTTTTCCCACTGTTTAGTGACTAAGGGGAGTTAGGTACGAACACCAACACGTCTGTTGGAAACAAGGAAGATAACAAAACCTAGATACCAGCTACTAGGGAAAATGAAAATGGGAATTCTCTCAAAAATCTCGTCTAGAAATCAGATACCAATTGCACTTATGCTAAAGGAATAAGACTTGCAGTTCAGTAGTAATTTAAATGGTCATAGCTTATATTCTTTCCTTTGTTCTGCTGCCTAAGATCAGACTGTGTAGTCTGATTTGCTTTAACTCTTCTCTGAAAACACAGACAGAAGAAATTATAGATTTAGTGGTAAGTGTGTTTTGTGAGATAGCTTAATAGCTGCTCACCTAGAAAATGAGACAGTGTCCCACATCTTACTTAGCCTGAGGTTTAGGTACACTTTCCTGTGACTATGGAGGAAGAAATTAAATTGTCTGGGAAGGTGCTAAACAACTCATTTTTGTTTGATTTTAAGACCTGGTATGGAAAAGAGACATGAAGGAATAGTGGCACTGTTATTCTTTATCAACAAGGAAAAATTCTTTGGCTTTGATTCTTCTCCAGACACAATTTAGGCATTTAGAGTTAAGGACTTAACTCCTTATGAGGACTTAACTTCCTATGAGGACAGACTGAGAGAGTTGGGACTCTGCAGCCTGGAGAAGAGAAGGCTTCAAGGGGACCTGATAGTAGCCTTCCAGTATCTGAAGGGGGCCTACAGGAAGGCTGGGGAAGGATTATTTACAAGGTCTTGCAACGACAGGACAAGGGGCAATGGGTTTAAACTGGCAGAGGGGAGATTTAGACTGGATGTTAGGAGGAAGTTCTTTACAGTGAGGGTGGTGAGACACTGGCACAGGTTGCCCAGGGAGGTCGTGGATGCTCCCTCCCTGGAGGTGTTCAAGGCCAGATTGGATGAGGCCTTGAGTGAGCTGTACTAGTGGGAGGTGTCCCTGCCTATGGCAGGGGGTTGGAACTAGATGATCCTTGAGGTCCCTTCCAACCTTACCATTCTATGATCCTATGACTTGGGAACAGGGCATGCCAGTGATAGGAGAAGCCCCAAACCCCTTGCATATCCACAGGGGCTGTGTATCCATCCTACGCTGTTTGTCCCAAAGTACAAAATGAAATAACCAGGAAATAGTAGCAAATAATAAGGTAAAAAAAGGATTTAGCAAAAAAATGTTGATTTGAAGCTAACAAAGTTAAAATGGGAGGCGGGGGGGATGGGACAGACAGGCACAAATGATGAAGTTGGAAAGGAAGAGGGCCTGCCTTCTAGAGGGAAGTGTCAATGTGCCAGAGGAATGGCAGCATTCTCAATGGGGTCGGCAGCATCACAGTTTAGAAACACATTGCTTTGGATTTCATGCAGATCTGTCTCTGTGTCAGAGATCCATTCTGAGCTCGGTTTGCATTCTTTATCCTCTTCTTTAAATAAGTACATTCTGGTAAGTGCATGGTATTACACAGATAAGAACTTTATTCCTGAAACTGCTTGTCCTCAAACATGCTTACTTCTATCCTGTCAATAGGTGTGGTCCTACAAAGTTCTCATCTGTACATCATCTGCTGACAATCCTGCAGCATCTTGTCACCTGAGATACTGAACCTTGGGAGTTTGATTCAGGCAGATGTGTTGCAGGAAACAAATTTGCTAGGAGCATGAGTTACGGTCGGTTCAGTTTCTTCTGACTACAGTCTTCCTGTGTTAAATAGCCATATTCAGTATGACTTTTTTCTTCCTGATACCACCTACTTCTCTTCTAAAATCATAGTTATATGATTGAGATGATAATCATGGTTTTGTGGGTATTCTAGGAGGAAACAATATATAATACACATCCAGTTCTGGGCTCCTGCAAATGTTTTGGTTATTCTTCAGTGATTAAGCTAGAAGCCATTATACATTCTGGAGTCATTTCATTGGCTCTTAATTTTAGAACCTAAGAAGATGTTACCACATTTCAAAGTTAGGTTTCACAATTACTTTTCATGTTAATCCAGTTTTATCTGGAGTAGATTCTAACTTAATAGATTACTCAGTTTTAAGGCCAGCTCATTTTTCTGTATGTGCTGTAGTACAACTGAATCAAACTACTCTTTTTATACGTAATTCCATTTCCCCATAGTATTATTTGCAAGCAAAAAAAATCTGACAGCTTTCCCATTCTGGAGTGAGTAGTATTTACATGACCACTTTCCTTAAACCACAAAGCCCTATCACTATACATTAACTCTCAGCTTTAGCTCATTCCAGTGTCATGCTTTTAAGTTTCTGCAAAACACTGGGACTCATTTTGGAGTGTGCCCAGAGAAGAGCAACGAGGCTGGTGAGGGGTTTGGATGCATGTCATATGAAGAGTGACTGAGAAGAACACTTCTCAGCCCAAAGCATCTCAGCAGTTTGCCTAGATGTGTCTTGTGGTACAGCAGCAGGAGAAGCCTGTTGTAAGATTAGAAAGCCTGAACTGCATTATGCTATAAAATACACTTTCAGTAAGTAGTTTTTTCCAGTTTAGGAAGGTTGGCTTCAACATGCCTGCAGTTAGGACTGTACTAAAACACTTTGAAACCAAGGCTGTCAAGAACATCCACACCTGAATAGCTAATTGAAAAACTATTTTACTTGATGCAATACCCTTGGTGTGTGCCCACAAAGCATCTTTGGTGTTAGAATCAATACCAGTATTTCCACCAAATCTGAGATGTCATCCAGGGTGAAGTGGACACATGCTACACTCCTGCAAGATCTATGTTGTTTTCCATGGAAGAGCTTCAGTGTAGCAAACAGTACTTAGTAAGTGTTGTCTTTTTCAGCCTCACTCATATAGAATGATTTAGGTTGGAAGTGATCTCAAAGATCATCTAGTTCCAACTCCCCACCATAGGCAGGGACACTTCCCACTAGTACAGCTCACTCAAGGCCTCATCCAATCTGGCCTTGAACACCTCCAGGGAGGGAGCATCCACGACCNTCACTCCAAGGTTTCCTCAAAGCCTTCTTTCTCCAGGCTGCAGAGCCCCAACTCTCTCAGCCTGTCCTCACAGCAGAGCTGCTGCAGCCCTCTGAGCATCTTCATGGCCCTCCTCTGGAGTCGCTCCTGTGCCTACCCAGGTGCAGGACTTTACACTTGGCCTTGTTGAATTTCATGAGGTTGGCTTGGGCCCACCTCTCCAGCCTGCCCAGGTCCCTCTGGATGGATCCCTGCCGTCTAGCAAGTCAGCTGTGCCACACAGCTTGGTGTCATCTTCAGACTTGCTGAGGGTGCACTGATTCCTCTGTCTGTATCACTGACAAAGATGTTAAACAGCACTGGTCCCAGCACTGACCCCTGGGGGACCCCACTTGTCACTGGTCTCCAGGTGGACATTGTGCCCTTGATCACCACTCTCTGTGTGTGACCATCCAGCCAGTTCTTCACCCAGCGAGTGCTCCACCCATCAAGTCTGTGGTTTTCCAATTTGGTGACCAGGATACCATGTGGGATAGAGTCACATGCCTTAATCAGCTCCAGGTAGATGACATCAGTTACCCTTCCCTTGTCCGCTGTTGCTGTGACTTCATCATTAAAAGCCACCAAAGGATCTTTTCTGCTAAATTACAGCAGGGCTGCCAAGTTCACTCCTTTCAGTTCCCCTTGGGCAAACTAAGAAGCTGCAGCACTTTCATTTCAGGTGTGATGTGAAGAGTCCCCAGGCTCTGAACCACTTCTTCCTTCTCAAACAGGTGCTTCAGAGAGCAGATGTAGTTCACTAGGCGTTTGTAGCTCTTCATGGAGCCGATTCCCAAAGCCTGGACCAATGGGATGCAGCTAGGCTTTGAAAGCTCAGGGCAGTTTCCATATGGGCCAAGCAGTGCACGGAGCACCTAGTCCTATCCTACACCCTCGGGCTCGTTTGGACAGACTTGTTTTTTCAGGCCGCCGTGGGGCAGATTGTCTCCTCCGGGCGACTAGTGATAGGAGGGAAAACCATTGGTGGGGTTCGTGGATGCAGGCACGCCGCGCAGCCGGCTCTGAAATGCAGCTTCCCGCCTCCGGGGACGGGAGCTGCCGGGGGCAGCAGCCGCCGCGGGGTTGGGAGGGTCGCTCCGGTGAGCGCCGGCTCGGGGTAGGGCTTGCGAGGGGGGCTGCTGGGGCCGGAGGGGGAGGGCGGACGGAGGCGCGCCCGGGCCAGCCTGGAGCCGGGTCTCGCTGTTTCCCTGTAAATAAAGCGCCCGGACGCAGCCGACTGTATAAATGCCGCTGCGGCCCGGCTAGCTTGCCCTGCCCCACGGCGGAGAGCGGGAGCAGGCGCAGGTAGAGCCGGCGGCAGTGAGGGTGCCGGCCGCAGTGAGGGCGCCGGCCGCGAGGGCACCGCCTGAGTTGCCGCTTCAGGACGCGGACAGNGCCCTCCGCCTCCGGCTGGGCCATGGCAGCAGGCGAACGGACGGAGGAGCCGCTGGCGGAGCTGAGCCACTACGTGGTGGCGCGGCCCGTCTACAGCGAGGCAGGCTTCCAGGAGGAGAACGAGCGGCGCCCGCCGCTGCCGCCCACGCTCCGCGAGCGGGCGCAGGCGGCCTTCAGGTGGGTGGCGGCGCTCGCGGAGGCTCCGGCGGGCTCTGGGAGCGGGGCACGCCGAACCCGCGGGGTGGGGGCAGTAGGCGGCCGAGGGACGCGCTGTCCCGGACCCATAAACTCCACCTGCCGAGGAACAGGGTGGCCTAAACTCCGTCAGTCTGTGCATAGACCGGTCTTGGCTTTACTTCGTATGGAAACGCGTGGATGCGCTGCCCATAGGATGCCTCCTTCGGGAGAGGCACTTCTGGCACCAGTGCATGCCCCACTGCTGTCTGCAAGGCACGACCGTGACAATCTCTGCCTTTTAAAATGTGCGTTACCCCAGCTTTCTGTCAGCTTGGAGTTGTTGGGGGCTTCGCAGTTGCAGCCCCGTGGAGTACGTTCAGCACTTGTTCTTTTGCAGATGTTCTAGGAAAAGAGCCTTTCAGGTTGCCAAGTCTTTTCTGCCCATCCTGGAGTGGCTGCCCAACTACCGAGTGAAAGAGTGGCTGGTCAGCGATGTCATCTCTGGGGTCAGCACTGGCCTTGTAGCCACCTTGCAAGGTAAAGCCAGGCATGCTGGCCTTCCCTTCTCCAGGACATGGCTATAAGGGAGACGACTGAACACAGGGGTGTTATGCAGATGGAATTACAAATCTAAGACTTGTTATTTAATACTAGATATTAGGTATTATTTTTCAATAAATAATTGATGATTTTAATGTATTCCTTTTTTTTCCCTCTGCTTGGCTAGAAGATTGAAATTTCCTTTGATGTGCCATCTTCAAGATGTATTTAATTTTTTTCCCCCAAGCCTTTTACTCAAAGAGAATTCATTTTGATACGTAAAAATTTAGTTGCATTGTGATAAATCAAATAGATCATGTGATGTTTGTTCTCTTCATTATCTGAGTCTATACCTTTCCAGCAACTGTCCACAGAATTATTTTTTTTTTCCCCAAAAGAATGCAACCTTGCTATCTACTCTCATTGTAAAATTTGGCTTGTAAGATTGTTTGGGTATCTGCAGAAAGCAATCTCCAAGGAGATGACAGCATACTTACATGAAAAAAAAGCCACAAAACTTGATGGATACTTAGAGTGTGGCTTGCAATATTACATTTTCCTTATTTCTTTATTCTATTTTTTAGGAAACCAGTAGATGAACAAATAAAAAGGTGACATAAATAAGCAGAAATTAATTAAAATAAGCTAGCTAATGAAGACAAATGGCAGAACCATTCTGCCTGAAGCAGCTGATAAGGTTCACATTCAAAGACAAAACTAGCTGTAACCCTGAGGTGGTCCAGCATATTAATTTGTTTTGTCTCAGTAGCATTCTTACACCGTTTTCACAATTTTTCAAGTCTGTGGGGATGTCAAGATAGAAATCAACTCAGGTTTTCCCTCAGTAGAACTGAAGCACTTGCACAAGGGGGACAAAGATTCACACTGCGAACAAAGAAGGCCATTTCTGCATTCCTCATTAGCCACAAGTTTTCCCTACAGTCTGTTCCCTTGGAGTGTGCTAGGAAGGCACAGCCTGACACAAAAATCACTAACATTTACAAACTTCTGCTCCAGGTAGAGGGTGACCTGACTAGTAACAAAGTGATCTGTCCACAACTCTACAGAATGTATTAGCTGAAAGATCTCTGTTGACAGTGGTGCCACAGTTCCAGGACCTTTTTAAAAAGAAGATAGGTGGACTTTTTATAAGACTCAAAACATCTATTATGCATTTACTATCAACCCCTCATTCGTTTTCTTCCAGAGGGGCTTGATTTTCTCACAAGTGCATTCCACTTGTAAAACTGATACTTGAAATACCATGAAGGCTGAGAGGGGATCTTATAAATGTCTATAAATATCTGAGAGGTGGGTGTCAGGATGAAGGTGCCAGTCTCTTTTCAGTGGTGCCCAGCAGTAGGATTACAATAATTCATAACCACTGATACATATATGCCTGCAACTGATGTACAGAGAGAACACATTGTAAATTGTATCTGAGCAAAAGGAGTAAATCTTCCTGAAAGTTGACTCTATGCAAGGTAGTGTTTTGTGGAGATCTTTAAAATCTGACATTTGTATGATCTGTCATTTCAGGTTTGGCGTATGCTTTGCTGGTTGCAGTTCCTGTTGGATATGGTCTCTATTCTGCCTTTTTTCCCATCCTGACATACTTTTTCCTGGGAACATCAAGGCACATCTCAGTTGGTAACCGCATGTGTTCAAGTTACAGTGAACTAACTATTACAAAATGTTAATCCTTACTGTGAACATTCACATTTCATACAAGATAACTATTTTCTGAACCAAACCTGGTTGCACTGAATATTAATATTTGTGGATTTGGGAGACTTACGGCTTACTTCTACACCGTACGGGCAGTTGTGCGTAATAGCTAACTTCAGTCATGCCCGTGCGTGCTTTTTGCTTGCATTTATGCTGAAATCTGACTATATTCAGTACAAGAAATTACAAGATCAAGGCCTCAGTAGGCAGTATGAACAGACATTTTGTCTATCAGTTAAAGCTCAAGATGGCTAAAACAGCTCTTTTAGTCTTCTCTACAAGCCTTCCTTGCTGCATCCTTTTTTGATCACTGTGGACAATATCATCCTCTTGCCTGTCGCGGAGACCCAGAAACCTGTGTGTCCACTCCAGCCTCGCTCTAGGCCCTCACATCAAGGCTATGGGTAAACCTTGTTGATTCTTCCTGAATACTTCCTCTAAAATATGGGAGTTACTTCCTGTCCCGTCTTCCATTTAAACTTCATGCTACAGCTTGATTATTGCAGATTCTTTTTCTTCATTTTAACAAAATGCAGTCTTTCCTGGGTCATATCTACTAAGAATAGATTGTTTTGCCCTCCCAAAGCTTTGGCATGATGTTACACCTTTTCATGAACTTTCTTTTCTGCTGCATCAGATACCTCTGTATGTTTTCTCCACTTTGTAAACCTCTTCCCACCTTATCTGTCTGCTCACATTTGCTGTCCAAGTCTGAGTTGTCACCTCTACTTAGTCTGACATCCCTACTTTCTACATTATCAAACATCCCTGTTTAAGATTTCTCCAGTACTCTTATTCATGAAATGTCTTCTAAGGTACCTGTAAGGTATCTTTCTTTAAGCCATTTCATGACCTTTTCTTTTTCTCCATAATCTTAGTAAATAACTGCAGCAAATACGATTACTATTAGATTGTGTGTTGCTGACACAGTGATCTTTGTATCTTGCCCAAAGTACAGTTTCAGTCATCTTTAGCCAATGTAATACCACACTGTGCTGCTAAAAGGTGGGGTCCTACCCCATGGTGCATGTTCCTGCTGTGGAACATGTGGCAGTCTGGATCAGCTGAAAATTAATCATGATGTAAATAAATACATAAATACATAAATACTGCTTTCAGCTGCATCAGTGATCTTTTCTGTTGGACTGTAGTGCTGATAAAACAGGGATGATTGGAACATGTTGCCCTGCCCCTTTTGGCCTCAATACAGCCCTGAATTGGCTTAAGCACAGCATGAAACTGCACTTATATCTAGAATATTAAGTTCCCTTTAAAAAAAAATGTATCTTTGTGTCATGTTTGCAGTGCCTGTGGCTCCTGACCCCCTAATACTACTTCTGTACCCCAGTTAAAATACAAAATGGATTTGCTGATTTAGAGTTTGTTTGTCTAGTCTGATAAACACTTCTTTTTGATGTATATTACACTTTAATTTTTCTGTTTCTCATTACAGGACCGTTCCCTGTAGTCAGTTTGATGGTGGGATCGGTTGTATTGAGCATGGCCCCTGATGATCATTTTCTCATAGATGGCAGTAATGGTACCAATGGTACTGGGACACTGATAGACACTGAATCCAGAGATGCACAGAGAGTGCTAATTGCTAGTACCCTCACATTTCTGGTTGGAATTTTGCAGGTAAAATAGTTGGCTTGAAGACACAAGGTTGATATTGCTTTAATTTCAATGGGAAAATATAAAGTATGGAAATACTTTTAGCTTAGTAAACCACAAAATTAAAGGAAAGTCATCTCAGACTCTGAAGAACTTCTGTTGGGTTTATTCTTATCCTGGTCAGAGTCTGGGGGCACAGACAACAGAAGAATAGGCTTGTGATTACAGAACAAGAGACCTGCATGCAACCAACCACTGATGGTGGATATCCTGAAGCATCCTTTCACACATTCCTTCTGGTCTCATTTATTTCATTGGATTGCATGATTTTAAGATATACTAGGCTGCAGTGGGGGAAGATGGTCCTAAGACTATGAACAAAGAGTAAAAAACAAAGCATAGGAAATCACCAAATAAAAGAGGATATTTTTTCTTGTTTAGCAAACTATTGTTCTTAATGATTTTTCCAGGTAATATTTGGAGCCCTTCAGATTGGTTTCATTGTAAGGTACCTTGCAGATCCACTAGCTGGGGGATTCACAACTGCAGCTGCTTTTCAAGTGCTTGTCTCACAACTGAAAATAGTCCTAAATGTTTCAACTAAAAACTATAATGGTGTCCTTTCTATAATATATGTAAGTATGACCATTTTGAATTTATGCCAGAATTTTTATATATTTGTTTTATCTTTTGCTTCCATTTCATACAGGAATAGTTTATATATATGTATGGTGGTAAGTAGAGGACATTCATTTAGTTCTCACTCTTGTGAATATCTGCAACTCTTCATTTGTAGTTGTGGGGCTCTAAATAGCTGCTTTTGGGGTTCCCCAGATAGAAAGTCCAGTTGCCATCTTGAAATCTTTTTCAGGCAGAGCAGTTTTTTCACAAAAAAAATGCAATCATCATTATCTAGAAAAACATTTCTTTAGGTTATCACTTCTGGAGTCTACTTTCTATCACACTCCCTGCTTTCTGGCTTATTGTGGAGGATGTTTCATCATTTCTTAACACTGTCATGTCCCAAAGCTGACTGATCCCAAGCCCTTTTACTCTTGAGCCAGCAGTTCATTCTGGTAAAGGACATTGCTCTCCATTCCACACTACAGCCATACTTGTGAATATCTGAAGAAGGATGTGGATTCCCACCTTGTATCCAGGTACCTACTGGTTAGCTAAGGTGAGGCTGAATGTTGCTGTCAGCTCCATTTGTTGATCTTAGAGAAAATGATCAAATGGAGAAAATCTCTTGGCCAGATTACAGAAATACTGAATTCCTAGAGGTCTCATGTTACAGAATAATCTCATTCCCCAGGAAAATTACTGTAAGTTTTGTCACTGATTTTTGGCATGAAACTATTCAAGTTCATCGTATTTTAGGTCTTTCACAGCATTTCACATTATTATAACAGATTTCTAGAAGAGGCAGTTTTAGAGGGGGAAAAAAAAGCATTACAAATTTTACATGAGAGTTAAAGCTACCAGACTAGCAGAAATATCTTTGACATCTTAGGCATCTAGATTAGTAGTAAGAGGATGAATATAACTACAGTCAGCAAGGTAAAAGTTAGAAAAAAATAACTGGGGAGCTATTTGAAACAAACAAAAGTATTATGTTATGGGCTTTTTGAGAACTAAGGAAAACTCTTTCCCCCAGAACATGGAAAATTAGATGAAGTAAAATTATTATCTAATAAAGCGTCACAGTATCACAGTATCACCAGGGTTGGAAGAGACTTCAAAGATCATCAAGTCCAACCCAATACCACAGACCTCAAGACTAGACCATGGCACCAAGTGCCACATCCAAACCTGCCTTGAACACCTCCAGGGACGCTGACTCCACCACCTCCCTGGGCAGCCCATTCCAGTAGCCAATGACTCTCTCAGTCAAGAACTTTCTCCTCACCAACTTAGAGCAGACCTGGCAGTGTGAGGGACTCACTAATCCAGCATGTTTTTTCTGTTTTAATTTTTTATGGTTTTGAAGGTTGCTAATTTTACTAAAAAATATTTTTTTTAAGTACTTGAGTGGTTCTTCCAGCTCCTGCAAGACTGAGCAGAATGCTGACTTTTTAGGTTAAAGTTCAGAGCTTCTGTGTTCTTACAGATGAGCCAAGTCAACCTGTTTGCAGATGTGTGTAGAGCAAAGAAATTGTGATTTCTGCTCTGCTCAACCAGTGACTTGCTCTGTCAGCTTCAGCAAGTTTTGGACTTGTTTCAGAAGTGATGTTTAACAGACTGCAACGCTAAGCATCCACTGTTAGCAGAGCCCACAACCATGTGTTAGGCAGTTACTGTTCTTCTGTGAAGCAGGCCATTGCAAGAGTTGGTGAGGGAGAACGAGATCCATGGTAAGCAGTACAAAAAACAAGAAATGGTTTCAGTCATGCAAAGAAGGGCACCTGATCCAGTGTTTCAGGAAAGCTTCTTTAACTTAGAAAGCCTAGCAGATTAAACATTTATTTTACTTCAAAACCAGAGTCTTTTCAGAATGGTAGTAGTGGTACTACTGTGGAAACCCTCCCCTTGCCTTTAAAATGACAGCTTAGTGTTTGGTGAGCTAATCAGGATGCAAGAAGCCTCTCTGATTTTTTAAATTTTTTTTTTCCCTTCACTCTAAAGGAGAGATACAAAATCAGTCCAAGGGATGGAACATCTCTGCTGCTTTAGCCTTCCAGTATCTGAAGGGGGCCTACAGGAAGGCTGGGGAAGGATTATTTACAAGGTCTTGCAGTGACAGGACAAGGGGCAATGGGTTTAAACTGGCAGAGGGGAGATTTAGACTGGATGTTAGGAGGAAGTTCTTTCCAGTGAGGGTGGTGAGACACTGGAACAGGTTGCCCAGGGAAGTTGTGGATGGTAAGGTTGGAAGGGACCTCAAGGATCATCTAGTTCCAACCCCCTGCCATAGGCAGGGACACCTCCCACTAGTACAGCTCACTCAAGGCCTCCTCCAACCTGGCCTTCAACACCTCCAGGGAGGGAGCAGACACAGCCTCCCTGGGCAACCTGTTCCAGTGTCTCACCACCCTCACTGCAAAGAACTTCCTCCTAACATCCAGTCTAAATCTCCCCTCTGCCAGTTTAAACCCATTGCCCCTTGTCCTGTCATTGCAAGACTTTGTCAATAGTCCCTCCCCAGCTTTTCTGTAGGCCTCCTTCAGATACTGGAAGGCTACTCCTCAAAGCCTTAAACTGTAAGACCAAGTAAGGATATGGCAAGGATAGAGAAGGGAACTGCTTATTGCAGCCCAGTTGTGAGAATCACCCATCCAGGGACTGAACTCTACTGGGAAGCTTAATGTACAATAAGGTGAGGTTTAGTGGCTGCTTTTCTTCACAGCCTGGCAAGACTCGTGTATTCATAGTCAATCTCTGGATGTCAACAGTGGAAATAAGAAGCATGTAACCCACAGAGCACATGTACTGGGCGGGCAGTGAAACAGAGTTTTGCCCAAAGGTTTGCAATCTGCCTTTTGAATAGAAAAATTAGGATCTCCCTTGCTGAAGGGAGGAGCTGTAGGTCTTCCCTTCCTTGCTCCAAAACCAGGTGGAAGTAGAACACAGGCAGACATTTAGCTCTTACTTGGTATTCAATTCCTAAGAACTGTCTCCATGTGAACAATTTCTGCTTTTTCACTTACATTCACCATTAAGCCCATTCACTGATTCTGTAGGCCCTGACAGTATGTTGCCCTCAGGCTCCTCCAGACCTGAGCAAAGAATTCATTTAGTTTCCTCCAAAACCCCATGCATTTGGGTTTCTTTGTGACTATTTTTGCATCCTTTCAGTAGCCATGGATGTGATTTATGTTGTCATTTTTATTTTTCAGACTCTTATTGAAACATTTGAAAGAATTGGTACTACCAACATTGCAGATCTTATTGCTGGACTCCTCACCATTTTTGTCTGCATGGTAGTTAAAGAAATAAATGATCGACTTAAACACAAGATACCTATTCCTATACCAATAGAAGTTATTGTGGTAAGCAAAGGAGCATAATAAAAACTTAGATAAAATAGTTGTGGCTAGTTCCAGGAACACAAGAACCCTTTAAAAGCATTTAAACTGTTGTTTTATTTTATTACAGACAATAGTAGCCACTGGCATTTCATATGCTGCCGACTTGGAAAAAAAATACAATGCAGGCATTGTTAAAAGCATTCCAAGAGGGTGAGTACCTTTGCTTTCTGGGAAGTATTTTTTTAATTGGATAAAAAAGGCAGTGGTAAGAGAAAAGACATAAAAGAGATACTGAGAGTTGTAACCTGGAGTTTAGAGATGGAGATTTCCCGAGGTTTACTTCTCACTCTGCCAATTACACCATTTAAATGTGTTGTGCAGCTTTCCTTCCTCTGTAAAATGGACTTAGGAACATCTACCTGATCCATGAAGTTCATCTGAGAATTTATTGCTTCCTGCTTAGAAGGTGGAGATATATGACTATGAAAAAGGTTTAAAAAAATATTCTGCATAGATTTAATTTCTGTAGACCTGAGTTATCCCATTGTGGTTCATATTCATGAGAAAACTGTTACCCAAATGAATACTGTCACTTCCATAGTCATAGGAGCCAGGATATTCAGGATTACACTGATAGAGACTTGCACTCAGAAGATTCAGAGCACTTCACAGTAGTAACCTTCACATTCAATTTTGTTTTCAGGACTTGATTAATTAAAATTTGTGGAAGCACAGTAGGGGGATAAAATGTTATTGAGATCATCTGAAGAAGTATGTTAACAATAGTATGAAGTGTCGTTAGTATATTTATGTAATTCCTCATACTGTTCAATACATCCTTTATTTGATGCTTCCAAAAATGTACTTTTTCACTTTGCTATCAGAAGGCTGAATCTCAGTCCTGCTGAGAACAATGGGAGCTTTGTTGCTGACTAATAGCATCAGGATTTGGGCTATGGTGAGCTAGATAAGCGTGTTCTGTATGTCAATGGGCTGTTTCCACCTTTTTATTAACTTGAAACATTACACTTCATATTATAAGCAACCTGTATGCCTCCACCTCAAACTCCTTGACAGTTCTAGTTAGAACAGAATTCGATCAATTTGATAACACTAATATGTTTTCTTAATGCTAGATTTTTGCCTCCTGAACCTCCAGATGTCAGAATGTTTTCCCAGATGATAGCAGCCTCCTTTTCCATTGCTATAGTTGCTTATGCTATTGCAGTATCTGTGGGAAAAGTATATGCAACCAAGTACAACTATGCTATTGATGGAAACCAGGTATGTATAACCAAAACAGTGAAATTCAGTTCTGTTTCATACTGAATTTTGTAGCCAAATGAAAGAAACATTTCCACACATTTTTTTCAGACAAGCTGAAGTCTGACAGGACAAATTTTTTTCAACTATTGGAAAGAAATAGCTGAAATGACCATGTATTACCTCACAAATTTGCCAAATAGAGATGAGCTATATGTGGTCTGTCTTCAGTATGGGCTTTTCATAATAATGAATTCTTTTAGTATTGCTTCAGTGTCGTCAGTAGCTCTTGAAAGGTAATTGAATCTAAGCATTGTATAGGGGAATTTTCTGGTGATGTCAAGGTGACATAGCTAGCTTTAGGAACCTGCTTTCCATTTCTACTTGTAAGGCATATTTTGAGGTGTGTTGCTACAGGCTGGGACAGGGGTTGGGGAGGGAGGCAGTGTCATGCTATGAAGCTGCTCTGGATGGCTTTATTTGGGCCTAGTCTAGTTGTCAGTTAAGGCATGATTTTATTCCTGTGGAATAAATTATGCTACCTCTCAGCATGACACCAGTCATATCAGTGTAAATATGCTTGTAGTTCTATAGCTAGGTCTTGCAGCTCCACAAAAGTAAATATTTACCAGCATATGAACATACTTGCATAACTATCTACATCAAAGGGCTGAACTGTTTTAACCATTGGCTTCTAAAAGCACATAGCTACGTAGAATCGTACATGAGCTATGCATCAGCAAGCTCTTAGAAGACTCCTTCAGTTGTTCAGTGTTCAGGGTTATATGGCTTGGGAGAAAAATGTCAGAAAGCTGCATTGTCTTGCATTTATGCTAATTTTGAATTTTATCTATTGAGCATCTGAGAAAATACACTGGAAACATTGTTTTGCAGTATGTAACAAAATTACACTTTTGAACATGCTGGTCCTTTACAATATAGAGTCCGTATCTGGTAACGCTTTTGTGCTGGTTTGAGCTAATTGAGATATTTTAATAGAGAAAATTACACTATAGGCTGTGAAAGGAAAACATGGTGATGTCTGCTTCACTCATAGGCTTGCTGAGATGCATATGAGAAGAAACCAAAACATAGATAAGTCAGTCTCTTGTCTCTCTCTGGGGACACAACGTCTCGGGCGGTCTAGCTTCTGGCTCCTCTGCCGATTAATCTTCACTAACCACTTTCCTTCTATCCCACCCTGGCCGATCCTCCAAGCTCACCTTGCACGTAAGGCAAACCTTGGGGTAAGGTATAGGGGAGGGGAGAAGGTGGAAGGGTGGTTGGGAGCCCCTCCTGGGGTCTCTGATTTCTGGGAGGGGAGTTGTGTTTCTGTATTACCTTTAACTTGTCTATTTCTGTAGCTGTTCCTGTCTATAGTGTATATCTCTGCTTGTACATTGTGCTGAGCAGTAAATAGAGCTTCAGTCCTTAACTTCCAGCTGGCTGAGTTCTAGTCTGGGTCATTTTACAAAGTGTGGGGGGCGGGGGACTTCCACACCATCCCCACCTTGAAGTTGTCTAAAAGGCATTGCCTTTCAGTTTAGTAAATCTGAATGAATAATGTTTATTCCTGGAGGTGCTGTTTCTGCTATTCTTCTGTTGACTGTGCTGTTCTGCTAGCACTAATGTGCTTCAAAGATACTGATTAAATATTGTAGTAGTAGAATTACTCTCTATAAAAGCCTTCCCTTCAATTCTATGCTATGAATTTTGCAGAATTGCAGTGCAGCCAAGAATGATGGACAAATAGTTTACTTGAACTGCAGAAGATAAAATAGTATCATAAAAGTAGGTAGTTGTGATGGTTTGGGAGTTCCCTGCCCCTCCACACTTTGTAAAACGACCCAGACTAGAACTCAGCCAGCTGGAAGTTAAGGACTGAAGCTCTATTTACAGCTCAGCACAATGTACAAGCAGAGATATACACTATAGACAGGAATAGTTACAGAAATAGACAAGTTAAAGGGAATACAGAAACACAACTCCCCTCCCAGAAGTCAGAGACCCCAGGAGGGGCTCCCAACCACCCTTCCACCTTCTCCCCACCCCTATACCTTACCCCAGGGTTTGCCTTACGTGCAAGGTGAATTTTGAGGATCAGCCAAGGGTGTTAGAAGGAAAGCGGTTTGTGAGGTTACTGGGCAGAGAGGAGAAGGCAAGAAGCTGCTAGACAGCCCGAGACACTGTGCCCCAGAGACTGCTGCAAGCCCGAGTGGCTTATCTTTGTTTTGTATTCTTAGTCTTAAACATCTCAGCAAGCCTGAGTGAAGTAGACATCACCATCGTTTCCTTTTCTCAGCCTGTAATATAATTTTCTCTATTAAAATATTCCAATTAGCCTCAAACCAGCACAGTAGTAAAACTACTTTGGAGGACAGGTAAATACTATGATCTATCAATGTTTATTTTGTCATCAAAGGTTCATAGATTACTAAGACTTAAAAAAAAATAGGAACCTACTTCCAGTATTTTCTTGCAGAGTGCAGCTTTGACACAGGAATAGGCATGAATCTTCTAAGTCTGTTCTTCTTAAGAACGTGGCTTCAAAATCCTGCTTTGGAAGATGACAGGAATTTTCACTTTGGAGAAAAGAAGTGAGAGTGTCAACATTAATCTTAAATTCTATTTTAAAAAACTTGCAGTCAGTAAAAATGTCTTGTGACTGTGTCAGTTTGGTGAAAACAACCTTTCAGTCATTTACATGGGGTTGCTCCCAAACACCTCATTTCCCAGTGGAGGAATGGCCCAGATCCCAGGACATAAAGCTTGGATGGTCCTTGTCATTTGAGCAGAACAACTGTTGTCACTAGTCATCAGCATCTGTAACTGTGGGGCAAATTTATGACAATGCTGTGTAGGACTCCACATGAGTTCATTCCGACGTTTTAGAGTTTTGAAAAGCCTCAGGCTCAACAAACTAGAAGTTTTCATTGAAACTGTATTTGATTGCAAAGTTCCTGATTAGTTCTGTTAATAATACAGTGCTTTGTATTAATTAAAGGCTTGTCTAAACTCAGGCTGTTGTACTGATTAAAATTGTTTAGCCGACGATACTTGCAAGTTAATTTTTTTCCTAGCCCCATTTCTTGATGCAGTTACACCGATGTAGTTGTTAGAAATGCTAAGTTTGATAGCATTGATGGAAATAAGCATTAAACATCTTTGCACTAAGATGAAAAAGTCCATGTCAGGGAGCTATACCAACTCCATTGTATTGGTTTCCCAACACAGGCAGTTACACTGCTACTACAAGAGGTATTTGTGCAAACATTGAACAGCTATTACTAATCCATACTGTACTCAATATCCTGTGCTACCTACTTTACAAACTACTGCAGAAGCTTTTGTCATTCTCCATTGCAAAACTGTCTTCAGATGTCTGTATTTAAAGCATCATCCAATTATTTTTCAGGAATTTATTGCCTTTGGGGTCAGCAACATTTTTTCAGGTGCCTTTTCTTGTTTTGTTGCAACTACTGCTCTTTCAAGGACTGCAGTCCAAGAAAGTACCGGTGGAAAGACTCAGGTAATGACCTATTCTTACTAGTACTGTGCAAGGGCAAATGTAATCTTGTACAGGGCACAGCTCTGACAATGGGATGAGAACTGTCCTAAAATGCTTGTGTTGCTGTCAGAGCTTGTGCTTTGTAGTCGATATGTTTTGTAGTTCTGCCAGAAGAGGGCAGTCACGTTGTAACTCACAACAACGTGAGTTATATTAGGGGTCAGAAAGTCTTGATTCCCCAGAATTTTTTAATTCCCAATGGAGTGACTGAGTTTGTCACAGTATGAGAAATTAGTATGAGGGAGGAAATCGTTTTGCAGCTCCCATGTACTAGCCTGGGTGGTCCTGCTACTTGCCATTCATCATCTGCCCATGTGCTATCTTTCTCATGTTGAGTAAACTACTGTTTTACAGTACTACAACTTTGCATTTTTTAGCAGGGAACTGCTATCCAGCAGCCCTTTTTTCAGCTGACAGGAAGACTCTGCTCTTGTCATCTGTCTATGCAACGTAGTTCCTTCATGAGCATTTGTTTACCTGCTTAATTGAATTCCCTCTGTGTTAGCTGAAGTGCTAATGATTGCCCACACCCCCCTAAACACAATGCCGTTTTGGCAGGTCTCCTTATTCCTGAAGAAATGTAATGTGCAGTTACTTAGGTTGAAAAATAAGAGAAAGTCTTAAATTAATTTCCTATAAACACTCTGCTCTTTGTAGGTTGCTGGTATAATTTCAGCTGGGATTGTTTTGATTTCCATTGTTGCCTTGGGGAAGTTGCTAGAGCCCTTACAAAAGGTACCGTACTTGTCCTCTGCAGCACAGCCACCAGCACCAATTTGAACCAAATGCCCAACTTCAATGGGCAGGATTAATAGCCCTGTTTGAGCTCTGGTAACTAATACCAGATAGTGTAAAATGTTAAGCACTATCTTAATATGCATCCTCACTTCTGAATAAAACTTTTTTGCTGTTTTTTCTTCACAGTCAGTGTT
>VWZE01001159.1:226833-270775 GCA_013396675.1 Eubucco bourcierii
CAGGTTATAGAACCAGAAGGTGTGAAGATTCTCAAGTTTTCAAGTCCAATTTTTTATGCTAACATTGATGGACTGAAAAGCAGCCTCAAATCCACAGTAAGTGATATGTGATGATTTTGGATGCTTAATTGTCTTTGAGATTTCCTCAGAATTATATCTAGGTAAAGTTAAAGAGTTGTGACCCTTTTTCTCTAGGTGGGATTTGATGCAGTCAAGGTATATAATAAGAGGCTCAAAGCACTGAGGAAGATACAAAAGCTAATCAGGAAGGGGAAGTTAAAAGCTACTAAGGTAAAGGTGGTTGTTTTGTTTTCTTTTCTTTTCTTTTTTCTTTCTGTTCTTACTCAAAGTATTACTGTTAGAGCTTATTACTTTAGACTTACCTATAAGTTCCTCTGTCTTCATCTTTAAAATAGAGATGGGAAAGTGTGACTTCTTGGTATGGTAGGAAGCCTAGGACATGCAGGACTACACCTGTGACTAAAGACCCCACATATTCAGGCAGCTGTGGCAGTCACAGATTTAACAGGAGTGGAAACCCAGTTTCCTCTGCCCCTCATCACCTCAGGTTGACTTTGTGCAGTAGAAGTGCTGGCTCTTTCATGTGTACATGTGCTCCTATCTTCCAGCTTCCTACACACAAAAGCTGTATCAGTTGCCTGGTGGAGATAGCCTTCTACATCCTCTTTAAAGAAAACAGCATGTGCTTCTCTGAGTATGGAATGTACATTTCAATAACTAAATGCTTGCAGAACGGGACAGGTAAAGGGACAGGTAGAGGCCTTGAGTGAGCTGTACTAGTGGGAGGTGTCCCTGCCTATGGCAGGGGGTTGGAACTAGATGATCCTTGAGGTCCCTTCCATCCTTACCATTCTATGATTCTAGGAATTAAATCCCCAGAGCTGCAACTTAGAAATGGGCTTTCTGTTGATACTGCTGTTGGTGCAGGTTGCAGCATTGCCTGTATGTGTTACAATTTATGATACAGATAAATGCTCATTTATGTGACATTACAGCTTTTGACCTAGTCATTTTATATATATAGTATATTTAATCCAAAGCTGAATATACTAGTCTTAAATATCTCCTAGAACTAAAGCTTTTGAGGGAGGGATTACAGTATCACAGTATCACCAGGGTTGGAAGAGACCTCAAAGATCATCAAGTCCAACCCATTACCACAGACCTCAAGACAAGAAGATTAGCTCTGAGAGATTTATTTTTCCAGATAGTGGCCTTTTTGCAGGAAGATTCTCTTTTAAAACAGGAAATACATTGCACAAGGAGGAAGTAAATGTGTGCTCTGTCTTCTTTTTCTTGAAATTTTTGGGTGCAGTACTGTCACCCAACACCCACCTGTCCAAAAGGGGACAGACAGGTTCTTTTGGGAACATTGGCAGACTGATAATGGAAATAAATTGTGGATACAATTGACTCTTTTCTTAACAAGATGTGGTGATTAGTATAGAACAATTCATTATTAAAATGGTGCATGGTTTCTCCAAACAGAAGCAATGTAGTACAATTTATAACAATTTATAAGTCACATTAATACAGAATGTGTATTACAACTTAACTTAGGGTTTCTAATCACCTCTGCAGACTGAGTCAGATCTTAATACACAGTTTGATGTAACAATATAAAAATCTAGACTCAAAATTTATATAAAAGAAGACCTGGAGTCCTGTGTGCAGTTCTGGAGCCCTCAGCACAGGAAGGACATGGAAGTGTTGGAGCGGGTCCAGAGGAGGCCACAAAGATGCTCAGAGGGCTGGAGCAGCTCTGCTATGAGGACAGGCTGAGAGAGTTGGGGCTCTGCAGCCTGGAGAAGAGAAGGCTTCGAGGGGACCTGATAGTAGCCTTCCAGTATCTGAAGGGGGCCTACAGGAAGGCTGGGGAGGAATTATTTAAAAGGTCTTGCAACAACAGGACAAGGGGCAATGGGTTTAAACTGGCAGAAGGAAGATTTAGANATTCTAATACAAATCAATCACTCAGTTCACAGGGGAAGCAGAGGATGCTAGAGATGTCCTACTGTTCAGCAGCTATTCTAGTCCAAATTCCCCACTTAAGAGTTGTAACCTGTTGATTTTGTGGACAGTGCTCTGTCCCAGTTCTATAACAGGGTCATCAACAACACCTGGCTGGGAACATCAAGCCTGGCAAGGCAGGAAGCAGTCAACCTGGCATCCTGGAAGCTTGTGGCTTATAGGGAGAGGAAGAAAAATCAGTTTGGCTTGTCTGCTTGGTTCACAGGAGGTTCACAGGACCTCTAAGGCCTGAGAAGAGGAAAGGGAAAAAAACCCATGATCTTCTTGGTCACAGAGGAACAGCTGCTTGCCTTATAAATGACATTAATTACACTAACCACATTAGCAGGGGTTGGGATTAGGGGGTACTGGTCACAAGTATCATTCTTGTTCATTCCTGAAACAGAAGTTGTCACAGGAAAGTATTTCTTGTAACAGAAAAAACATTCTCCATGATTAAATGCTATGTTCCATATATTATCTGCATGTTAGAATGGCATCATCAGTGAGCCTGGCATTAGTAATGAAGTTTTTGAGACTGATGAGGAACCTGAAGACAATGAATTTCCCACCAAAGAAGTAGAGATCCAAGTGGACTGGAATTCAGAACTCCCATTCAAAGTAAACATCCCCAAGGTGCCCATTCACAGTCTCATTCTTGATTTTGGAGCAGTAACCTTCTTGGATATTGTAGCTGTGAGATCAATAAAAACGGTAAGGGCATTTTTTTTCTGGTGTTCCTTGAAAATGAAACTAGTCCATAGCATATAAATCAAGAGCTGTTGACTGAAGTTAATTTCTGAGTTAGTCTGTTGTTGAAAAATACCTTTAAAACTTATACAGCAAGAGGTAGAATCTTGAGGTGTGGGGGAAGAAAAGCATTTAAAGAACAATATGATGGTTTCATGGTCAAGCACTCTAAAATTAGAGTGCAAAATATGGTTCCTTTATATGCATATGTTATGAAACAGTTACATGCATCCTGCTTTAGTCCACACACAGGATGATGTTCACTCAACACAGAGGTAGTAAAAAAATTTTATCCTACTATCACTTCAGTCTTTAGGCAGAGCAGCCCTGAGGAAAAGGACCTTGGAGTCTGGGTTGATGAAAAGCTCAACATGAGCCTGCAGTGTGCACATGCAGCCCAGACAGAAACTGAGTGCTGGGCTGCATCAAGAGCAGTGTGGCCAGCAGGGCAAGGGAGGGGATTCTGCCCCTTTACTCTGCTCTCCTCAGACCCCACCTGGAGTCCTGTGTGCAGTTCTGGAGCCCTCAGCACAGGAAGGACATGGAAGTGTTGGAGCGGGTCCAGAGGAGGCCACGAGGATGCTCAGAGGGCTGCAGCAGCTCTGCTATGAGGACAGACTGAGGGAGTTGGGGCTCTGCAGCCTGGAGAAGAGAAGGCTTCAAGGAGACCTGATAGTAGCCTTCCAGTATCTGAAGGGGGCCTACAGGAAGGCTGGGGAGGGACTATTGACAAGGTCTTGTAATGACAGGACAAGGGGCAATGGGTTTGAACTGGCAGAGGGGAGATTTGGACTGGATGTTAGGAGGAAGTTGTTTGCAGTGAGGGTGGTGAGACACTGGCACAGGTTGCCTAGGGAGGTTGTGGCTGCTCCCTCCCTGGAGGTGTTGAAGGTCAGGTTGGAGGAGACCTTGAGTGAGCTGTACTAGTGGGAGGTGTCCCTGCCTATGGCAGGGGGTTGGAACTAGATGATCCTTGAGGTCCCTTCCAACCTTACCATTCTGTGATTCTATGAATTAGGGGTTGACCTGCTCCTTGGAGTCCTGGTGGACAATAAGTTATCCATGGCATAGCAATGTGCCCTTGTGGCCAAGAAGCCTGATTATATCCTGGGATGCATTAAGAAGAATGTGTCCAATGGGTCAAGGGAGTTCTCCTTCCCCTCTACTCTATCCTGATGAGACCACATCTGGAGTATTGTGTCCACTTCTGGGCTCCCCAGCTCAAGAGAGATAGGGAAATGCTAGAGAGTGTCCAGCAGAGGGCTATTAGGATAATTAAGGGACTTGAACATCTGTCTTATGAGGAAAGGCTGAGACATCTGGGGCTGGTTAACCTGGAGAAGACTGAGAACTTACTAATGTTTAAAAATATCTGAAGGGCAGATGTCAAAAAGAAGGTGCCAGTCTCTTTTCAGTGGTGTCCTGTGATAGGTCAAGGAGCAGACTGTTGGAACTCACCAACCAGCTAAGTTAAACTGCAACAGGGTATGATCTGGAACACAGGAAGTTTGACCTCAGCAGGAGGGAAAACTTCTCTGCTGTGAGGGTGATGGAGCACTGGAACAGGCTGCTTCTCTGGAGACTTCCAAAACCTCCCTGGACATGTTCCTGTGTGGCTTTCCCTTGGTAATCCTGCTGTGGCAGGGGGTTTGGACTAGATGATCTTCAGAGGTCACTTCCAAACCCTACCATTCTGTGATTCTATGAGTCTTTGACATGATTATTCATATTATGAGAACAGAGTAAGAATCTTAATAGGCAGCAATGTTTGTATTTGTAATGATAATTCTGCTCACATAGTCAAAGACAGACCAGCTCAGCAACCAGGTACTTAACTCCTGGATCTTTTAAGTATAGCAAAATATAACAGTTCCTTATTTATTATGAATAAATAACACATATAATTTGGAATACAGACACTCAGAAACAAATGAAGTGTGTGCCTATACATTACAGATATAGACATAATGTGTATTTTCTCCTTACAGACTTTATTTATGCCTTTGTTGCAAACTTTTCCTTTTTTTTTTTTTTTAGATAATTAGAGAGTTTGAGAGAATTGATGTGAGAGTATACTTTGCTTCCTATCAAGGTAAACATCCAAATATTTCTGCTACCAATAATAAAGCACACATGAGAAGGGATGAGATCTCTAGATGCGTCCATGGGAGCATTTCTTCTAAGAAAATTATGAATTACCACTCTGAGAAACATGGTGGGCTGCAGTGGGACACAAAAAATGCTGGGGTTGAAATGAAACATGGAAATGAAGAGCCAAGACAAAGCTATGATTGATTGATTGATGTGGCTGTATTTCTCATAGCTGCAACCATGGATTTTTACATATATTTCTTTAAAATTACTTCAAATTGTAATAAGATGTTATGACTTTCTTTTATTCAGACAACATTATATCTCAACTGGAACAGAGTGCTTTCTTTGATGATACTGTCGGAAAAGACATATTCTTCTTGACTGTCCATGATGCTGTGCTCTACATAAGGAATCAAATGACATACAATGACAACCAGGACCCCATCTTTGAGAAGGTATGGATACCCAGCAGTGTGTTTCCCTTCTTTCTGTCATGTAGCATTCATTCTTGCAGTTTCCATCACAGCATGGCACATTCAGAGGTTAACAAACTGACAAAGCCATACTGCAGTTTGGAAATGTATACTGCTTGTATTACTTTTAGAGCACCTTAGCTAGTCATATAAGGACTCTGCTGAACTTAACATCAAGTTTGTCAAGGAACAGACTCTTTTGAGTTGTAAAAAATATATCAAGGTACTTGAGAGTAATAAAACTGCTTCAATGATACCAATGATATGTAACTCATCATGTTTCTCAATTTCTTTTTATGAAGATTTCACTCATGCAGGAGTCTAAAGAACCCATAGAATTCACAGAAACAAACCATCTTGATGATGAATTTGATGTTCAAGAAGAGGTAAATACTTCAGAACTGAATGTGTCTATTACTTATAGAATATTGCTAACTTTATTTCTCTGTCTGTAGCATTGAGTCAGCTGTGAGGGCATACTGGGTGAACTGAGCCTTCAGCATCCATAGGAAATACCTTTCCTTCTCCATAAATGCTTTCCTTGAGCACTTGGATGTCAGTGCTTAGTGGAAGTCAATGTCTTTTTGAGATGTAGTAGATTGTACATGCACAAGCATCTCCTGATCTCTGTTGCTTTAGGACTACTTTTGCCTTAGAGAGGCATGAGTTAGGTGCCCAAGATTCAACTTGATAGGGTTTGAGGCACATGAGTCCAAAATGACAGTCAGTTTTTTGTTATAACACAGCAGCATCTTCTTGCCCAGTCTAAGCATTTTGCAGTAAACTGGAGTAAGGTGGGATACTGAACATAATTAACATGCAACAAAGCAAGTCCATTAATTAATACCATGGCATTTTGTACTTAAGTAGCACTTAGTGCTTTAATAACAGTGCAGCACACAGTTCACTTACTCAGAAAATAGGAGATTTGCCTAAATGCCATTTTATTGCCCAAGATTAATTAAATTAGTGATGCCTCAGTACCTTTGAACTGTTGTAACGTTCCTGTAGGTAAAGGCATAATTATCATGTGCCCCTCCTGTTGTGGTACTAGTCAGAACTCTATTCATAATTCCCTGTCTAAAATGGGGTAGTGCCCTGTGCTCCTCTGGAGCCTCTGCTCCAGCCACATGCATGCTGTGACCTTTCTCTCTGTCATGCTTTAGCAAAATGCTGCAGCAAGGTTGCTGCTTGCGGGAGATGTAGAGGTCCCTGGAGGAGAGTGGGCAAGAGGAGGTTGTGAGTGGGTAGAGGTTCTTAGCATTGTGATGGTTTGGGAGTTCCCTGCCCCCCACACTTTGTAAAATGACCCAGACTAGAACTCAGCCAGCTGGAAGTTAAGGGCTGAAGCTCTATTTACAGCTCAGCACAATGTACAAGCAGAGATATACACTATAGACAGGAATAGTTACAGAAATAGACAAGTTAAAGGTAATACAGAAACACAACTCCCCTCCCAGAAATCAGAGACCCCAGGAGGGGCTCCCAACCACCCTTCCACTTTCTCCCCACCCTTGTACCCTACCCCAAGGTTTGCCTTATGTGCAAGGTGAATTAGAAGATCGGCCAGGGAGGTTAGAAGAAAAGTGGTTAGTGAGGATTAATCGACGAAAGAGGAGTCAGAGCCAGAAGCTGCTAGACCGCCCCAGACGCTGTGCTGCGTCCCCAGAGAGAGACAAACAGAGAATGCCTTATCTGTGTTTTGGTTTCTTTTCCCAGAACAAATCTTAGCAAGCATAAGAGTGAAGCAGACATCACCATGTTCTCTTTTCACAGCCTATAGTGTAATTTTCTCTATTAAAATCTTCCAGTTAGCCTCAAACCAGCACAAGCATCACCGTGCTTTGTAGTTTCTACCATAGCATGATGTCTTACAGGAACAAGTAAGGTTAGCTTGGAAAGCATATTGGTGAGAGAGAAACTGAGACCCTAAGCAAAATCCTCTCATGCTTCATTAGGGCTTGGTAAATAGATTGTGATACTTACTATTCCTGATTCACCCTGTCTTTTTATCGTTGGTATAATTATTGGAAGACACCAAACTATTATTCTTTGTCACAAATATGGGGAGAAGCACTTTCCACTCCTCTATAAGTCACAGTGCAGAAAGGAATAAAAGGTATTTGGTGAGGCACTGGAACAGGTTGCCCAGGGAGGTCGTGGATGCTCCCTCCCTGGAGGTGTTCAAGGCCAGATTGGATGAGGCCTTGAGTGAGCTGTACTAGTGGGAGGTGTCCCTGCCTATGGCAGGGGGTTGGAACTAGATGATCCTTGAGGTCCCTTCCAACCTTACCATTCTATGACTCTATGATTCTATAAAGAACCTAAGATTCTGTAACAGGAGCATTTGGGAATATCAAGCAAAAAACCTCTGAATTCTATCCACAGAATTCCTTGGGTATTTGTATTATTGTAAAAACACAAGCTAGAGACAAAACAACCCATTCAAGGTCAAAGAGTATCCTGACAGGTTTCTGCCCTCCAGCTTCCTAGTCACACTTGGAAGGTGAGAGCTAGGAACCTGTGCTGACTGAAGTCAGAGGGCATCTGCCTCAGAACAGTTACTTGCTCTGAACTTTTCACTGAGGCCAAGTTGAACTTGATAGTTTTTAGTTAACAAATACATGAACATTTTCTATTTTCAAGCATTGTGTACTCAGAACTAACTGTGGCCTGTTTCACTCCACCTTTTCAAAACCATTTCACTAGGCTATGCGCAGACTTGCTTCATGAAGATGGACTACTGGTGCTGTCCCATCAGTGAACTCAGCAATATTTATGCACCAGTACTATATAAGCATTTTCTGGAATGAACCAATCTTTGTACTTGAAGAAAACTCTTGATTGTTTGTCTGAATGATACAGATCTCTAGAAATCAATAAATTTTAGCTAATGCTCTCCTGCAAATATTCTGGCCTTAGATTCAGCAAGCACTTTCTCATATGATACACTGATTGAAAAAAAATTAAAAAATCAGAAAGTTGTTACAAAAGATGTCTTCAGTTTTGGGAGTAGTGAGGCAGAAGGTGCATTACACTGCTTTATCAGTGTATACAGGATGAAAAGTTGCTTTGTAGTCTGCCCAGGAAAGTGGAAGAGACCAAAATCTTGGGATGGCAAGCGTTTGGGGTGGGGTTTTTTTGTGGTCTGTACTTGTACAGTGCCTAGTGAGTGGGCAGGAATAGTAGCTGGCCAAGGCTTTGCAATTCTTGAACATTAGTGCAAGTGTACATGCTGAAAAGTCTTGGATAGTGCACCCTGATTGTTTTTTATGAAGCGATTCCTTAAATTGCTGTAGGTTGTTAGATAACTGAAATGGGTGAGAGGAAAAACAAGTCACATGAAGAGCAAACAGCACAGAACTTTCAATAGGATAAATTTCAGCAGAAAAGACCCTTGGATACAGGTTCATTAGCTCTCTATTAATCCCACTGTAGCAAGTTATACTTTATTATTAATGATCAACTGTAAAATGATACATAGGAGATTATTTTGTCTCTGGTACATACCTTTCCTCAAGAGGCAGAACACTACATAAATTAGGTTAACAAAAACATTAGTCTCCAAGTACATAATGAACTCTGTAGAACAGGCTGCTACTGAGTGCAAAGGAAGTAAGTCAGAATGTTACCTACTATACAGGTTTTGAGTGGGTTTGTTTTTGGTTTTTTTTGGTTGTTGTTGTTTTAAATAGAATATAGGAGTTTATTTAGTTTAATTGTTTCATTTTTATATCATTTTTTTCCTTTTAATATTGTACAACAGACTGCTGCTGTTCTTTCATATTTGGCAGTCCAACAGATAAAGGATTTGACCTAAAGCAAAACTTTAATCCTTACTTTAGGACTATATAAAATAGATAGACAGGAAGTCAATGTTCTTAGCTTCCATGATGAGGAAATGTGTTTTGTTGGTGGACAGACACCTGCCTTAAATTTTTTAGCACTACATTGTTGGTTTGGTTTTTTTTTTAGTGGAAAAAAAATCCTGCATGGTGAGGGAACAGACAGTAACAAAAGTGTGAGAATGTCAAAGTATAAAATCCCCTAAAGGTTCACAGTATGGGCTAATTAGCTTCAGTATGTTCACATATTTAAGGCTCATTATTTGATTGCATCAGAGAAATTTTCCTGTATCACACTGCACAGAAAAGTGTGGGGGTTTTTGTTTGTTTGTTTGTTTTGGCTTGGTTTTGTTTTTGGTTTTGTGTGTGTGTGGAAAATCTCAGGTGAAAAGCTAAGCACTAAATAAATTATTCTGTTTTAAAGACTTGAGTGAACTCCATCAAAATCAGTGGATAAAAATCTTGTATCCTTCAGTCAGTTGGACAGTACCTTACACAGTAGGTAGCAGCACCAGACTGACATCTTTTTTTTTCTCTGATGAAGGGAAAAACTTCAGTCCTCATGATAGAAAATGAAGTTTCTCATTTCAGATGCAGTAGAGGCTTGAGTCTAGATGATACTGAGGTTCCCAGTCCAAGCCAGCAAAAACACAGGCTTGTATTTACAAATAGACATGTGCCATTTGCATGTCAGATTGGCACCTCCACAAGCTGTGAATGAGGCTTGTGTTTAAGCAGCAAGTCAGGCTTATCTGCACCCCCTCAGACAGAAGCATTAATTTCAATTGACACTAATGCTTAAGATCAGGCTCCCTGACAATTCATGCTTTTACTGCTGTCCTAAGTTCTCTCTCATCTGCCAGCCTAATGAAGGAAGTTGGCACCCACATTACTAACAGAACATTCCTATCAAGCCATGGCCCCAACTTACATTAACCTGAATATAAGGCACTGCTGCAAGTAACTTGTTTCTCAGAAGCTGCATTGCTTTTCTAAAGTGGATGTACATTTCATGTAAAAAAGTAATAAAAGTAAAATATTCTACTTAGGACTGCTAAGCGAGCTTTCAGCTAATTTTTTATGCAGAACACATACTATGGAAAAGATACCATAAAAATTACAGCAGTGGAATTAATCTTTCCCTCAAAAGAACATCTGCACTGTGAAGTGTGAGTTTCTTAGTTGACAGAAATGTGGGCTTACATTATTTTTGAACCTTTTCTAGTTCTTTGGAAAAAGCAATTAAATATTCAAGAGGCTTCCAGTTTTCTTTCTCAGTATGACACTTAATTTGTAATTAATTCTGATAAAATATGATGCAATGCACTTACTTTTGGCCTGCATATTTCAAGACATGGTTGTGTTTTTCTTTAAACTAGCATAAAATGTATTTTCTTGAATTAAAACCCCACCACAACAAAACCCCAAAAAAACCCCCAAACACACAAAGCCTACATCTGCACAGAGCAGTAAGAGGCAACATCCAGAAGGCATTCAGATACCTTTCTCGGTGTGTCTTTCTATCTAAGGATCCACCACAATGGGTACCAAAATAACAGATTTTGCAATGAAACTAAATTCTCTATACTTTTGTACTAATTAAAACATCCAGAAGTAATGCCACTAGATGTGCTCATCTTTTTCCAGTAGAATGAAGAAGTGATATTTTTGTATGTATTTTGAATACTTTGACGTCTTTGCGTGTCAGGCATTAAATCTGGAGCTGTATTTTAAGTTTTGTACCCTTTTAAAAAGTTGCATGTTTAAAAATAATTGTATCCATTAACTAGAAAATAAACTTGTGCATACTGATAACATGCTCCATCCATGTATGTTTGAGTTTGTTGGTTTGGTTTGGGTTTGGTTTTGTTTGTTTGGTTTGGTTTGGTTTAAACTCTTTGTGCATTCTTAAGAAATAAAGCTCATCATGCAGGGATCAGTGTCACAGTTCTCTTGGATCTACCTTTGAGGAATGACAAAAGGGAAAACCAGTTGTCTGCCATGTGCTAATAAGGCAAGAAACATTAGGCTGACCTAGCAGCTTTTCAGTGTTGAGGCTATGAGACATCTATAAGGACACAGGATCCCAGTCCTGGAGAGTTTTAGAGACAGTCGCTAAATCATGTGGAGTTGCCCCTACCTTGGGATTGTGGGAGGACTGACTACTTGAGGGGACTTGCGACCCTATAGCCTATAATTTAATTGTGTATATATTTCTTTCTTTTTTTCCCATTGCCACAGAAGCATTCTTTATTTTAGTGAGAGTATCCCACTGAGTTACATAGAATTCAGAAAATACTACGTTTATGGAAATTAAAGTAGCTTGAGGTTCTATTGCTTTAGCTTCTGTTGCTGTGAATATTTGGGATGCACTGCGTTACAGTCCACGGTTCCATCCAAGTACTGGCAATTCCATAGCCCAAACTGTCAGCAGTTCGCCGCTGCTCTTCCCTGCAGCAGTTCCAAATCCCAGCACTGCCCCAACCACCCAGGCCGCAACGCCTGTAAATTCCGCATAGAGGGGTTGGAAGCGGTTTCCAGCGGAGAAGTTCCCGGACTTCGGGACGGACCCCAAGAAGAATGCACAAAGCAGCTGCTGGCGCCGGTGAGAACGGCAGGGCCTGAACAGAGCGCACGGAGACCTCGCATCGCCTCGGGCCTCCGGCAGTGCCCAGGAAGGCGCGGACACTCCGCAGCTCCCAGCACAGCAGCACGCATGCACGGCGCCGCCACCATCTCTGCAAGCGGACAGGTGCGCAGGCGCGGCGCATGTGGCACTACAGCCCCCAGGGGGCACCGCTTCCCCAGCCGCCATCCCGGCAGGCACTGCGGGGCGTCACGCCTTCCTCCGCGACTTCGCCGCACAGCCTGTCGGGAGTGAGGTTCCTGCTGGGGAGCAGAGCCACGCCGCTCTTCCGAGCTCCCCCGCGGACACTGTCATGCCCTCGCTGTGTTGCAGCAGGGTGGCCGCTCCACAGGGTCGCGGCGAGCGCAGCACAGCAAGCACTTCCTCACTGCGCAGATTTTTCACACACCCCCGCCCATTTCCCATCGATTTCCGCTTTCGGCCGCACCCTTCCGCTCCCACAGTGCCCCGCGCCAAATCATGGACCACAATGGTGAGGAGGGGAGAGGCAGGGAGACCCATTTATACCCTTCCCCACCTGGGCCCGCTCCGTGCTACAGAGCGGGAAGAGGCCACGCGCGGGGCTGCCGAGTGAGGGGCGGCGCCAGGGTAGCAGCGGGATGCGGCCCGGCGCCCGGTAATGCCGGAGGGGGCCCAGGTTCTCCACGGTTTACCGCGGCCCGCGCGGTGGGGCCTGGTCTCCCCTTTCAGCGTCGGGCTCGCGGTCCGCTGTTCCGTACCACCGACCGCTGTCCGCCCTCCAGCCGTCGCGCCCGGCGGTCGCGCCTCCACCTCCCCGGAACGTCTGCGCTTGGCCCCTGTCTCCCAGCCGAGCAGGGCTCTGCCGCCGGTTGAGGGGCTGTTCCGCCGCTAGAGTCCCCTTGTCCGTCCCGAAGCTGGGGAGCGGGAAGGAGAGCTGACGCAGCGTCAGGCGCGGCCGCTGCCGGCGGTGGTTGCGCACTCTCGGGGTAGACGGGCGGCCTGCGATAAACAGTCTGGAGTGCGCCCCTTGGCCTGCCGCAGGTGGAGGCAGCCTGTCACGTTTCAGAGGTGGTAGCGAGGCGATTGTTTGCCCGCTGCGTTCCCCTTGAGCGGTATCGATGATGTCTTCTCTGCTTCGGTAGTTGTGCTGTGCAGAGGAAACTTTCTCACGTACTTAAATTTGCTTTTGTTGCTTTGCTGGTCAGTTTGCTGGTGTAGTCTGAAAAATAGCTGAATTGACGTGTTTTGTGTTTGGTTTGGTTTGTGTGGGGTTTTTTGTGGGTTTGTTTTTTTTGTTTTTTTTCTTCCCTGAGATTCTTTTTTGTTATTTTTCACCTCTGCCTATTAGTAGAGATTACGTGTTGGTTGTATATGTTTTTTTTAATATATATATGTGTGTGTAGGATATAGCATTTGAGATATATTTATAAATTTAAAAGCCCTGACATGCGAAATAAAAGTTAAGTTGTTGAAGGTGACAGTTCAGGATCGTGTAGCACCTCTAGTTAGAGATTTCTCTAAATACCCTTAACAGTTTTGGTATGTTTTTCATATTTCTTTCTGGACTTAATCCTGCTAGTTCTGACTACAGGCTAGAATTCATTATCCTTTCATGATGCATGAATGACTAATAAACTTCCTAATGTGCATTATTACTTGACCAACCGATTCCTAGCTTGCAAAGCTATATGGAAGGAAAGTTTCTCCTTTTGGAGGTCATTTGGCTAATACACAAGTTGATTTTTTTTTTTAAATTTGTTTTTTATCCCAGTTTTCAAATAGACTTTTTTCTGCTCTATATTGTTAAGTTTTTATACGTTCTGACGGAAAACAGAGTTTCCCAACACATAGAAAATAGATAGGTTTGGTGGTACTACTGGACCAGAACACTGGAGATAGTCTCAGGGAAGCCCTGGTGTCGTGGTTGTATGTTTGCTGGCTTGTCTTTGGCTAAAAGGACAGCCTAAACAAAAGCAACAACTGAAGGAAAGTAAACCCAGGCTATATTGATAACTGTGTTTTAGAGTGAAACATATCGGTTGCAGTGCTATGTGAAATAAAGACATTTGATCTGTCAGAGGAATTTTAGGGCTTTTGATTTTGAGTACAGTAACTGTCAGGGTACAGTCACAGTTTGAAACTTTGTTGCAGTCCCTGGTTTCAGTAGTAGCTGCTGAATAACTTGGGGCAATCTCTTTCCTTTTTATTTACTTTTCTTCCTACTTCTTGTGTTGTGTGAAATTTTTGTAGACTTTGAGAGGCAGTTGTTTTTGAGGCATTGTACAGAGTTACACTAATGGATCCCTAATTTTAGTGTCCAGGTGCTGTAATCCCCTGGGGCCACAGCGATTGTTCCAGGGCAGTACCATGTCTTGTGGAATGGTAGGACTTGTACTGTAACAGCTTGTGACAGGCACACATTTTTGAGGCTGAGTTTGTCCCGTTTGAAATGCCTGTCAAAGGTGTTTTGTTTGGTATTTAGTGACATTGAGCTGGGTAAATTTGTGATGGTCATAACTTTACTTTTCTATGAGATGCAGTGGTTTAAGGTAGACTGCCTAGAAGTTCAAGGAGCCATACTCCCTTCATTGGTGTCACCTGTTGCACTACCCCCTCTACATTATCTGCTGGAGCCTGAATCTACTGATGCATGTGTTTGGCTATTTCTTGCTTCCTTTGTCTTGATACTCAGATTTAAATCTGGTTAGAGAGAATTCTGTATAAAGTGGGGAACAGTAATTTTCAGTTTAGCAAGGGTGTTACTACATGCTCTTAAGTACTGATACTTTTTAGATACTTTATACTAAATTTCTAAGTGATTTGTCTAGATACAGTTAACATAGAAACTAGTTTCCTTCTAATTTTAATAATCACCTTACGTAAATTGCAATGATCTTGTCTTGTTAGAAATGCTATGTTTTCAAAGTTTTATGAAGACTTAACTCTTTGGTACTATCCACAATGTGAGTGGAGCTAGACAATTTTTTAACCTCTTTTGGAGACATGACAGACTAGTTAGCTTTTAAATATGGCTCTTTCTACTACTGTTTTTTTTACCAGAAGTAGAGTCCTTAAAATCATAGTTGTTCCAAATACAGTTTCGTGACTTCTAAAATAAATTGATTGTGAAAATATTTTATGTTCTAGTGAATAAACTTTGGTATATTGCATGACTCTTAAGTAAGCTTTAAAGAAGCATTTTTCTTAGAACACATCTGTTAATATTTTGCCTCTTTAGAAACTATTAGATAACAGGAAAAAATATGTAAACCTATTTTTCTTTCATAGACAATGATTTGCAAGGAACAAATAGTTCAGGGTCTTTGGGCGGTCTTGATGTTCGTAGAAGAATCCCTATAAAGCTTATCTCAAAACAGACCAATAAAACCAAACCTGCACCTCGAACTCCAAGAAATATGAACAGGATGCCCTCAAAGTCACAAACTGGTGATGAAGGTAAGTTTAATTTAAATACTAGCCCTGTAGTGGGGAAGTAAATTACCCTGTTCCAGATCTCAAATTTCTGGGTACTACTATGAGGATTAAATGGTGCACATTCCAAAATCTGACCTGTTTTGCTATTTTGACTGTACCTTTCTGAAGAACGGTCCTGGTAGATTGGAAGTGCTGTAGCATCTCTTGATGATTTCATTACAAAATGGTGCATATTTTGAGGACAGACTGCAAGAGTTGAGGCTGTTCAGCCTGGAAAAGAGAAGGCTTTGAGGAGACCTTAGAGTATCCTTCCAGTATCTGAAGGGGGCCTACAGGAAGGCTGGGGAGGGACTATTGACAAGGTCTTGCAATGACAGGACAAGGTCCAATGGGTTTAAACTGGCAGAGGGAAGATTTAGAGTGGATGTTAGGAGGAAGTTCTTTGCAGTGAGGGTGGTGAGGCACTGGAACAGGTTGCCCAGGGAGGTTGTGGCTGCTTCCTCGCTGGAGGTGTCCAAGGCCAGGTCGGATGAGGCCTTGAGTGAACTGTACTAGTGGGAGGTGTCCCTGCCTATGTCAGGGGGTTGGAACTAGATGATCCTTGAGGTCCCTTCCAACCTTGCTATTCTGTGATTCTCAATAGCAGCTGGTGTCAGTTAGGGAGACTGTTGTGGTTGGCTTGTGTCTTTCTTCTCTTTCTTCTTTCCACAGAAGAATTTGATTACAACAAAGAGGAGCGATATGAATGCAAAGGAGGTGAAATATTTGGCAGTCAGAGGAGATTCCCTGGACCCATCTTTTGGGATTATAAGGTAGAGTCATAGATGGGACGTTGTGAACTGTAGGTAGTCCTGGTAGATAACTGTCTTAAATGGAAGTGTTTCTATTATATTGACTGACTGAAAATAACATTCTCTGCTTTCTCACGTTTGTGGTACTCTTCCTTCTCAATTAATTCAGTATAGGTGATAGTTGAAATGAGAAACTTTAGTGGTGTTTGGTTTTGTTCTCCCACCCTCTTCTCTGTCCTATCAGATAAACTTGCTGGGAGAAAAGGATGACACACCGGTTCATTTCTGTGATAAGTGTGGATTGCCCATCAAAATGTATGGACGCATGGTGAGTGAAATTGTCAGTGGAAGATGCAACCATGATTTCTCTCTAGGTAAAATTAGGTTTTACTATGTCTCTGTGAGGCCTCTGGAGGTTACTGATTTCAGCAAGCTTCTGAATAAACAGCAGAAGAGTATCAAGATGGAACTAGAGGCCTTCATTGCTAGTGTTTGTATAATCTGTCTGACTCATTTCAGTTTACCTCCTTGTTTAATAAAGTAAGCTTAAAAATGTTAAATGAAAGATAACACTTGTCACCAACAAAAAACATTCAGATACAGTAGGTTTTGTCTTTATTCCTTTTAACTTTAAAAATAAGCCCTTTATCTCAATTGAAGACCTAAAGTTAGAAAACGCTGTTAACTTTTATGTCCCTCTGAAATTAATGTAACAAAATCTCCGAGGTTAATTGAATTTTCTAAGTGTGATGTAACAGGCTTCAGGGTCTAACGTAATGACAATTATTGCTTCTGAACCTTTTCTTCCTTCCAGCAAGACAAGTCTAGTTAGATTGCATGTGCAGCTTCTATAAATGTTCAGTGTTGGTGTTACTGCAATGATTTAAACTTTTGCCTATACAATTTTTGCCAACACTTAAAATACCCCAAACAAACCTACCTCAAAGAACCCCAGACTCAACTGTTTAGAAAACTATGCAAGGCAGCTGTAAACTGCTAACTACCAGTATGCCTGTTAAACTCAAAGGTAATTTAGTACTTCTGTTGTCATGAAATTATGTGCTGGAGGGAGGAACTGTGGTGTACAGCGTGACAAAGATACCTATATGTGATGTCTTAACAGAGCCATTTTTTCTGCTCTCTAGATACCTTGCAAGCATGTTTTCTGCTATGACTGTGCTATACTGCATGAGAAAAAGGGAGACAAGATGTGTCCAGGGTAAGTTCATCTCAAGGACATGTAGGAAAGTAATATAAATTACTTAAATATCCTATTTCACATACTGTACTAACATGGGTCTTATTTAAATACATTTAGCAGAGGCAGTAGAGTACTATACTACACCACTTGATTATAGTTTATAGAGATCGGTGTTAACTTTGCTATTTAAGTATTTGGGTAGATAAATACGTTATTGCTATCATTATAAATACGTTGTTACTATCATTTGAAAAGGAGTATCATTATAAATATGTTGTTACTATCATTTGAAAAGGAGTATCATTATAAATATGTTGTTACTATCATTTGAAAAGGAGTAAGTGACAGTTTAATTTACTTGGTGAGAGTGACCCTTGGTAAGTCTTAATGTGCAGAGAGAGTGATGCTATTTATAAATGTCAACCTCTTGAAATTTGTAAGTTCTTGGAGACTTACAAATGAGCAAAATTTAAAAATCAATAAAATGTTTCTTTTCCTGTTTCAATGGTGAAGAGAATGTCAGTTCTAATTTTGCTAATTACAGTAAGCTGGTTGACTTGTAACAAAAAAGAAGTAATTGCAGATTGATCTCTGTGGTGCGAATAAACAAATATTCTCTTTTGATTTTAGCTGTAACGAACCTGTGCAGCGAATCGAGCAGTGTGTACGAGGGTCTCTCTTCATGTGTAGCATTGTTCAGGGGTGTAAGAGAACTTACCTGTCCCAGAGGGACTTACAAGCTCACATCAACCATCGTCATATGAGAGCTGGAAAACCTGTTACTCGTCCTCCAATTGAACCTGTACATCCTCCCATTGCACCACCACCTGCTGAAATTCCTGAGCGTTTCATAATGCCGCCGGAGAAACATCATATGAGCCACATTCCGCCAAAGCAGCACATCATGATGCCACCACCTCCTTTACAGCATGTGCCACACGAGCACTATAACCAGCCACACGAAGATATTCGTGCGCCTCCTGCAGAGATGTCTATGGCACCACCGCCACCTCGCCCAGTCACTCAGGACACCTTCCGCATTTCAACGAGAAAACACAGCAACTTAATAACGGTCCCTATCCAGGATGATTCAAACTCAGGTGCTCGAGAACCACCTCCACCAGCCCCTGCACCTGCTCATCATCATCCTGAATACCAGGGTCAACCAGTGGTATCACACCCTCATCATATTATGCCTCCACAGCAACATTATGCACCACCACCCCCACCACCTCCACCAATAAGCCATCCTCTGCAGCATCCTCCCCAGGCAGCAGGTACTCCTCACATGGTATATAGCCAAGCTCCTCCACCACCAATGACCTCTGCTCCTCCTCCAATAACCCCACCACCTGGACATATAATTGCCCAGATGCCACCATATATGAATCATCCTCCTCCAGGACCACCTCCTCCTCAGCATGGAGGCCCTCCTGTAAATGTAAATGCACCCCCTCCCCATCACTATAACCCTAACTCATTGCCACAGTTCAGTGAAGATCAAGGAACTCTTAGCCCCCCTTTCACACAGCCTGGGGGAATGAGTCCAGGGATATGGCCAGCTCCAAGGGGGCCACCTCCACCTCCAAGGATGCAAGGGCCTCCTACTCAGGCCCCACTTCCTGGACCACACCACCCTGATCAAGCCAGATACAGACCCTATTACCAATGATATGCGCAGTTGTGTGAATAGAGAGTGCTATGAAGAGGATAAAACTATGTACAACAACCTTTTAATTAGTTTTGGGCTTCTTTTGTTGTGCTTTTAAAAAAAAAAAAATACTGTCATTTTGACTGTAAGACCATTGGGGGTTTGAATCTTAAATGATTTTTAACCCTTGGCCGTAAGACTCTGTCTTCAAATATTCTGTAGTGCTAAAATGAGTGGTGTAGTAGACCACGGTTGCATTTTAACAGAACTGTCTCTAGTGTGGCTAAATTGTCCTAAGATGAACACTTGTAATATTACTTCCTGAAAAAATGAACATGTGTTGTACCATTCTGAATATTGTTTTTGTTAAATCCAGTGTTTAGTTTCACTTGTGCTATGTTTTTGTTAACCTGTGTACAATAATTAAATTGAAATATGGTTGTAAAAGTGATGGGTTTTTGTATGAAGTTAACACATAATTCTGGGACTATTTCACAGCACTAATAATTTCTGGAGGGGACAGTGTAATGAAATATGAAAACAAATTTTTCTCCTACTAATAGTTACTGTTGCTTATAACAAATTCAAGTTATGGTGGACTCCTGCCACTAAAAAATCAGATAAGCAGAATACTGCATTTCAGCTTCTTTTTTTCTTTCTTTTTTTTTAAGTTTATGCAGCAGGATAAAGTTTCAGAAACAAACCCCATGTACTAATGTATTATGGGATCTGGTGAGGCTTTTTTTTTTTTGTTTCGAGTTTTGGGGATTGTGGGTTTGTTACATAAACCTAGTTTTAATTCAGAAGGTTCTGCTTATATGTACAGTGCTCACTGAAGTTGAATTCAAACTGTTTACCTCTGACTGTCTTTGTGTGGAAATGGCTTTGAACTGGTTTGCCATGTCTTGAGAAGCAGGTGGTTTTTAGGTAGGAAAGTGGTGTTTGCCTCTGTCACTATGTAGTCTGTACAGCTGGAAAACTTCCCATCTGGACAACCTGAAAGGTGATCTGAAATCCCGTATCTAGGTACAAAGAAATAAAAAGCTACACATCCTTTATCTGTTTTGATTTTTGTGATACAGATTTAGATGAGCAGTCAGTAGTTAGATGGTTTGCTTTGTTTTGTTTTTCAAAACACGGGTCCTTGGGTCTGTTCTGGCCTGAAATTTATGTTTATTAAGTGTACTTTTAAAAGAAAACTACGAAATGAGAAGGTTGGGTTTCAGTACAGCTGCCAGCAGAACCAGGCAATAATAGTAATGGAGTGATCTTTGCATTCCTAAACAATGTTAGTGCTGAACATTTGGGTTTCTGTTCAAAATGCCGCATTGCCTTGCAGTGGTACTTCTAGACAGAGAAATCCTTTGGGTTTTTAAGGTTTGTAATTCCCTACTGTTCTTGAGGAATCTAAAGCATCTTAAAGTCTCTGTTACTATTTGTCTTGTAAAGCTTTCTTCCTGGCTCTTAGATGTTACATTTGTGGAAGAGCTTTCACAATGCATCGTTCCAAATTTTATAAACTGCATCCTTTAAATTGCCACAGCAAGGGCTCTTTAGACTTAGTCTCTGTCCTTGACTGCCATCGATGCCTTTGTGGCCACAAGCAAATGTTGTAGACTACTTTTCAAATAAATAATGACATACAGATGAATTCTGAGACAAATTCTAGGCTATACAAATAGCCAGTGTCAAGTAGTTAAAAGTCTGCTTAGCTGTAATGTGGTTCTTTCTAGGACAGAGATCTTTGTTTTGGTTTATCTGAAAAATAAGTAATTTAAAATAAAACACTGGTGCAGAAAAAGGAGGCTGGTTGTGATAGTGTGCTATGGTATGGGGTTGGTTGAAAATTCATTGTTTCACTGTGTAGGAAGGGGAAAATGATTGCCAGCGTTACTGTTTTAGGAACTTCAGAGTAAACACATGAGGAACTTCTAAGGGATGTTTTCGGTTGCTTAAATTGCTTGGTAGGAAGTAGAAACATTTGTATTGCACCATAAAACTTCATCTGGGAGGCAGTCTGCACGTGTGATGGAAGTTCTTTGTCTCTGCAAAGCTGGACTTCGGTGGGATGTACCTCATTTAAACAGACTTGGGTTTCTAGTGCCAGTTTGATTTTGTTTAGGCTGAGAAAGTAACCTGCAGATTTACAAGGACACCATGTGACAGACTTCTGCGCAGGGACATGCATCAACCTCACCAGTACACTCTGTTTTGGAAAGTAACGTTCTGAAATCAGCTACCTCTCAATTACAGGTGATAAGGAAATGTGACAACTCTTCATCATGATACTTTTTAGAAATCAGGAAAGCTGCATGTTACCCAGTTTCTTGTGAAGCAGATAAAGAGTTCTAACTTAATTCTGGGTTCACAGCTAAAGTTACTGACAAAAATGCTTTTCTGGGAGTGCTGATACAGTTGAACTGATAAAGGGAAAAGAGCAGTCTTTGCTCTGTCAGAAAGCACAAAAGAGAAATATTGTTGAGAATGACATTTTTTTTTTTTTTACTATTTGGGGCAAAGGTGATGTATGTCCTATGAACAGTGACATATTGCCCAAAAAAAAAAATCAGTGGGACACCTTGAACTGTTCAGTGACCATGGATCAGAAAAGTTTTGTGAAAATTGCCTTATGCAGGCAGTACTTGGGTCAAAATTCTGTGTCCTCATATAGGAACACCTAAACCCTATTTTATTTATTAAATCTTAAGCATACCTGTGTAACCAGCTAAACCCTTACTTATTTATTTATTAAGTCTTAAGCATAGTGCTGTTGATGCTTTCATATTTACAAAGTTAAAAACAGTCTGCATTGGTTCAGACAGTGGTAACAGTTTTCTGAATTTGTTTAGGGAGGTTTTCAGTGTATTTGTGTTTTGGGTTTTTTTTCTTCAGCTGCAGTTAGTTTACAAAATGTTTGTTTCAGTGAGAAGTTGCATGTACTTGCAGATTCTTTGAATTCCTGCTATATCTTCCTGTGAAGACATTTGAATTTGGTTAATGATGTTTAATTTGGGTAAATATCTCTTTGTACACCCGTGAGCTTCTTGGGCATTACCAAGCAGATCCAGGGTTTGGAGAGAACTCTGATGGTGTTTTGTCAGCCATTGTAGATTCATCTAGTAATGCCACATAAAAGAATGAAGGAGTATTTGATGATAGTTTGTATCCACAATAGAATGAATGAAAGGACACTAGCAGATGGACTCAAAACATCCATGGTTTAGATACTTGTCTCCTAACACTTCGTCTTTGATTGAATCTAAAACCTTGCTTAGAAGGCTACCTGTAACCACATGGGCTCAATACATCCATGGTTTAGATAATTGTCTCGTAACACTTCATTTTTGATTGCATCTAAAACTTTGCTTAGAAGGCTACCTGTAACCACATGGGCTCAAAACATCCATGGTTTAGGTACTTGTCTCCTAACACTTCATCTTTGATTGCATCCAAAACTTTGCTTAGAAGACTACCTGTAACCACATGGGCTCAATACATCCATGGTTTAGATAATTGTCTCGTAACACTTCATTTTTGATTGCATCCAAAACTTTGCTTAGAAGGCTACCTGTAACCACGTGTACTTTACAACAAGCAGGTTAATTGCATGGAGGTGTACTTTGTGTTTGGTGGAGTTTTAAAGAAAGTAATAACATACAGATTTGTTGCCTACATGTGTTATGTGGCACTTTTCATGCCTTTTAAAAAAGAAAATTGTAATTTTTTTTTTTTAATCTGGAAATCTGCTCAAGGGAATTAGAAAACTTTCCTGGAAAAAGTTTTTTTACTTCCCCCCCACCCCTTACTGCTGTCAATGGAATGTGAAATCCTGTTTGTTAAAAACTAAAGTGGAAGTAAGTTGCATTTGTTCCATGTTAGAGTTACACACATAGGAAGGGAGGAAAAAAAAAAACACTCCTGTATTATGCAAAGTCACAGTGTTCTCAAAAGCATATTTGTAGATACTCTGTGGATCGAGTCTGAATGTCTTTCTGTTCTTAAGATGTAAAACTAAATGTCTGATTTGTGCCATGTTGCTGCCAAGAGCAGGCACAGCTTTACATCAGAAGGTACTCAAGCCTTGGAAACTGGAGAAGCACAGAGGACTGCAATTGCAATGTAAAATCAAATGCTTGGGTAATACATTTGATTTTTTTCTGATTTATAGATGTGGTACTACAGCATCCAATGCATCAGAGAAGTGTGCAGGATTTGTGTTAGTTTTCATCCTGACTCAATGTCTAAAAGCAAATGTCAATATTATGCAAGTTGTATTTGCCCTGTTTTTTATTTCATGGTGTTAAAAAACAATTTGAAGCAATTACTAAATCATTTCTGTATAGTAGTGGTGCCTTCACAACTGTGAGGTTCTTGACCGTGTTCAGGTATGTTCATGCTAACAATTCTTACTGGACACTTTGTAAACTGAACAAGCTGCATCTGTTTAGGTGATGCAACTGAGAATAAGTAAATTTAAATCTCTTTTTAGTCTTGACTTAGGCATAAGACAGAAGTACATTTAAAGCATTGCAACTCTGAGTTGTATCTCCTTGTTTTCTGAATATGGAGGATTAATTTATTGCGTTTTGGTTTTCACTTTTGACTCGGTTTATGAGTACGAGGTGATAAAACATGAAAAAATCCAGCATAGGACCATAGATGTGGAAAGGTGTGAATGGAATAGCAGCAGGAAGGTGGTGAATTAACTCAATCAACTTGAAACTTCACTTAGAAAATTGCAAGTGATTTTTATGGGTACTAGCAGGGCTGATTGTAATACATTTCCATTAATGGAAAGAGTGATAATGTATGCAAATGGTCAGGAATGTTTCTATTTTTATGTCATAACATTTTGCCAGACAATTGCAGGTTAACTGCTTTAAAAAAAAAAAAAAGAAAAAGAAAAAAAAGAAAATAAGTAATCTTCAACAGATGTGAATGTGTTGGCCAGCAAGTGTTTTCTTCAGTTTTATGTGTGAAAACCAATGCTCAAACACAGCTCCAAGAAAATTGATGATGATTTCTTTCCTACACCACATATAGTCATGTAAGTACCCATGAGAGTCCCAGCGCTTGTTAGTTGCCATTTCTGGGTCAGGTAAACTTTCAGATGTTTTCTTAGGAAGCAAAATGGAGCAGATACATAAAGAAGAGTGAGAAAAGAAAGGTATCCACACTCAGCAGAGGGAAGAAGAAGAGAGAACTGTGAGTGATACTCCTTTTTGTTAAAGTGCTTGAAGATAATTTTCCCTAACAGAAATGTAGTTTGAAATAGGAAAGGACAACGATTTGCATGCTAAAATGTTTCGTGGGGCCCAAGACCTTGAGTAACTGAGTAACTTGGAGTTTTTTGTCTCTGCATTTCACACAGGCAATCTCTTCTTCCCCACAGAGTGAAAACCAAGCTTGAGAGTGGGCTTGAGCATCGCAGGCTCCACAACTTCTGTGTTTTCCATCCATCTGGCTGGCTTCAAAGTGCTTGTTTAGTTACGAAGCATTCACAGTGCGCTATGCAGAGACTGTGTGATGATGAGTTGATGTGGGAATGTCAGCTCTCCAAAAAGACACAGGTATGCAGTCTGCCTTTTAACTTACTCTTTGAGTAAAATGCTAAAATGTAGTACATGATAATGTTCTTACTGAGCAGTGTCTGGTGTAGGAGCAATAAATGTCTAGGTTTCCAAAGGCCCCTGTCTCAAGAATAAGTCAGTAAATCCACATCGCCACCATACTCCACAACACAGTAAGACCTGCATGAGGGCAGACTGTCCAGAGAAAACAGGATTAGAGTGACAGATTGTTGGATGCAGAAATAACCAGTATGTGGAGGGGGAAATCACAAAGAGCATCAAAAATACAGTGCTGCTGTTGTCAACATTGAAAAATAAGGGTTAGGGTGATTTAAGAGGATGGCAAGTAGCTAGTAGGGACACATGAAGTGGGAATGCAAAGCTCTCTGGTTGAGGTTGCCTAGGCATTGTGTCCATTTAAGAAATGGTGAATAGTGTTGGAAGGAGGATTTGTACTCTGGGACATTGCTATGTCAGAAGAGTAATTAGTAGTTAAATGAATTGTTTAGAATACTGCAATTTAGAAAAGAATATTGTTTTCTTAACCCAAAATCTGTCAGCAAATCCAATATGATTTTGAAGTGCAATATGTGGTATTCCACCAGACTGATTTGCTTTTGCTAGGGGTGCCTCCTTGGGTCTATATAAGTGCACCTGAGCACAGGACTGGAAAGAACAGTCTGAGTCAGTCCAGATTCTTCTGGTATGATGTGGCATCATGATTTTCATAAATATGTTAAACCTCATCTTAAAAGTAGTTTAAGTTTGTTGCTGCACTTATTCTAACTGGAAAGAATGTTCCAGATTCTTAACGTTGTGAAAATCAGAAAGAGTCTTCTAATATCTAGCTTATGTTTCTGTCTGGCCAGTTTGTTGTGTTTGGTTTGGTTGTGGTTTTGGTTGTTGGTTTAGGTTTGGGTTTTGGGTTGGTCTGTTGTTTTTTTTTTAATCACAGAGCAATATTAGTCTTTATTTTCCACATCTTTTCTTCTCTTAGATTCGATCCTGGATGTATCTACCATCTCTTTTTGCCACTCTTTGGATACAGGCTCTCTCTTCTACAAAGATCCTTATAGCAGTTTTCCTCATTAATTACAATTTTACTTCATGTTTTTGTGACACAGAGGCCTCTGAAGATTATTTGAAGTGAAACCTCCCCTGTGCATTGCGCAGTAGCACCAACATCCTCTTCATTCTGCCAGAGAAATCTATTCTAATACAATCTATGGTTTTTTTGGAAGGCTGTATTAGAAAGGCTTTCAGTATGTCTTGATAGTACTTGTTTTCAGGTACAGTTGTGCTAGTTGTCTGGCACATGAAATGTGCTCGACGTAGCCAAAGAATCTGCTGTGGCATGCTCAGAAGAGCAGTGAGCTAGCACACCCTCCCTCTGACCTCTGTAGAAAGCAGCCTGTAACATCTTGCTGTGATCACAACCAAAGCTTGCACCTCCCATGCCATCCAGGGAGGTCATCCATCACAGAAACACAGCTTGTTACTCACCTGCACATAGAATCATAGAATGGTAAGGTTGGAAGGGACCTCAAGGATCATCTAGTTCCAACCCCCTGCCATAGGCAGGGACACCTCCCACTAGTACAGCTCACTCAAGGTCTCCTCCAATCTGGCCTTGAACACCTCCAGGCAGGGAGCAACCACAACTTCACTGGGCAACCTGTGCCAGTGTCTCACCACCCTCACTGCAAAGAACTTCCTCCTAACATCCAGTCTAAATCTCCCATTAAACCCATTGCCCCTTGTCCTGTCATTACAAGACCTTGTCAGTAGTCCCTCCCCAGCCTTCCTGTGTATCCCCTTTCAGATACTGGAAGGCTACTATCAGGTCTCCTGGAAGCCTTCTCTTCTCCAGGCTGCAGAACCCCAACTCTCTCAGCCTGTCCTCATAGCAGAGCTGCTGCAACCCTCTGAGCATCTTCGTGGTCTCCTCTGGACTCGCTCCAACAGTTCCATGTCCTTCCTGTGCTGGGGTCTCCAGCATGCATGAGTGTGTTTTCTGAATGCTGAAATTCTCTTCCCTAAGTCTTGAAACTCACCTCATTCTTTCTGTATTCAAAGCCTCCTCGCTTTAATACTATCTTCCATCTTGGCCTCATCAGATTTTATCAAATAACTCCATTTGAAAAAAGAAAATATTTAACAGATCAGTGCTCCTTCCATCCTGGTGTTCCCCCTTCAAAACTCCAAGTTGTCGTTTCTTCTTTAGTATAATCCATCTTCACCTTTCACTGCCTTTAGTCATCACATCTCCAGTGGCATTAAAATTGGCCCCGTGGCACTAAACAGAAGACTTTGTGCAGGTCCAGAGGAGTGACATATCTGGCTTTTCCTTTTGGAAGTTCCATTTTCTCAATGAAGGTACCAGCTAAACATGGCATATGTCTATGTATCTTCTATAAAACAAAGTGGCATTTTCTCTCCATTTTTTCTGTCTGGTTTTTCCTTCACATTTTATTTTGAAGTCCTGCATGCTACAGAGAGAAAAATTGTGGTTGCTTTTTATCCAAAACTTCCTAAACAACTGCAAGATGTTTCAAGGCTCCCAGCCCTTGTTCTTGTAGGTGACTTGAAACTGCCAGATATCTGCTGGGAACTCAACACAGCAGAGAGGTGGCAGTCTAGAAGGTTTTTAGAGAGTATAGAGGGTAGCTTCCTGCCACAACTGGTGTGCCAACCTACCAGGGGTGAGGCTTTGCTTGGCCTGCTGTTTATGAATAGAGAAGGGCTGGTGGAAGATGTAGTGGTTGGAGTCTGTGATGGAGTGCAGTGACAACGAAATAATAAAGTTTTCAATATGCAGTGAACCTGGGAGGGGCACCAACAAAACTTCCACACTGGACTTCTGGAGGGCAGTCTTCAGCTTATTCAAAGAACTAACTTGAAGGGTAACTTGGGAAAAAGCCCTTAAAAACAAAAGAGTCCAGGAAGGTTGGAGCTACTTCAAGAAAGAAGTCTTGAAGGCACAGGAAGAGGCTGTGCCAATGTGCTGAAAGCAGAGCCGCTGGGGGAGATGACCAGCATGGATGGGTGAGGGACTTGTGAAGGAATTAAGGGAAAAGAAGAGGGCATATCACCTCTGCAAAGAGGGGGTGGTAGCTCAGGAAAAATGTAATGATGTTGCTAGATCATGTAGGAAGAAAATTAGGGAGGCAAAAGCCCAGTTAGAACTTAGACTGGCCACTGCTGTGAGTGGTAACAAGAAGTGTTTCTGTAAATATATTCATGACAATAAGATGAGCCAGGAAAATCTCCACTCTTTATTGGGCAAGGAGGGGAATGTAGTGACTAGAGACGAGGAAAAGGCAGAGGTGCTTAACACCTTCTTTGCCTCAATTGTCAATAGCAAGGCAGATTGTCCTCAGGACAGCTGCCTCTTGAGCTGGTAGGTGGGCTCAGGGAGCAGAGCAGCCTCCCTATAATCCAAGAGGAAGTAGTTAGGGATTTGTTGAGCCTCTTGGATCCTCACAATTCTATGGGACCAGATGGGATCCATCCCCATCTGGGGATGAGAGAGCTGGCAGATGAGCTGGCCAAACTGCTCTCCATTATTTCTCAACAGTCCTGGCTCACTGGAGAGGTCCCTGAAGACTGGAAGCTGGCAATGTGGTGCCTACCCACAAGAAGGGTCAAAAGGAGGACCCAGGAAATTCCAGACCTGTCAGTCTGACCTCAGTGCCCTGCAAGATAATGGAACAGATCACCCTGAGTGCAATCACAGAGCACCTACAGGATGGCCTGGGGATCAGACCCAGCCAGCACAGATTTAGGAGGGGCAGGTCTGCTTGACCAACTTGATCTCTTTTTGTGACCATATGACCCGCCCGGTGGACATGGGGAAGGCTGTGGATGTAGTCTAGCTGGACCTCAGCAAGGCCTTTGACACCATTTGCCATAGCAAACTCCTGACCAAGCCATGGGCAATCTGTGCTGAGTTAAGAACTGTCTGGAGGGCTAGGCCCAGAGAGTGGTGGTGAATGGTGCCACATCCAGTTGGCAGCTGTCACTAGTGGTTCCCCCCAGGGCCTAATCATGTTTAGTATCTTCACTGATGATCTGGATGAAGGGATTGAGCCCATCGTCAGTAAGTTTGCAGACGACACCAAGTTGGAAGCATGTGTCAGTCTGTTAGAGGTCAGGAGGGCTCTGCAGAGGGACCTGGACAGGCTGGATAGATGGGTGCAGTTCAGCACCAGGAGATTTTACAAGTCCAAGTCACGGGTTCTGCTCTTTGGTGACAACAACCCCATGCAGCACTACAGGCTGGGGGCAGCGTGGCTGGAGAGCAGCCAGGCAGAAAGGGACCTGGGGGTGCTAGTTGACATCTGACTGAACATGAGACAACAGTGTGCCCAGGTGGGCAAGAGGGCCAGTGGTATCCTGACTTGCATCAGGAATAGTGTGGCCAGCAGGAGCAGGGAAGTCATTCTGCTCCTGTACTCAGCACTGGTTAGGCCACACCTTGAGTACAGCATTCAGTTCTGGGCCCCACAGCATAAGAGAGATGTTGAGGAACCTAAACATATCCAGAGAAGGGCACCAAGGCTGGTGAGGGGGCTGGAGCACAGCCCTGTGAGGAGCAGCTGAGGGAGCTGGGGGTGTGCAGCCTGCAGAAGAGGAGGCTCAGGGGAGACCTTATTGGACTCTATAACTACTGAAAGGAGGTTGTAGCCAGGTGGGGGTCAATCTCTTCTCCCAGACAACCAACAACAGAACAAGAGGACACAATATCAAGCTGTACCAGGGCAGGTTTAGTCTGGACATTAGGAAGAAGTTCTTCACAGCATGAGTGATTGCCCATTGGAATGGGCTGGCTGGGGAGGTGGTGGAGTGTTTAAAAGGAGGCTGGGTGAAGCACTTAGTGCCATGGTTTAGTTAATTAGAAGGGTTAGGTGATAGGTTTGTGTTGCAGAATGGTTGCAGGAGCAAGGGCATGGCTCTTAATTTAGCCTGATGGTGGGCAAGCAGCAGTGGCAGGATGAGTATGTGGAACTGCAATGGCTGACAGGCCGCACCTGTTGGGGCCTGGATGCTGGGAAAGTTGGCTGTTTTGATACAGACTACTGTTAGTTCTTTGTTCTAAATCTACCCTGCATCTGTGCAGATGTAACACAAGGCCAGCATATCAGTCTACTATGCTTGATCTCACTGTTCCAAGGTTATATGCAGGGATGTGCCCAGCTTAATTGGCTTTCTCCTTGGCTACCACTAACTCCCCTCTTAGGTTCTCACGAAGAGGGATACATCTGTGAGAGTCTTGCTTAGATAACAGAATGCTTACGTAAATAATATGAACACTGAATCAGTCTATCAGCATAACTAATTATATGTAGTAGTGACCTATACTTGAGAGCTGTAACCTCAAGTAGGTGTGCCATGAAGATGTAATCCTTAGAGCTTCAGCTTATCAGAATGCAGCTTGATGAATGTATTACTGAGAAATGTATAAAAGAGCACACACTTCACAATAAAACTGTCACCTCTTTAGGATTCATATTGGATCTCTGGTGTCCATTGTTAGTTCCTTCTCGTCAGGTTTGACTCGATGATCCTAGAGGTCTTTTCCAGCCTAGTTAATTCTGTGCTTCTTTGTCCTTCCACTCAGGACTTCTTTGCTAGAAGTTCAAAGGGACAGTTCTGGTCACCCCAGCTTACCCAAAAGTCAAAACCAGGCTTGAAAACTAAAAGCTCTTGTGATTTCAGACTGCTCTTTCTTTCAGATGCTTTCATTTTACTTTAGGCTGAAGATTTTTATACCTCCAGCACTCACTATGTTAAATTAAAAGTTCTGTCACTTTGGAGTTTGTTTCTTTTTTTTTTTCCCTCTGAAGGATGTGTAGAATCATAGAATCATAGAATGGTAAGGTTGGAAGGGACCTCAAGGATCATCCAGTTCCAACCCCCTGCCATAGGCAGGGACACCTCCCACTAGCACAGCTCACTCAAGGCCTCATCCAATCTGGCCTTGAACACATCCAGGGAGGGAGCATCCACAACCTCCCTGGGCAACCTGTTCCAGTGCCTCACCACCCTCACTGTAAAGAACTTCCTCCTAACATCCAGTCTAAATCTCCCCTCTGCCAGTTTAAGCCCATTGCCCCTTGTCCTGTCATTGCAGGACCTTGTAAATAATCCTTCCCCAGCCTTCCTGTAGGCCCCCTTCAGATACTGGAAGGCTACTATCAGGTCCCCTCGAAGCCTTCTCTTCTCCAGGCTGAAGAGCCCCAACTCTCTCAGCCTGTCCTCATAGGAGAGCTGCTCCAGCCCTCTGATCATCTTTGTGGCCCTCCTCTGGACCCGCTCCAACACTTCCATGTCCTTCCTGTGCTGAGGGTTCCAGAACTGCACACAGTACTCCAGGTGGGGTCTGACGAGAGCAGAGTAAAGGGGCAGAATCCCCTCCCTTGCCCTGCTGGCCACGCTTCTCTTGATGCAGCCTAGGACTCGGTTGCTGTCTGGGCTGCATGTGCACACTGCAGGCTCATGTTGAGCTTTTCATCAACCCAGACTCCAAGGTCCTTTTCCTCAGGGCTGCTCTCCAGCCATTCACCACCCAACCTGGATTTGTGCTTGGGATTGTGCCTACCCAGGTGCAGGACCTTACACTTGGCCTTATTGAATTTCATGAGGTTGGCCTGGGCCCACCTCTCCAGCCTGTCCAGGTCCCTCTGGATGGATCCCTGCCCTCTAGCAAGTCGACTGTGCCACACAGCTTGGTGTCATCTGCAAACTTGCTGAGGGTGCACTGATTCCTCTGTCCATGTCACTGACAAAGATGTTAATCTTCAAACTTTAGACTTCCGTCAGGAGTTAATTTATGGCAGATGTGGTTGTGCAAACTAGAGTATCAGAGTGGACTCTTTAATTTAAAGTCCTCTGGGCATCTCTCCAAGAGACTTGGGTGATTCAGCCTTCTACCTGGCAGCTCCACACCTGTAGTTCCTCCTGAGCCAAGTTCTGGGGCCAGCATGTCTGCTCACTGAGGAACACATGCTGGGTTTAACTAGTGATGACCTACCTCAGTGGTGTATTGACAAGAGCAGCAAGCAATGAAAAGTTACCAAAATCATTATTTATTAGTTCTCTATAAATATATCCTCTCTAGTGCACTTTATACTAGCCCAAACCAGTAAGCCATGTTTAGACCTGAAAATGCTATGTCTTTCCTGAATGATTTTATAGAATCATAGAATGGTAAGGTTGGAAGGGACCTCAAGGATCATCTAGTTCCAACCCCCTGCCATAGGCAGGGACACCTCCCACTAGTACAGCTCACTCAAGGCCTCCTCCAACCTGGGCTTGGACACCTCCAGGGAGGGAGCATCCACAATCTCCCTGGGCAACCTGTGCCAGTGCCTCACCACCCTCACTGCAAAGAACTTCCTCCTAACATCCAGTCTAAATCTCCCCTCTGCCAGTTTAAAACCAGTTTGCCCCTTGTTCTGTCATTACAAGACCTTGTCAATAGTCCCTCCCCAGCCTTCCTGTAGGCCCCTTTCAGATACTGGAAGGCTGCTCTAAGGTCTCCTGGAAGCCTTCTCTTCTCCAGGCTGCAGAGCCCCAACTCTCTCAGCCTGTCCTCATAGCAGAGCTGCTGCAGCCCTCTGAGCATCTTCGTGGCCTCCTCTGGACCCGCTCCAACACTTCCATGTCCTTCCTGTGCTGAGGGCTCCAGAACTGCACACAGTACTCCAGGTGAGGTCTGAGGAGAGCAGAGTAAAGGGGCAGAATCCCCTCCCTTGCCCTGCTGGCCACGCTGCTTTTGATGCAGCCTAGGACTCGGTTGCTGTCTGGGCTGCATGTGCACACTGCAGGCTCATGTTGAGCTTTTCATCACCCCAGACTCCCAGGTCCTTTTCCTCAGGGCTGCTCTCAGCCATTCCCCACCCAACCTGGATTTGTGCTTGGGATTGTGCCTACCCAGGTGCAGGACCTTACACTTGGCCTTGTTGAATGTCATGAGGTTGGCTTGGGCCCACCTCTCCAGCCTGTCCAGGTCCCTCTGGATGGCATCCCTGCCCTCTAGCAAGTCAACTGTGCCACACAGCTTGGTGTCATTTTCATGTTTTACAGTACATGTCTTATTCACTCTGTACACTATGCTGATAGTACTGAGCTGAAAACAAGTTTTATTAATAAGTCAGTCTGCTAGGTATCTTACAAACCATTGAGAAAACTTCATACAAATTATATACAAGCTGAAGATAAAGTACTGTTAGTCTGTTTATAAATTACATGATTTCAGATATTTATATGTTCTCTAGTAACTGTACATGTTGTCTACAAATTGTCAGGGTAATAAAAGTCTATGTACAAGTATATGCAAATGGAGTTAACATCACCTGCTGCTTCAGCTCTGTGGAGAGGCTGTCAGCAAGGTATGAAATGAGGAAATCTGTGTGATTTTTAGCCTCTGTATATATACATAAAGACATTTCTACATATAAAGACTTAACAAGCTCATCCCAAAGCTTGGAACATAAGTACATGTAGTAAATCCTTCTTAAGGTATTTAAAAATACCCTTCCGTCTTCGTGCTCGTCGCTGTATCTGTATTCGTCTTCTGTAAGTGGCATTGTGGCTGGAGGATACTATATTTAGAAAATTAAATCTAAAATTTTGTTTCTGCTGGAATCTGTAGGAAATAAGAGGAAATAAATGTCACTCTGTGTAAGGAGTAGTCAGGGTAGGTGCTCTCTGGAGAGCGGTATGTAGGAATTTGCTCCTTTAAAGCGTGTGTGTGGGAAGACAGTGATTGGACGTTTTCTCCTTATGAGTTTGCCAGGTGCTGGGTACTGCCCTTCTCTTTTAGTCTCTGGCAAAAGGCTGTGTGTGTGCCTTTCTCGTTCCTGTCTCCAGACTCCCCTTCTGCCTGAGGCTATTTAGGTAAGTGGGACTAATGCTGAAGTCCCTACCACATGAAAATTGTATTTGTGAGCTCATCATGGGGGAACTGTGGTGGACAGGTGAGGAGATCAGGTGACTGCCTGGTGAGATGGCCTTTGCCTGGTGAGATGGCCTTTGCCTGGTGAGATGGCCTTTGCCTGCCTTTCTTTGCAGAATCTCCATGCTCAAAGCAAGGCTTCTGAGCAGAGCCCCACGCCTCACAGTCCTGCGAGGCTTTGCCTTAAGCCAAATCCAATCAATAGGCTGGCTGTGTGCTTCTGCCTTGAGCTGACACAAGAGGTCAGGGATGAAGGCACTTTTGTTATCTGACCTAGCAGTTCTTGCAATCAGCTTTTGGGACCGTTTCCTATGTTTGGAAGTGCTGCTACTGGAAACAGGAGTCTTACCATGCCCTCTCGGATGTGCAGTCCCTTGCTGGGGATGATGGTCTGGTGGTTGCTGCTACTCTTCTCCTGCAGTGAACACAAGAAGTTGTGAGTTAGGAAATTAATTGCTTCCTTTTTTTCACATTAAAAAAATGTTGCTTTTTAAATCTCTGGAACATGCCTGGGAAGTTGACCTGGATGGAAGGAAGCTCTCACTTGTCAGCTCATTATGCCCCTGGCCAGGTCTTTGGGTTAGAGCAGAATTGCTGGGCCAGTTCAGCTAAACGAGATTAAACAGTTTCTATGTGAGTAGTGTCCTGAGTTTGGTAAACTGATTCAACATACATGGGATACTTTATTATTCTTGATTTAAGAACACTCTCTGAAATACTAACATCAAATTCAGTTATAGTAATTTATCTGTACTACTTTAGCACTCCTTTTGGGAGCAGGCAGTCCTGGGAAGCCTACATGCAAGCAGCATCAAGTCTGCCTTGCAAGAGCCAGTTCAGTCTATGCAGCAGTCTGTGCCAGATGGGTGATGGCAGAAGACTGGAGTTTTGCCTCACACCATGCTCTTCCCAAGGAGGTGGCATCATGTTAAGTCCAAGGCCAAGCCAGTCTCCAGTGTAAATTATTCACTCCCTTCACTAGTGGTTTGCCAGACACCTGGACCAGGGTCCACTCTCACTCTCCAAGTTTATTGGAGACAAGCTTAGTTAATTATTCATTAATTTTTGTGAATATAGAGTACGTAGGGCACATGGCTAGCTATGCAGGGCACTCTTGGGTGCCTGTGAGCAATGTAAAAGCAATAAAATAGTGAAAAATAAAAACTGTAGTGTTACCTCAGTGAGCTTTAATTTGGGGGAGCTGGCTATGTCCTTTTTCAGCAAAATGTGTAGAACTGCATCATGAATGGTGAGGAAAAACATGGATGGCTTAATCTCCTCATCAAAAAATGCACACCTCTCCAGTTTGTCCAGGAAGCCTTCTGTGGGAGAACAAAATCAAGCACAAAGTGACCTGCAGGCCTTGAGAATAAAGAAATAGTATATCATGAGCATGCCCACTGAGCACGTGGTATACAGCACTGTTTTATTTGTTAGAGCCAATGGGTTCTTCTTTACTGATGTGGACAGGTCAGCTGGACAGGCCCATCAGTCCTGCTCTGCTTGTTGCAGGCAGAGGGGAATTTGAAACTTGTTCCTTATTTATTGCCTAACCCAGGCTTGTGTTAGCCATCTTGCAGCCCAGAGATACACAACACAGCAGTAGCCGTAGGTAAAGCAAGCTGTGTGTGGTCCCAGCCCCCTGAGGACAGCGTGGAAGGGATGATAACCTTTGTTCAGCTGAATTTGCTCACTGTGCAAAACTGGAAGGTCAGGTGAGAGTAGTCCTCTGCGGCCATGCTCAGTGGTGGACAAGGAAGGCAGTGGCACAAGGCATTAGTGGTAATGTGATGGAAAGGGAAGGACTCACCCTGTGCCCCTGCAATGTAAATGTCGATGTCGATCCGGATAAATTCTTTCAAAGTCTGTTGAACCAGAAAGAGGCACCGTTGAGATACTGCTAATTTTTGCTGATAACTGCCTTTATGGGTGCTAGCCTCAGCAAATAGTCACACACCTTTAAGATACTTAAGATGGTGAGCAGCTCTGAAGTCAAACTCTGCTGTACCTAGAGGCAGAATAGTATCTTCACATGGCTGCAGACAGGGATGACTGATCCCTTTGAAAAGGGGCAACATTAAAAAGGTGAAAAAGATGCCCTTTCAAAAATTGTATGCCTTTATTGGCCCCTCAATTTAAGAAGGACATTGAGGTGCTTGAGCGTGTCCAGAGAAGGGCAATGAGGTTGGGGAGAGGCCTCGAGCACAGCCCTATGAAGAGAGGCTGAGGGAGCTGGGATCGTTTAGCCTGGAGAAGAGGAGGCTCAGGGGAGACCTTCTTGCTGTCTACAACTACCTGAAGGGTGGTTGAGGCCAGGAGGAGGTTGCTTTCTTCTCTCAGGCAAGCAGCACCAGAACAAGAGGACACAGTCTCAAGCTGTGCCAGGGGAAGTTTAGGCTGGAGGTGAGGAGAAAGTTCTTCACTGAGAGAGTCATTCAAAGTGGTGCTGTGGTCTAGTCTTGAGGACTGTGGTAACAGGTTGGACTTGATGATCTTTGAGGTCTCTTCCAACCTTTGTGTTACTGTGATACTGTGTGATACTGTGTGATACTGTGTTACTTTACATATGATGGAACAAAAACTCCAAAATCTTTAGGGGGAATTTTTATAACTGAATTTGAACAGAACTACAGTTCCCACTGACATACCGGAGGTTTAGTTCCTCTGTAAGTAGATTTACATACTCATGTGGCTCTAGGTAGTTAACTTTACCTGCTAGAGTTTGAAAATACTATTGCTTTGTTCAAAGTCATCTTGGAAAGCAAGAGCAGGAGCAGAAGTTAAACTCCAGTGATCCAACTCTCAGCTTGGTGTTCAAAGCTGTATATCACATGTCCATTTCTGTAAAGCTTCTCAGAATGTTGCTGGGTAAGGAAAGGCTGCCACAACCAACACACTAATTTCAAGAAATTTAGACTTAGAAAATGACTATTTAAATCCATTTCATAAGCACTTTTAATGGAAAATGTACACTAAACTTCACGTAAACTCAAAGGTTGTCACTGACTTCCTAGTCATAGAACAGAATCAGAGCTGTCTCAATTGGAAAAGATCTCTAAGAGCATCACATCCAATTGTCAACATAAGACCAGCATTGCCATTACATCGTGTCTCATGTCCATGTAGGAATGCCTGTAAGAGGCCAGCTAAAAACACAGAATAGTTTGAGTTTGAAGGGATCTTTAATGATCATCTAGTCCAAGTCGCCTGCCGTGACTGGGAACACCTTTCACTAGACCAGGTTGCTCAAAGCCCCATCCAGCCTAACACTGAACTGTTTCAATAGCAGGGCATCCACAGCTTCTCTGGACATCATGTTCCAGTGTCTCACCATCCTCATCATAAAGAATGTATTCCTTATATCTAACCTAAATCTATAATTTTTAAGTTTAATTGTGTTGCCCCCTGTCCTGTCACCACAGGCCTGGGTAAATACACTCTCTCCATCTTTCTTACAAGCTCCCTTTAAGTAGGGAAAGGTCATTACGATGTGTCCCCAGAGCTTTCTCTTCTCCAGAGCAAACAACCCCAACTCTCTCAAGCCTTTTGTGAAAGGAGAGGTGCTCCAGCCCTCTGACAATTTCTGTGGCCCTACTCTGGACCCCTTCAAACAATTTCACCTCTTTCCTGTACTCAGGATTCCAGGGCTGGATACAGTACTCCAGGTGGGCCCTCACCAGAGCAGAGAGGCAGAATTACTTCCCTCATCCCACTGTCCACTCTTCTTTTGAGTCAGCCCAGCGTATAGCTGGCTTCCTGGGCTGCAAGTGCACATTGCTGGCTCATGTCCAGTTCTTCATCCACTGATAACCCCATATAGAATCATAGAATGGTAAGGTTGGAAGGGACCTCAAGGATCACCTAGTTCCAACCCCCTGCCATAGGCAGGGACACCTCCCACTAGTACAGCTCACTCAAGGCCTCCTCCAACCTGGCCTTGAACACCTCCAGGGAGGGAGCAGCCACAACCTCCCCAGGCAGCCTGTGCCAGTGCCTCACCACCCTCACTGCAAACAACTTCCTCCTAACATCCAGTCTAAATCTCCCCTCTGCCAGTTTAAACCCATTGCCCCTTGTCCTGTCATTGCATATATATATATACTTTCTTCAGGGGATTATAATCCATTCATCCCCCAGCCTGTACTGACACTAAGAATTACCCCAACACAGGTACAGGACCTAATGGTTGGGTTTGACTTCATGAGGTTCACATTGTCCCGCTCCTCAAGCCTGTCAAAATGCCCCTGGATGCCATCCCTTCCCTTAAGTGCATCCCTGGAGTGTAAATGCATTCAGGTGCCTTTCTTTAATGTGAGCACAGTTTGTTTGTCTTGTGAATTACAGTTACCTTTTGGAGGATTCTCATGGCAGAAAAATCGAGGAAGGACACTGATGAGAAATCCAGAACAATGCTGTGTATGTTGACCTGGGGTACAGTGATGCCAGGGGGGAGGTCAGCACCCCAGTTGATCTGAATAGGCAAGTCTGTCATGTTGGTGGGCTGGTCCAGCTCCTCTATCCTGTTGTTGTCTAGTTCTTCATCTGACTCGTGTGTATGATTAGACATGCAAATCAAGCCTTTCTGTGTTGACAGAGAAAAGTGTCACAATTAGTACTCCTTATCAAGACCCAGCCAGTGTAGTAGTGCATCTTAGGCGAGGGCAGGAGTGTTGACAATACAAAGCTGATGTACCCATGAGATGAAGCAGGACACACCTGCACTTTACACTAGAAGAAGTTCTGTCTCTCCCTTGCCTGAAGGAGTTTGGAAATGTTATCCTCCCTTTCATCAATCCTTTAGTCATCAGGATAATCAGTTAATGATGGATTTTTATTCTTCCCTAAAATCAGCTGTCATAGACACTTTAATACAGTAATTTTGGAACAAGTGAATAAAAAGCACTTAGGATTTTGGCTGGGAGGAAACCAGCTTTATCCTACCATTAATGCAGCATGAACATTGCCTCTGTGGGATCTGATCTTGCTATTTGATGCTAAATGAAGCTCTAGAGGAAGGATACAAACCGCCCGTGGCAAAGCTGTAGGTCTCTAAGAGAGAGAGCCATTTAAAGTGGTTTTATATATGCATTTATATTATGAAGTAGCAACTTGGGGAATAATGTATCTAATTAGGACAGGAGGTTGTGAATCACTTCTTTGCCATGTCATGCCAGGGAGCTGTTTTTTTAATTCCCCACCCCAGGTGGTGTTGCTTTACATACGGGTGTCACTTGCAGCTCTCCTTTCTTCAGCATCTTTCTGATCTTCCTCAGAGCTTTATTGCGTTTCCTCAGTACTCTCAGTGGGTTGAAGCCAACCTGCAGAAACAGCACTTTGAAACCAGCAGTGACACCAGGGTAAGGATAGAGCATCTCATCTGGCTTTTCTTTTGTCATGATGAGCATAGGCTGGACTTGATGTGGCCTACCACTTTTCATCAGTTCAAACAAGGTCTCTGTTTCTTGTTTGGAAATATGTCTACATGTGTGACCACAAACCAGGAACTTTAGGACACCAACATAGGACTGCATCATAGCAGTGACAATGCTGTAGCACAAGCCAGGAATTCAAGCAGGCTGGTACTGTCCTGGCTATCCTAAAGCGTGTCTTACTCATCTGCATTGTTAGATGGCCACCAACTGACTGACTTTAGAGAGCTCAAGTATTAGAACTGCAGTGTGGGTTGTATTCACATGCTTTGTCTCTTGAAGGAGAAGACAGAAGTTAATCATGCTGGCCGTGACCTTAGCTGCTTTTAACAAAATTAGGTGACAGGTGTATTAGGCTAAAAGGGGTTACACATCCATTCAATTCCTACAAGCCTTCTGCATCACCTATCTAGCAGCTGCAGGAGAGAGGTGTTAGAATTACCCGTGTTTGTAAAGAAAGAGAGTGGGGTGAGCACCAGCATTCACTGAAAACACCCTCTGGGCTCTTCTGAATTGAAAGTCAAGCACATGGAGACCCAAAATTGCAAGACTTCCTAGTTCCTCTGCCAATTTCAGTCCCTCCTGTGAAGAATGAACCAATTACCAGTGCTCAGAGCAGCCATCGCTTATCAACTCTCTTCTAAGAGCAGCAGGAAGCAGAGGTTATGGGTGCAAGTTTGATTCAGCTTGGGGGTGGTGAGCTCTGGCATAGTGAGGGCTCAAGGGCCCTCATGATCTGTACTGGTTGTGGAAAAACCAGCTGCCTTCACCCCATTTATTGGAGAAGATGTGAAGATCTCTCTGATAGAAGAAAAGCCAAATGGAATTGCACTAACTGTTGTGATTATGTTCTTTGGGGCAAGATGAGTGAACCAGCATTTACTGGGTGCAAATAATACCATCTCTAGTAAAATACAACGAGGTCCCTTTATATTCTCTGTTTGTGCTGCTTTCTGCTAGAGCAGTTAAAATCTGTATGCACATTGTTATGGTTTAAATTCGGGATGAGTCAGGCTGTTCTCTTTCTTAGAGTTGTGTCTGTACATGTGGGATTATAGCAGTGACAACAATATTTGAAGAATTCATGAAAAATTAAACTTTGAAACATGGACTGGTTGCATACGTAGTAATTATTGGGGAATTGCATTCGCCTCAACGTGCCACACAATTCACATCCACGGAGCAACAGCCCCAGACACTTACAGCAGTAATGAGTTTCTCTTTGAAGAATTCAATATTAGCAAAGAAGATAGGAGATGAGCATTTGAAAATCTTCACTCCCTCAGGCTCATAAATCTGTACAATGAAGCAAAAGTGTCACTAGCAACATCTGTTACCGAAACAGAAATGCAGCAGATAATAAAAGAATCACAACAGTTCTTACATCAGTGTAGTCCTTCTTGTTTCTGTAGATGTTACTTCTCCCAACGTTAGCCAAAACTGTGCAACTTGGACTGTGAACAAACACACACACAGGCTTATTGGTACCCGACATTGGAGTCTGGTGGAAGGGAAGGATCAGAGAAAGCCACCTCAGCTCTAGCCATAGACTGAAATGGGACCCTACATCCAGTGATCTAACTCTGTAAATTATTTTTCTCTACATGGATCCAACTCTGTAAATTATTTTTCTCTACATGGTTGCTGGTGAGAGTGAGGCATGAAGCTGTTGGCCTTCTCTGTACTGGGGAGGTTAGTTTAGAAGGGGAAGCCCTGAGATACCTTATCATGGTGGAGCAGCCCTATGGAGAAGGACCTGGGAGTCCTGTTGGATAACAAATTATCCATGGGACAGCAACGTGCCCTTGTGGCCAAGAGGGCCAGTGGGTTCCTGGGATATATTAAGAAAAGTGTGTCCAGCAGATCAAGGGAAGTTTTCCTCCCCCTCTACTCTGCCCTGGTGAGACCTCATCTTGAGTACTGCATTCGGTTTTGGGCTCCCCAGCTTAAGAGGGACAGTGACCTGCTGGAGAAGGTCCAGCAGAGGGCTACAAGGATGATAAGGGAACTGGAGCACTGCCTTAGGAGAAGCTGAGGCCCCTGGGGCTTTTTAGTCTGGAGAAGAGAAGATTGAGAGGGGATTTAATAAATGTTTATAAATATCTGAGGGCTGGGGGTCAGGAGGGGGGGACACAGGCTCTGCTCACTTTCTCCCTGTGATAGGACAAGGAGCAATGGAAGTAAGCTGCAGCACAGGAGGTTCCACCTCAACACAAGGGGAACTTCTTGACTGTAAAGGTCACAGACCACTGGCACAGGCTCCCCAGAGAGGTTGTGGAGTCTCCTTCTCTGGAGACTTTCAAGGCTCATCTGGATGCGTTTCTCTGTGACCTGAACTAGATTGTATGGTCCTGCTCTGGCAGGGGGGTTGGATTTGATGCTCTCTTTGGATCTCTTCCAACCCCTGACATCCTGTGATCGTGTCCAACAAATACTCACACCTGGGAGCGGATCACCACGGTCAGCAGCTGGAATGCCACAGCAGTTGCTAGCCCAATATCCAGGCCAAGAAGAACAGCAGCTAAGAAAGTCACTACCCATATGACCTGTAACAAGCAAGTGAATTGCAGAAGTTACAGTCATGCCAAGGACTTGGGTCATGAGCCCAGAGTGGAAGTAGCTGCAGATCTCAGATCTGCTCCAGGCTGTCCATCTGCCTTCATGGAGGGGTTTCATGTTTCCTGCATTTTTTCCCTTGTAAAACAGGGCCAGACTCACTGACAAGCACCAGTGAGCATTTATAAGGATGACAATACAATAGAGGTTTAGAATAATAAAGGTGTGGATCACTAATAGGTGATTCACTAATAAAAGGTGATTCACTTAATAAAAATCCAAGAGAAACACAAGGTTGCAAGTAAATCAGGGTCCTGGTAAAGCTAAGAGCTGCAAATGTGCCAGTGTGGGTGCTGTGAATGTATGCTACAGACAAGCACACATGACTAGATAATTCTGAGTATTACTTTAATTGTAGGTCTCAAACCATTTTCACCTGCTCAATGTCTGTGTGGTAACTGGGAAAACTGAAGCCTGGTACTGCTTTGGGAACAGGAAGAATTGATTGCTGAGAAAGTCAAGTCAAGAGCCTGCATTTTCTGAGTGTCAGAGGTAAGTAATCCTATCCTCCATCTACCAGCTTTACTCTTTGAGCAATTGTCATCACCTGATTTTTGCTGTGCAAGTTACATCTAACATGCTGCATGGGTGTGAGAAAGTGTCCTTGAATGCATAGTCAATGCAGTAGGGATTTAGATATTTTCAGTTTAGATATTTTCAGATTTAGATATTTTGCCTTCTACGAAACTGGGTTTTAACAGATTTTGATGAAATGGATGAAAATGAAGTTAGGAGAGAAGATTGACTCAAAATGCCTGCAACAAAATGGAGAACATGAGCAAAGGGTATACGAGTGAAAAAGACATGCCACTGTTGTGTCTTCCACTTACTGAATAAGGCAGGTATAAAAAAGAAACATAACTTGTGAGTGAATTTGCATAATAGTTGCCTTTTCCAGAATGCTTGTGCTGCTCAACTTACACAGTCATACTTATCCTTCCTCCACAGGATGCCTACTTCCTTGAACTGCATGAGCATTCCTTTCAGGTTACCAAGAGCCAGAGATGCAAGGACTGACTGTTAGAAAGACCAAAATACACGTTGAAGTTTAAAGCAATCAAAGCAAATGTTGAACATTAAGATTGAAAAGATTATAGAAATAGGGCCAAAGTGCAGCTGCAAGGCCAGGGAGCACATCCCATTGTATCACTGCTGCTGAAATATCCCTAGCTATGCTGCAGCGCAGGTGTCTGATGTGAAGCTTCAAATTCCATTTATTTTTGGCACCTAAAAGCTGGTGCTGTGGTGCTTAGTATTTGGGGGCTTGCATTCTTTTTGAGGGGCCACCTGTGGTGGCCCTCTCTTTGTGACCTGGGTAGAAGAACCAGCCTTACAAAACCCTGTTTGGCTCCCACTGAAGCCCATGAACGCTCCCGGTGACTCCTAGATGATCCTTGCCTTCGGCAAGCATAAGGAAGTACCAGGTGAAACCAGTGAATACCTTCTGTAATGGTGCCAGGAGAAACCCAATGGCCAAGATCACAATCAAGACGATTGAAGCTGAGATAATGCCAGCAATCTGCATGAGAAAACAATTCCAACGTGAATAACTTCCTGCAGGCATTATGGTCAGCTAGGGAAAACAGAGACGTTTCTTGCTTTGAATACCATCACAATATGTTGTCTTCTGTACCTGTGTTTTGCCCCCTGTGCTCTCCTGCACGCCTGACCTCGACAGAGCAGTGCTGGAGGCGAACCCTTTGAACGATCCACCAACTATATTACCCAGTCCAAAAGCAATGAGTTCCTGGAACAAAAACAGAAGAAGCTGTTCTTAAAAGCCAGTTTATGACAGCTGTTCCAAAGGCTAAATGTCATATTTCACATTAACAGATGCACTGTTGTGGTTTCTGTGTTATTTGCCCACCTGGTTGCCATCTATTGTGTAGTCATGCTTGATGGCATAGACTTTAGCCACGGAGAAGGCTACTGCAAATCCAACGATTGCAATGGAAAAGCCATCACCAATACACTTTTGGAGTATGTGTACATCAGGGGCAGCTGGTGCTTGAAATCTGAAAGACAAAAATAAGACCAAGTGTAAGGTCCTGCACCTGGGTAGGCACAATCCCAAGCACAAATACAGGCTGGGTGGTGAATGGCTGGAGAGCAGCCCTGAAGAAAAGGACCTTGGAGTCTGGGTTGATGAAAAGCTCAACATGAGCCTGCAGTGTGCACATGCAGCCCAGACAGCCAACTGAGCCCTAGGCTGCATCAAGAGAAGCGTGGCCAGCAGGGCAAGGGAGGGGATTCTGCCACTTTACTCTGCTCTCGTCAGACCCCACCTGGAGTACTGTGTGCAGTTCTGGAACCCTCAGCACAGGAAGGACATGGAAGTGTTGGAGCGGGTCCGGAGGAGGACCACAAAGATGATCAGAGGGCTGGAGCAGCTCTCCTATGAGGACAGGCTGAGGGAGTTGGGGCTCTTCAGCCTGGAGAAGAGAAGGCTTCGAGGGGACCTGATAGTAGCCTTCCAGTATCTGAAGGGG
>VWZE01001159.1:271566-283915 GCA_013396675.1 Eubucco bourcierii
GGCTGGAAGTTAAGGACTGAAGCTCTATTTACAGCTCAGCACAATGTACAAGCAGAGATATACACTATAGACAGGAATAGTTACAGAAATAGACAAGTTAAAGGGAATACAAAAGCACAACTCCCCTCCCAGAAATCAGAGACCCCAGGAGGGGCTCCCAACCACCCTTCCACCTTCTCCCCACCCCTGTACCTTACCCCAAGGTTTGCCTTACGCGCAAGGTGAGCTTGGATGATTGGCCAGGGGAGTTAGAAGAAAAGTGCCTAGTGAAGATTAATTGGCAAAGAGGAGCCAGAAGCTAGGCTGCCCGAGACACTGTGCCCCCAGAGACAGACTGAAACTGCCTTATCTAAAGTTTTGAGTTATTTCTCCCAAACAATCTCAGCAAGCCTATGAGTGAAGTAGACATCACCATGTTTTCCTTTCACAGCCTATAGTGTAATTTTCTCTATTAAAATATTCCAATTAGCCTCAAACCAGCACACTTGGCCAGGACCAGCCACAGCTTATTTTTTCTGTGAAGTGCATGCACAGTTCTGCCTTCTAGTTATGCATAGATGTGAGATCTGACATGGCGCTCACATGGGGAGTTTGTGCACAGAAGGATTTCACTTAATCATAACCAAAAAAATGTGATTCATTGAAGCCCTTTATTTGGCTTCATAACAAAAAAATGTGATTCATTGAGGCCCTTTAGTGGGCTTCATAACAAAAAATGTGATTCATTGAATCCCTTTATTTGGCTTCAAGACCAAAAAATGTGATTCATTGAATCCCTTTATTTGGCTTCATAACCAAAAAATGTGATTCATTGAAGACCTTTATTTGGCTTCATAACCAAAAAATGTGATTCACTGAAGCCCTTTATTTGGTTTCATAACAAAAAATGTGATTCATTGAAGCCCTTTAGTGGGCTTCATAACCAAAAAATGTGATTCATTGAAGACCTTTATTTGGCTTCATAACCAAAAAATGTGATTCACTGAAGCCCTTTATTTGGTTTCATAACAAAAAATGTGATTCATTGAAGCCCTTTAGTGGGCTTCATAACCAAAAAATGTGATTCACTGAAGCCCTTTATTTGGTTTCATAACAAAAAATGTGATTCATTGAAGCTAAACAAATATTTACTAAATCAGGTAACACTGATAATTTCTCAGGATATCTGTCTGCTAGATGCTTAATCATTTCCTGTCCCTTCCCATCCCTTTTGACTTTTGCAAAATTTAGAGATAATTCCTCTCTCTGGGCTGTTGTTTGTTTGGGGTTTTGTTTGTTTGTTTATTTGGGGATTTTGCTTGTTGTTTTTTTTTTTAAATTTGTATGTTAGCTTTTTTTTCCCCTTTCTCTTTGTTTATTCAGTGAACTGAAATATGAAGAATGGAGACTTTTGAGCAAAAGTAGCTGCTCTTCTGCAAACTTCATCCATGAATACTCTGGGGCTACCTACCAGAGGCAATTGAGAGCACCCTGGTGAGTAAATGGCTGCAGTGGGTTGTCCTAGTAAATGTTTTCTTCCCTCTCTTTTGATTTATTATGTGCTTATTCATTCTGGAATAGCTGGGTGTACTCTATATATGGATGTCCACTCTATATGTGGATATATGCTTTCTCTACAGATATGCTCCTGGAGGAGCAGACACTGAGTCCTCTGGGGGATAATGGTGCCTGGGATGATGCTGGCAGCTGGTCATGGGACCAGGCAGAACTGTGCAGTGTCTTGGTCACTTCATGGGGCTGATGGTGGCTGTTGAACCCCGCATGTACTTCAAGTGAAATGAAGGGGTTCAGGAGCTAGGAGCTCAGTAACAAGGACAAACATCTGCTCAACAGCTGTCCTAGAAAATGAAGCATGCAATCATTTCATGCCATGGTGTATTCTTTGTCACACCAGAGATGCTATCTAGTGAGCAAATTTTACCAAAGTGTGTCCTCATATTGTTGAGAGCAAAATGCTTATTTACCTACTGAAAGAAGATGAAGCAGATTACTTTGATCAGAAACATAACTGAACTGATTAAACACTGACAAATTAGAATGTTTTGCTTCACTGTTGAATTTTATGTAAAGCACTTACCCTTCTTCTAGTTTTCCAACAACAGCTACATTAAATTTTTCTTCAAAGTTAATGAAATAGGAGATCAGTGCTGCTAAGACTGTCTGAAACATAACAAACCCCACATCCATTAGGCACATTCAAGCAAGAATATGAAGAAATTATTAAAGAACATTGCCTTCCCCCTCCCACACATCCTCCAGTCTCATCACTAGCAGCAGAATTAAGCCTGAAGTCTGCACATAGCTTTTCTGTTCAGGTGTCATCCCTGAGTCACCTTATAGATGTGGGTTTATATTAATAAATCACACAATATATATCAGATTATCTCAGTAACAAAAGAGAGTATCCTACCCCATAAACCGTGTGTTTTATAACAAAGTGCTCTAATAACTCCTGGGAAAAACCTGCACTACTTGCACCTATAGCAACAGCCTCCAGAACTTCAGGAAATTGCTGCCTGCGTGAGGCTTCCCCTACACCAGGGCTGCTCAGAGAGGTAAAGGAGGCAAATCCCTCTGCTGCTGGAGGGCAAAGGTGCTTTGTGCTTGGCCACTAATGGTCAGGCCTTCAGTAGCAGCTTGCAGGTATGGTACAGAGGGGCTCCAGATGTGGGATTACAGCCAGCTGCTGTCAAAGCCAAATTTGTCCAAGGCAAAAATTAAGAGTTTCTAACATTTTATTCGCTACAGATGTATTCGGTTACAACCAGCAAAGCAGAGGTAAACCAACTCACAACAGCTTATGAAAGCTGCCAGTTTTTCTTTCTAGGTAAAACGATCACCCACACTTAGTGCAGAACAAAAGAAATAGTTAAGACTCTGCTTCCTTTGTCACTATGGTGATAGAGCAGTTGCAAAGAGAAGTGACCATTACCACAAGGAGTTCGATGGGGATGGGCGTCGGTAACTTTTCCTTGTATCGGTCATTGATTTCCTTCACCACAAACACAATAAGCAAAACGATAAGGGATGTGACAAGGTCAGCGACGTTTGTTTGCGAGATCTGGCTGAAGATGCTCTCCAGAGTCTGCAAAATCAGGGAGAAAAATGTGGTGCTTTAGAAGGAGCAGAGTCCCGGCACAGCAGCCCTCTCCTTCCAGCACGGCCTGGATAAGAATTGCTCTGGGGATAATGGAAGTTGAAATTTGTTCCTTCCTGCGTGGTGCAGATTGCGAGCCCCACTCAATGCATGTTTGCAGCATACAAACAACAAAAGCAGATGTGAAAGACTCTTTCCACTGCCTCTTGGACCCCCTCATCCTGGCCTCTCCCTGAGAGAGGGCCAAAAGAACAGGCAATAGGAATAGGATCAGAAATGTGAGATAGGAAGTGAGAGCAATGAAATTACTGAGCAGGTGCCTCTCTCTGCTCCTTCTCCCTATCTTCTGCTTTCTCATTTCACATCCAACAGATCTCACATATTCATACCCAAATTAAATATATATAATATCAGCCCAATAAAAATGAATAATTTTTAAATGCTTGAGGCAAAACTGAGCCCTTAATGAAAATATGCCACACAATAGGAATAACTAAAAATATCAACTAGTTGGCCTAATGGAGTGTAACTTGGTGTTTGGTAATCATAGAATCATTAAGGCTGGAAAAGACCTTTAAGATCACTGAGTCCAACTGTAACCCAACTACCATGACTACTAAACTATATCCTGAAGCACCACACCTACAAGCTTCTAAATCACCTCCAGAGATGACAAATCCACCACCTCCCTGGGCAGCCTGTTCCAATGCTTCACCACTCTGTCATTGAAGAAGTTTTACCTAATATCCAATTACTTCCCCTGGCACAACTTAAACCCATTTCCTCTAGTGCTATCACTAGTTACTTGGCAGAAGGGAACAGCATCAGCCTAATTCCGACCTCCTTTCAGGTAGTTGTAGAGAGCAGTAAGATTTCCTCAGCCTTCTCTCCTCTGGACTAAACAACCCTAGCTCCCTCAGCCAATTCTTGTGTGACATGCCCTCCAGACCTCTCAACAGCCTTCTATGGACATGCTTCAGGACCTCAATGCCTTTACTGTGGTGCCCAGAACTGAAACTGTACTCAAGCTGTGGTCTCTTCAGGGCCAAGTACAGGGGCACAATCACTTCCCTACTCCTGCTGGACACAGTTTTTGATAGAGGCCAGGATGCCATTGACCTTCTTGGCCACCTGGGCACACTGCTGGCTCATGTTCAGCCGGCCGTTTACCAGCGCCCCTAGATCCTCTTCCACTGGGCTGCTTCCCAGCCACTCATCCCCAAGTCTGTAGTATTGCTTGGGGTTGTTGTGACCAAAGTGCAGGACCCAGCACCTGTTGACCTCAGCCCACCAATTTAACCCGCCCAGATTGGTTATATAGTAATAACCCATTTATTTTATTTTCCTGTTGCGTTTCCTCCCACTTGGCTGTTTTTATGCTGAATTCTGTCATTACTGCCTTGTGATAAGCAGTCAGATAAACAGCACAGGCTTCAAGAGCGTTATCAAACAACGAACACTTAGCACTTACGTAGATTATGCCAAGAGGTATATTAAATCCAGGCACGGGTAGCTGAAGCATGAATTTCAGCTGAGACACCAGAACGTGGACAGCCGCAGCGGTGGTGAAACCACTGATCAATGATTGTGATAAATAAATAACAATGAATCCAAACTGGAGAACTCCCAGAAGCAACTGAAATTCAAAATGACCGTACATCAGTGGGATTCATTTGTGCTTTTAAGCAATCTCTGCAACAAAGAGAACCACATTTAATGGAAACAGACTTTTAGCTAATCCTGTACAGGAATTACAGAATACTGTCACCAGACTTGCAAGAAAAGCTGAGGCTTAGCAACAGGGGGTATAAGACTGGCAAGACAAATTGCTACAGCAGTTAAAAAACATTCTTTTTCTCTTCTAGTTAAAACAAACCTCCTTAGTCTTATGGTTTTCAGTACCCCTATATTTCACATGGCACCAGTGTTTCATGAAGCACAAACATAGAAATATGTTAGGAAGGAAGGATTGAACTGCAGGAATTCTGTATTAGGAAGGAAGAAGAAGTCATTGGGGGCTGTTTTTTAAAAGGCAAATCCAACAGTTCACTATCAGGAGACAGCTTTTATTCCTCTTGGTGTGTCTGCAGGACTGACATTACTCCCACAGTTTTTTCCTATTCAAAGGATGGGTTTCTTTTCTGTAGGTTGGGTGTTCCTAACTTTATGGGCTGTGGGCTCAGGTCTGGGCAAAACCAAGCATTTCACAGTATGGATCAGTGGCTGATCACTGGAGATGGGTGGATGTCCCCTACTCAGTGAACCAAAGTCAGTTAGATGGGATGGTGAAGAGAATTACTCCGGTGACTTCACTAGCAGAAAACAAAGGGGAAGGGCAGTCTGCTACCCGTCTATTCATACACAGACACATGGAGGCACACACACACATTTACTAACCTGAAAAACTCCAGAAAGGAAGGTTACAGATGCAGCCACTGTTACCCTCATTTCATCTATTGCTGATGTATTCATGGGAATGCCATTTTCAGTCATGTTATCAGGGACCAGCCTAACAACAACTCCTCCCACCATCAGGCTCAGCACTGGGAAAGGACCTGAACAGCACAAGGCATTGGTTAAATATCTGAAGGGACCAGCAACTTCTTCTTCATGAGTGGGGATGGCAGTCAGTGTGCCTGAACTTACCCGGTGAGATATGTCTCGATGTTCCAAAGATAAAATAGACCAGAGCAGGGAAAAATGCTGCATAGAGCCCATAACCAGGCGGGACATTAACCAGCAAAGCAAAGGCGAGACCTGCGAGAACAGAGACCCACAGAAGGCAATGAGCACGTTACAGGCTGAAGCCAGCAGCCCCTTTGCAGCTGGCCTGGCAGGCTGGGTCAGATCACACGTTGTGTGCAAGTACCTTGCAGGACAGCCACTAGCCCCGTGTTGATGCCAGAGACGATGTCACTCAGGATCCACTCCCTGAAATGGTATGCTGGCAGCCATGAGGTAACGGGAAACAAACGCAAGGCAAATCTTTTAACCCTTTGTGGGGAGCAGCTGTAGAGACACAACACAGAGCTCTGTCAGTGAAGAGCTTCGCTGAGTTGTGGCCTGTCTTTGGAGAGAAAATGATACGGAGAAGGATCCAGGTTCAGACTGCCAGAGGTAGAAATCTTAGTCAATCCCATCAACATACTCTGCCAACTGTGCAGAGGTCCTTTCCAACCAAACTGTTTTAGAATCATAGAATGGTTTGAATTGGAAAGGACATTTACAGTTCATCTAGCCCAACTCTCCTGCAGTGAGCAGGGACATCTTCAACTAGAAGAAGTTGCTCAGAACCCCATCCAACTTGACTCTGACTGTTCCCAGAGATGGGGCTTCCAGCACCTTTCTTGGCAACCTGTTCCCAGGTGTTTCACCATCCTCAGTGTAAAAAATGTCTCCCTTAAACATCATCTAAATCTACCCTCTTTTCATTTATAACCATTACTGCTTGCCCTGTCATTGCTAATGCCCCTAGGAAATACAACTGGAATACAACTGTAGAAAGACTTTAAAGTGTAACAGCAGCTAGAATTCTTTAGAAAAAGATGCCATTGCATTTGGTTAACAAGTTTCTATTTGCTTTGTTCAAATCACATCTATCTGGGGTGGAAGCTGTCAGGATGAAGTTCATGCTGTCTGAGAGCAGCAGTTTGGGAGGTTTATTAAGCACATATTTAACAAAACAAACAAACAAAACAAAACAAACAAAAAAAAAACCAAAAAAAAAACCCCCACAACAGCAACAATAACAAAATATCTCCTTACCGAAAATATAGTTTCAGGTGATCCCAAAAAGTTTTATGGTATCTGTGCAACTTCTCATGCTCTTCATTGAACAAATTCTCTGAGTACACAGGTCTGGCTACAACATAGTGGTTGCCCACAGGTTCAACCATTTCTCATGAAATATCAGGTGAGAACCACCACTCGTGTGTGTTTCTCTCTGGTCTCAGTCACTTAAAAGCCTAAAATGAACAAATGGAGTTAGCTCCTTACATAGTGTGGGGTAAATAGCCATGATGGGTAGTGTAGTTGAGTGAGCTTCAAACTGAGCATTACCACCCCTGAAGACCAAAAGAGAGATGGCTGAGACACCTGCTTCCCTTTGCCAACGTGTTCTGCCCTGCTCCTCCTTCCACGGAAGGGCAGTGGTTTGATGGAGCATGAAGTATTTATTTCTAAAGATGCAGACAAAAAGTGAACTAGACAGGTTTTGAGTTAAATCATCTCCAAGGCAGCCACTTACAACTTAAAACTGCCTCCCTCAAGGGACACTAAAGAACAAACGAATGGATCCCAAGCGGCTTCTCTGTGACTCAGCCCAGAGATTGCTGGAGCCCACCAACAGGTGAGGGGAAAGGCAGAGATAAGGCAGGGCTCCACCATCTTCTCTTGGGCTTGGAGACAGGGCTGAATCTTACATCTCAGGTCTGTCTGATGAGGAGATTAGGCTTGGTAGTGAGAAAGCATGATACTTATGCTTGAACTAGAAGAAGAGAGAAGAAGAAGAGAAAGAGAAGTAGAAAAGTAGAAGAACCTCTACTTGAAGAGGTTTTTGTAAGATTTATTTCCAAGGATACCTGAACTGCTTCTCTGTTTCATGCTCACAGTTGTTGCAATGTCTGACCTAAATAGTGTTTTCTGCCTCATTCCAAACCACATTTGCATGTTTGTGCTGCATAGAAACTGTCCTCAGTCACTCCAGAAGTAATCCCTGAAGCCCAAATTACAGGTGTGAAGATTCAAGATTTGTTTCGCTCCATCTTAGTGGGTATTTTGCAGCAGTTAGTTCATGCCATCACCCTGCTGCCCACTGTGCTGTTACAATTCTCTCTATGCCTCACATTCCTCCCACGTTAAATAATTGTTGATCTCTGCTGCAGCCACCATTAAATATTTGATAGAGTCCTAGTACTGATCCTAGATAGGATTAGTGGAACTTGCTGCAGTTGGACTTCCAACTGTAATGAACCTATGGTATCCAAGTCTGTCATCTTCTGACTCAGATTTAAAGATGAACTGTAGGAAGTAAAAAGTCTTTAGTGACACTGATAATAGACAACTTTTCTTTGTTTCCCTCCCCTAGTACAAATGCTCCTTGGCATCTTGGTGCTTGCTGGTGATCTTGTGACAGATGGACAACCCCCACTAGCTCCTTGCTCAGGTCTATCACCTGACTTGTGCCAGAGTAGCCTCCATACATTTCTGATTTGGGCTTCTGTGTACACAAGGTTTGGAGATATTACAGAACCGATTTTTAGAGTGGCACTAAGCAGTTTACATAGTTATGAATAGATGAAAAGCTTTTTATCTAGCCATGATAATTTCAGCACTAAAAAGGTGAGTCCCATCCTGAAACTTTGCTACAGCTCGTGGCCTGTTCCCAACCTATTTGAAGTGATTTAATTTTACTTTCCTTCTAGTTCATTCAAGGGAAATTCATGGATGTGTAGAAGTTCAAGTAATGGTAGATATGTTGCTTTTGCTGGTACAGTATTTTTCACTATTTGGGCAGTGGGTTAAACATTTTTACTCTCTGTTTCAACATACAAAATGAAATCTGATAGCAGATAGGTAATCTGCTGGCAAAAACAGGCAGGTAATTATTCCAACAAACCAGGCTGGAGGGCTGGAGCAGCTCTCCTATGGGGATAGGCTACAAGAGTTGGGGCTCTGCAGCCTGGAGAAGAGAAGGCTTCCAGGAGATCTTATAGTAGCCTTCCAGTATCTGAAGGGGGCTACAGGAAGGCTGAGGAGGGATTATTTACAAGGTCTTGCAATGACAGGACAAGGGGCAATGGGTTTAAACTGGCAGAGGGGAGATTTAGACTGGATGTTAGGAGGAAGTTCTTTCCAGTGAGGGTGGTGAGACACTGGCACAGGTTGCCCAGGGAGGTTGTGGCTGCTCCCTCCCTGGAGGTGTTCAAGGCCAGGCTGGAGGAGGCCTTGAGTGACTGTACTAGTGGGAGGTGTCCCTGTCTATGGCAGGGGGGTTGAACTAGATGATCTTTGGGGCCCTTCCAACCTTACCATTCTATGAATACTCAAAATCTAAGCTCATTTAAGGCTATTATCCAAAGTCAATTAAAATTAAAATCATACTCCTGACCTGTATCTCTTTCTGCTGAAAGAGGAGCTCAAAAATCTGAGGCTGATGCAATTCCAATTAAAAAAAAAAAAAAAGTTAATTTATGATTTCTCTTGGTATACTTAGATCTGCAGGAAGAAGATTATTCTGTTAAAGATTTTAGAATTTATCTGTTTCCTAATCTGCATATCAGGTTTTAATCCTCATGTTGCAGGGAGGAATATTGCTGAAAGTCCTGTTGAGTAATCCTGTTCATGAGGTTGTAGGGCACAAGATGTACTACTGGTATATTTGAAATGTTCATAAGCCATAAAACCAAAAGAAGTGTGTGAGTTATTCTTGCATTTCAGATTTTTTTCCCAGTGCTGCAACTGTTGTGTAGCTTTTGTCAATACTTAAGCTGTCACTCCAGCCCCTTGCCCAGCCTTTTATCTTTCCTCAAGCCAAATTTAATTCCCCTGTCTCAGGCAACATGCAACATGCCTGTTTCCAGCTCTCTGGATCTGCTTTGCTGAAAGTGTCATTCTTTAGCCTGTGTTTTTTCATCCCTGATAGGAATCCAAATTTGCTGACTTTTCTCTTGGTTAGCAATGGGTTGAAGGGTGAAGAAGAAGCCCTGGTGCTTCACCCCAAGGCTGAACAACATAAGTATGAGTCTGCTTTACAGACTGGGGCATTACTCAAGTTAAGCTTAGCCAAGACATTCTGAGCACCTGAAGGGCTCTGTTAATGTACCTTCAGCCTATTTCCTGGCAGGTTAATGGTACTAGCAGTTTCATTTACCTTACTGTAGCTAAATGCTACTCACCCCCTGGGTGAGCTTTACTTGTCTAGTTCCCTCTTCTACAGGCTCTGTTGGCAGCTATCAGCTACCATGACTTCACCCACTATTGTCTTCCTCTTGCTCACTCTCATTTTCTTCCTATGTATGTTTAGAAAAATCAGAGGTCCTCTGGATAAGAAGTTGGTTTTCAGTTGGTTGTTTTTTTTTTAAGCTGCTGGCACCAATACTTATTTCAGATGTTTTAAGGAAAATAGAGGCACAGTGAAGGGCAGCACCCTCTGCAAATCCCCTAAGAGAAAGATCCATACTCCAGTAACACGTGCTGCCTTTCCAAAGTGCTCCCACTGTGAAGTCCAATTAGTATGAACAATTAGCACAATTCTTCTGATGACTTCTACAATGTTTTCACCTACACATGGGTAACAGCAGCACAGATGAAGCTTACACTGAACAATGACTGACTGGTAACAAGTATCACTCACTATTGACCAAGACTGGGTCAGAACTGAAACCCCAGAGGTAAAATTTTGGTTCATTTTCATTCCCTATAGCCTCTGATCCTCTCCTGAGGGCCAGCAATTAACAGTATTAACATCTCTCACCTGTAAAAAACTCCTACTCTGCTACTAATGCCCCACATCTGTGAACCTTTAGTAATGCATATTTTGATGTGTGTCATTTTGCTGGGGGAATTAACAGAGGGCTAATTTTATTGCTTTGTTCACTTATCCTGAATGGAAAAAAAAAAAAAAAGTACACAAAAATCTGGTATCTTTAACTGGATTAATTAAATATTACCCCACACCACCCCACTTTGCAGTCTAGGTAGACTCACTCACAGAGTGTAAATCTCTGCAATATAAATGTCTGAAAAACATGAGCTTCACAAAAGCAAATTTTACATTTAACAGGAAACACAACACCTGTCTAGAAGCATTTCATCTATCAGCACTATCCCCTATCCGGATTGGCAAGGCAAAATTGTACCTGACAGGTCTTCCAGGAAGCTCTTCAGAAGAATCCACACCAAGATTTTATGGAAAAGACACCTTTGAATTCTTCAGAGGCAGTGCAGATACCTTGTGCTGTCCTTCATTTCAGAACCTCCCTAAATACTGGGAGCACTTTAATAACTAACTCTGGTTAACTTTTACAAGAAAAGGAAGATTTCGCTGTGGCCTTGACCACTGAGCCTATCTTCAGGAGGGATGATAAGAGCAATTTCTTAAAGTTCTCTGTGATATTGCTTAACTTTGTTTGGTGAACTCTTTCTGATTGGTCAGAGACTCATATGGGAAAATAGAGATGAATAAGAAGGCCTGTCTGTTGCAATCCTGCGCTATGCATCTGCCAGGTGTCTGCTGAGCGCGGTGAGAAGCGGTGGTCGGAATTCAGAGGTGGTAGTTGTCGTTTCTGACGGAGCATCAGACGGTGGGAAGGGAGATGCCAGCTCACAGGTGCGTCTCAGTGAAGCACATTTGAGGGACTCTGAATTTGTCTTAAAACAGACTTCTGTCTTTCTAAAAGGAATTTCCAGATGTTCAGATCATTGCCAAAAAATGTTTTTTACAGGGATTTCCAGAGGCCAGCTGTGACTTGACAGAACTGACAGCTGTGGCATCCCGTGACAAACAGAGGAAAGGTGCAGACCATGTGTGTGGCCAAATGTTTGGGTATAAACATGGCACAGGCAAGTTGGACTGCTCTGCTCCCTCCACTGCCTATACAGAAACCAAAGGAAATCATCCTCTCCAGGCCAAAGGCAGGTTATGTAAACATAAACCTAAAACTGCCTCAGAAGTATTTTGATGTCTGAGGCCATCGGGTGGCCTGCATTCAGGTGCCCTGTGTTCAGCAAAGTGTCCTTCGGTGCTGAGGACACCCTGATGGAAATCATCAACTAAAACTACCTCAGAAGTATTTTGATGTCTCAGGCCATCAGGTGGCCTGCATTCAGGTGCCCTGTGTTCAGCAAAGTGTCCTTCAGTGCTGGGGACACCCTGCCCCTTTACTCTACTCTGCTCTTATCAGACCCCACCTGGAGTACTGTGTGCAGTTCACTCCAATCTGGCAACCACCTGAAGCCTCTAGCTGTTACTTGACTACTTGAGTTCTGGAACCCTCAGCACAGGAAGGACATGGAAGTGTTGGAGCGGGTCCAGAGGAGGCCACGAGGATGATCAGAGGACTGCAGCAGCTCTCCTATGAGGACAGGCTGAGAGAGTTGGGGCTCTTCAGCCTGGAGAAGAGAAGGCTTCGAGGAGATCTTATAGTAGCCTTCCAGTATCTGAAGGGGGCCTACAGAAAGGCTGAGGAGGGATTATTTACAAGGTCTTGCAATGACAGGACAAGGGGCAATGGGTTTAAAATGGCAGAGAGG
>VWZE01001160.1:12536-25456 GCA_013396675.1 Eubucco bourcierii
GCAGAGGGAAGATTTACACTGGATGTTAAGAGGAAGTTGTTTGCAGTGAGGGTGGTGAAGCACTGGCACAGGTTGCCCAGGGAGGTTGTGGAGCACAGAAGCACAGAATGGGATCAAAGATCAGATTCTGTGCTTCTGTGCTCCACAACCTCCCTGGAGGTGTTCAGGACCAGGTTGGATGAGGCCTGGAGTGACCTGTTCTAGTGGGATGTGTCCCTGCCTATGGCAGGGAGTTGGATCTGGTTGAGCTTTGAGGTCTCTTCCAACCTAAACCAATCTGTGATTCTATGATGGAGCCTGCAGGAAAAAAAAACCCTGATACCAACATGTATAATATTTACACTGAGAGCAACATTCATGTTTGGGCTGAGTTTATGGAATGGAGAAAATGTCACAACTGGCTTTAGGGATTAGTGGAAATGCAGAAGAAAACTAATACTTTAATAGGAGTATCAAAGTAGAGGCAGAAAGTCATGTCCTTGACAACTTGCTTGTCTATGTTGAATAAAATAAATGAAAGTATCTTAATTCCTCTGCTTTTGTGAATTATTTCATATGAGGAGCGGAAGGAACTGAAAGGAATTGAATGACAGCTTCACAGATACATGTGTGTGAGTTTCTAGCCAGCCATTTCACTTCCAGCCATCATTTCTTGCAGGAATACATTGCATGTTCTTCCCAGAGAGAGTGATTGGCATTGGAATGGGCTGCCCAGGGAGGTGGTGGAGTGCCCATCCCTGGAGGTGTTGGAGCAAAGCCTGCATGGGGCACTTAGTGCCATGGTCTGGTTGATTGGTTGGGGCTGGGTGCTAGGTTGGGCTGGGTGAGCTTGGAGGTCTCTGCCAACCTGCTTGTGTCTGTGATTCTATGATTTTGCAGATCATCTAGCCCAGAGGAGGCTGGAAGAGGCACTTAGTGCCATGGGTTAGTTAAGGAGAAGGTGTTAGGGGCTAGGTTGGACTCAATGATCTCAGAGGTCTTTTCCAACCTGGTTAATTCTATGATTCTGTGATTCCTCAAGTTCTTTCCTGCACATACAGAGAGAAACCAAGATCTTGAAGCTGAAGAACCTCCAACCTCAGGACTATGCCTGTTGCAGATAGGTGGGGTTGGGCTCTTCTGCCAGGCACCCAGGGACAGAACAAGGGGACACAGCCTCAAGCTGTGCCAGGGCAGGTTCAGGCTGGATGTTAGGAGGAAGTTGTTGGCAGAGAGAGTGATTGGCATTGGAATGGGCTGCCCAGGGAGGTGGTGGAGTGCCCATCCCTGGAGGTGTTGGAGCAAAGCCTGCATGGGGCACTTAGTGCCATGGTCTGGTTGATTGGTTGGGGCTGGGTGCTAGGTTGGGCTGGGTGAGCTTGGAGGTCTCTGCCAACCTGCTTGAGTCTGTGATTCTATGATTTTGCAGATCATCTAGCCCAGAGGAGGCTGGAAGAGGCACTTAGTGCCATGGGTTAGTTAAGGAGAAGGTGTTAGGGGCTAGGTTGGACTCAATGATCTCAGAGGTCTTTTCCAACCTGGTTAATTCTATGATTCTGTGATTCCTCAAGTTCTTTCCTGCACATACAGAGAGAAACCAAGATCTTGAAGCTGAAGAACCTCCAACCTCAGGACTATGCCTGTTGCAGATAGGTGGGGTTGGGCTCTTCTGCCAGGCACCCAGGGACAGAACAAGGGGACACAGCCTCAAGCTGTGCCAGGGCAGGTTCAGGCTGGATGTTAGGAGGAAGTTGTTGGCAGAGAGAGTGATTGGCATTGGAATGGGCTGCCCAGGGAGGTGGTGGAGTGCCCATCCCTGGAGGTGTTGGAGCAAAGCCTGCATGGGGCACTTAGTGCCATGGTCTGGTTGATTGGCTGGGGCTGGGTGCTAGGTTGGGCTGGGTGAGCTTGGAGGTCTCTGCCAACCTGCTTGATTCTGTGATTCTGTGTCCTCCTAACCACACATAACGAATACTCCCTTTTGATTCACAGCAGAAAGAGAGAGGATATCTGAGGTGCCTGCCAGGCTGGGAGCAGCATTTCTTTACTTATAGAGTACTAGAATGGTTTGCACTGGAAGGCACTATAAATATCATCTAGCTCCAACCTCACTGCATTGGGCAGAGGCAACTTCTAGTAAACCAGGTTGCTCAAGGCTCTTTTAGTTTAAAATAAAAGAGGGAGATTCATACTGAATCACAGAATCACAGCACCATGCAGGTTGGCAAAGCCCCTCAGGAGCACCAAGTCCAACCCAGAACCCAACTCTACAAGATTCACTTTAAACCATAGCCCTAAGCACCACATCCAAAGCACCCTGAAACACAGCCAGGCTGGGGGACTCCACCACCTCCCTGGGTAGCTCATCCCAGTGCCTGAAAGAAGAGAAGGAAGAAATTTTTTGCTGTTGGCCCAGGTTTCCCAGACTGAAGGGAGATGCCCCGTGCTTGGAGCTGTTCCAGGCCAGGTGTTTCTGGCTTTGAGTAATCTCCTCTTGTTGCAGCTATCCCTGCCCATTGCAGGGGGTTTAGGTTAGATGATCTGCAAAATCATAGAATCACAGACTCAAGCAGGTTGGCAGAGACCTCCAAGCTCACCCAGTCCAACCTAGCACCCAACCCCAGGCAATCAACCAGACCATGGCACTAAGTGCCCCAGCCAGGCTTTGCTTCAACACCTCCAGGGATGGGTACTCCACCACCTCCCCAAGCAGCCCATTCCAGTGCCAATCACTCTCTCTGCCAACAACTTCCTCCTAACATCCAGCCTGGCACAGCTTGAGGTTGTGTCCTCTTCTTCTGCCCCTGGGTGCCTGGTAGCAGAGCCCAACCCCAGCTGGTTCCAACCTCAGGTAGTTGCAGAGAGCAATGAGCTCTGCCCTGAGCCTCCTCTTGTGCAGGCTGCACACCCCCAGCTTCCTCAGCCTCTCCTCAAAGGTCCCTTCCAGCCCACACCAGTATGTGGTTCCATGACACACCAGAGGTCACTGCTCCATCTGAATACCCTATTGTGGCAGAGATTTTAAAACCTCATATACTTTTCAGTTTCCCCTGAGATTGCCAACAAAATAAAGTGGCTTAAACGTTGAGTAAAATATAAGACCATTTTCTCAAGAAAGGGAAATCACAGAATCACAGAATGGTAAGGTTGGAAGGGACCTCAGAGTTCAGCCAGTTCCAACCCCCTGCCATAGGCAGGGACACCTCCCACTAGAACAGGTCACTCAAGTTCTCATCCAACCTGGTCTTGAACACCTCCAGGGAGGTTGTGGAGCACAGAAGCACAGAATGGGATCAAAGATGACATTCTGTGATTCTGTGTTCCACAGCCTCCCTGGACAACCTGTGCCAGTGTCTCACCACCCTCACTGCAAACAACTTCCTCCTAACATCCACTTTCAATCTCCCCTCTGCCACTTCAAACCCATTGCCCCTTGCGCTGGAATTGCAAGACCTTGTCAGTAGTCCCTCCCCAGCCCTCTTGTAGGCCCCCTTAAGATCCTGGAAGGTTACTCTAAGGTCTCCTGGAAGAGAATGTCTCTCTTCTCCAGGCTGCAGAGCCCCAAATCTTATAGCCTGTCCTTATAGCAGAGCTGCTGCAGCGCTCTGAGCATCTTCCTGGCCTCCTCTGGATCCTCTCCAACAGTTCAAATGATGAGGTTGCAGGGGAGGCAGAGAGGGGCAGTGACAGGGAAAAAACAAAGCAAAAAAGGAGATCTGAAACCAGAGCAGGGGAGATTTAAGTTTGACTTTAGGAAGAAGTTCTTCACTGTGAGGGTGGTGAGACACTGGAACAGGTTGCCTGGCAAGGTTATGGGAGCCCTACAGAATCACAGAATGGTAAGGTTGGAAGGGACCTCAAAGCTCAGCCAGTTCCAACCCCCTGCCATAGGCAGGGACACCTCCCACTAGCACAGCTCACTCAAGGCCTCATCCAACCTGGCCTTGAACACCTCCAGGTAGGGAGCAGCCACAACCTCCCTGGGCAACCTGTGCCAGTGTCTCACCACCCTCACTGCAAACAACTTCCTCCTGACATCCAGTCTGAATCTTCCATCCCTGGAGCCAGTCAAGGTCAGGCTTGATGGGGCTCTGAGCAATCTGATGTAGGCAGGGATGTCCCTGCTTACTCTAGGGAGGTTGGACTAGATGACCTGCACTAGATGATTCTATGATTATATTTGACAAGGTCCATTTTCAGCTGGACTTGGTCTTTATTTGTTCACATCTTGGTCTTTATTTGTTTATAGTGATAGGACAGGAGGGGAAGGAGTGAAGCTGAAAGAGAGGAGGCTTAGCCTGGGGATTAGGAAGAAATCCTTTACAGTGACAGTGGTAAGACACTGGAATGTGCTGCCCAGAGAGGTGGAGGATGCCCTGTCCTGGGAGGTGTTCAAGGCCAGGGTGAATGGTGCCCTGCCCAGAGGAAGGTGTTGTCATCCCATGACAGTGGGGTTGGAACTAGATGACCCTGCAAGTCCCTTCCAACCCAAACCATTCCGCGATCCAAAGATCCCATAGAGTCAGCCTGGACAACCTACCCAACAGTTTGATTTTCTAGGGTTTTTTTTCCCCCTCTCCTCCAACACATTTTTTTTTGCCCTGAATTCCTGTATTTTTCAACCAATGAGGGCTGCAGGCAGCTCTGGTGAGTCATCTCTTTATTGTTGCTTTGCCTGGCTGCTTTTGCTCCAGCAGCAGCACTTTGATGACTGGCGCTTTGCTCGTGCTGCCGTTCAGGCACAGATGTGGCATTGAGAGCTCCAACAGGGAGGAAGGGAGGAGGAGAGCTTTGCTATTCAGAGCACTTCCTCACTGGTTACGCTCTGGAGATGACTACAATAACTCACAGCTCTCAACACTGTTCATTCTGTGTGTCAGGAGGGGTTTGAAAGGAAGGCAGGAGCTTTCTTTTAGCAGCAGAGAGGTGTTAAGATTGCAGAACCCAAGCCTGGAACCTGACCTTTCATCACTATGTTTAGGGTTGTAGATGTAGGTATAAATTGATTGTAGAGAATTTCAATCACTGCTAAGGGTCAGGGCTGGGCTGGTCACCAGTGGAGTGCCAGAGGCTTTCCATGAAGCCCTCTGTCTTCCCAAAGGGAAAGGAAAGGAAAGAAGGGAGAGAGACTTATGGTGTGGGAAAGAAACTCATCCAGTTGGGATGGAAAGAACAAAAGAATATCATAGAATCATAGAACCATAGAATGCTAAGGTTGGAAGGGACCTCAAGGATCAGCCAGTTCCAACCCCCTGCCATAGGCAGGGACACCTCCCACTAGCACAGCTCACTCAAGGCCTCCTCCAACCTGGCCTTGAACCCCTCCAGGGAGGGAGCAGCCACAACCTCCCTGGGCAACCTGTGCCAGTGCCTCACCACCCTCACTGCCAACAACTTCCTCCTAACATCCAGTCTAAATCTCCCCTCTGCCAGTTCAAACCCATTCCCCTTGTCATGGCATTGCAAGCCCTTGTCAATAGTCCCTCCCCAGCCTACCTGGAGCCCCCTTCAGATCCTGGAAGGCTACTCCAAGCTCTCCTGGAAGCCGCCTCTTCTGCAGGCTGCAGAGCCCCAACTCTCTCAGCCTGTCCTCACAGCAGACCTGCTGCAGCCCTCTCAGCATCTTGGTGGCCTCCTCTGCACTGGCTCCAACACTTCCATGTCCTTCCTGTGCTGGGGGCTCCAGAACTGCACACAGGACTGCAGGTGGGGTCTGAGGAGAGCAGAGCAAAGGGGCACAATCCCCTCCCTTGCCCTGCTGCCCACACTGCTCTTGCTGCAGCCCAGGACTTAGTTGGCTGTCTGGGCTGCACTCACACTGTACTGCCATGGAACAGAAACAAAGAGACACAAACTGAGAGCCAACCCAAGCCCTGATGGCAATGACAGCACCATTGGCACCACTGATGCTGGGGGCAGGCATCTGGCGAGCCCCAAACTGGGCTCAGCAGCAGGTGGAAACCAGATTCAGGAGCTGGATTCTGAAACTGGATTCAGGAATGCAGGGATTGGGGTGGAAGGCAGTAGGGACAGTCCTGTTGGGAGATCAGCCAGAGAAGCAGGGGCTTGACCTTGCTGTTTCTTCAGTTTGCTCCTGAAGATGCCATCCAATGGCTGCAATCCCTTGTTTGGTAGTTGATAGTCTGCTTTACTTTGCTCTTGTACTCTTTACTCTGCTCTCGTCAGACCCCACCTGGAGTCCTGTGTGCAGTTCTGGAACCCTCAGCACAGGAAGGACATGGAAGTGTTGGAGCAGGTCCAGAGGAGGCCACAAAGATGATCAGAGGGCTGGAGCAGTTCTCCTATGAGGACAGGCTGAGGGAGTTGGGGCTCTTCAGCCTGGAGAAGAGAAGGCTTCGAGGGGACCTGATAGTAGCCTTCCAGTATCTGAAGGGGGCCTACAGGAAGGCTGGGGAAGGATTATTGACAAGGTCTGGGAATGCCAGGACAAGGAGCAATGGGTTTGAAGTGGCAGAGGGAAGATTTAGACTGGATGTTAGGAGGAAGTTCTTTACAGTAAGGGTGGTGAGGCACTGGAACAGGTTGCCCAGGGAGGTTGTGGATGCTCCCTCCCTGGAGGGGTTCAAGGCCAGGTTGGATGAGGCCTTGAGTAACCTGTACTAGTTGGAGGTGTCCCTGCCTATGGCAGGGGGGTAGAACTAGATGATCCTTGAGGTCCCTTCCAACCTTACCATTCTATGATTCTATGATAGTCACCTCTCCTGGCCACTCTTCCCTGTAGGTACCACCTCTGCCTTCCTGCCTCCCAAGGTGTGCCACAAGCTGTGGCAGTGCCCTTGGTGTGCAGAGGAGGGAGGCTTGGGTAGAGCCTTTCTGCAGCCCAGCCCTTGGCAGGAGCTTTCCCCAACAGCTTCTGTCTGTCAGAATCTACAAACCTGCCCTGCCCTTCAGATAGTGCCTCAGTGAGCAGACACTGAACTGGGATCTCCCAGCACTGCCCAGAATCTGCTCTCCTCCAGCTCCAACCAGTACAACCACTGCAAAGTCAGTGGGAAAAATAAATCCCTGCCCCTTGATTTTTGCCTGTGAGTCTCATCCCCTCTTTGTCACAGTGGTCCTGTTGCTCTCAAGATCATGTTTTGATGGTCACCTGAGCTAAGAAACCTGACCAAGCCACTAACATACAAACTAATTCAAACTAATCTGTGCCACAAAATAATTGCTCTGGAGATGAAGATAAAAAGTTTAGTTCCTCTTACTCCACCATGAGAAGAAATTTAGAAGTTTCCCCTCCCCCCACCAAGATTTTCTATGGGTTTCTGGGTAAAGCTTCCTTCCTCTGGCATTTTGAAAAGAGTAAAGACTCTCAGAAGCATCCATTCAGTTTATTATTAGATCAGGGCATCCAGAAACATGATCCAGAGTTATCTGTAGCTCAAGTGACTTTTTCCAAGCTCTGAAGATGAAATGGTGACTCACATGCAAAGTGGTGACAGATTTTAATATCACCTGTCAATAATTCAGAGTTGACACAGAGTAAATCATGCTTGGAACAACACAAGGTTTTCTAAAGCAGCCTGCACTGGCTCCTGCTAAGCATCTTCCATCAGAAGCACCTCCTGAGCAGTGCATGCATAAGGCTAAGGCAGGGTGACAGGTGCCTAGGGAGGTGCAGTCACTGTCCCTGGAGGTCTTGAAGAAATGTGTGCACTTTGGGACATGCTTTAATGGCAGTGGTGGTCTCAGGTTGATGTTTGGACTCAATGACCTTGGAGGTCTTTTCAACCAAAGCAATTCTATGGTTCTCTAACAGACATACTGACATTTCTTGGCACACAAAGCCTTTACTCTCCATTTTGCTTGCTCTGAGGATCTGCTTCACTCATATCTACCCTTCAGCACCTCATCACCACTGCAGATCACAGCAGGTTCCTTTATCATAGAATCAGAGACAAAGAATGGCTTAGGTTGGGAGGGACCTCGAACATCGTCCAGTTCCAACCCCCTGCCATAGGCAGGGACACCTCCCACTAGCACAGGGCACTCAAGGCCTCCTCCAACCTGGCCTTGAACACCTCCAGGGAGGGAGCAGCCACAACCTCCCTGGGCAACCTGTGCCAGTGTCTCACCACCCTCACTCCAAACAACTTCCTCCTAACATCCACTTTCAATCTCCCCTTTGCCACTTCAAACCCATTGTCCCTTGTCCTGGCATTACAAGCCCTTGTCAATAGTCCCTCCACAGCCTTCCTGTAGCCCCCTTCAGGTCCTGGAAGGCTACTCTAAGCTCTCCTGGAAGCCTTCTCCTCTCCAGGCTGAAGAGTCCCAACTCTCTCAGCCTGTCCTCACAGCAGAGCTGCTGCAGCCCTCTCAGCATCTTGGTGGTCTCCTCTGGACCCACTCCAACCCTTCCATGTCCTTCCTGTGCTGGGGGCTCCAGAACTGCACACAGGACTGCAGGTGGGGTCTGAGGAGAGCAGAGCAAAGGGGCACAATCCCCTCCCTTGCCCTGCTGCCCACACTGCTCTTGCTGCAGCCCAGGACACAGTTGCTGTCAGCCTCATGCTGAGCTTTTCACCACCCCAGACCCTCAGGTCCTGTTCCTCAGGGCTGCTCTCAGCCATTAATCCAGCTGTCCATGTCATCTATCAATCTAGCTATCCAGCCATTAATCCACTATCTATGTCTTATTTGCTCTAGGAAGCCTCAAACTGGACAGAGGAGTCTGATGGTGTGCAGAGGAGCTGAGCAGAGGGGCAAAGATCACTGCCCTAGATCTGCTGGCTGCAGCCTTGCTTGCTGTTGGTCTTTTTGGCATGGGCTCACTGCTGGCTCAGCTTCATCTTGTCTACAGGGCAACTTAGTTCCCTTTATGCAAAGCTGATTTTCTGGCCAGCTGGCCCCAAAATGCTGTTGGTTGCTCCTCTCCAGGATGTGTTTTTGTTGTTTTTTTTCACAGCTGATCAAGACCCCTGTATTGATCCCCAGTCTCAATTTGCTAATTTTCTACCTCAAAAGATTTAATTTGGGGTACAGCATGGACATAATGAACCAGCAATGTGTTACTGCTGCCAAGAAGGCAAATGGTCTCCTGGGGGACATGATATCTGTGGCCAGGAGGCTAAGGGAGGTTCACTCCTCCCTGTTTTACCCTTCTGAGGACACAGCTGGATTCCTGGATCCAGTTCTGGGCTCTGCAGTTAAAGAGAGTCAAGGAACTACTGGAGAGGTTCCAGGGGAGGCTATGAAGATGCTGAGGGACCTGGAGCACCTCTGTAAGGAAGAAAGGTTCCTGGGGAGACTTGGGGATGTTGAGTCTGGAGAAGAGCAGCCCCAGAGGGGATCTTCTCAATGCTCAGCAAGAGCTAAAGGACCTGTGGGGGGCAGGAGGATGAGGCCAGTCTCATGTTGGTCGCCAGAGACAAGGAGTGGACAGCACAAACTGCAACCTAGGAGATTGCATCTGGAGATGAAGAGAAAATTCTTTGTGATGAAGATGCTGGAGCCCTGGAGCAGGCTGCCTAGAGAGGTTGTGGAGTCTCCTCTGGAGAGATTCCAAACCCAGTTGGATATAATGACCCTGGGCAAGCTGCTGTGGGTGACCCTGCTTTAACCAGAGGGTTGGACTGAATGATCTCCTTCAAACCCCTACCACGCTAGGATGCTGGGACTTAAGCACACAAAAAAGCATCAGGGCTCCTCCTCTTCATCAGAACAACTCTTGACTCTGTTGCAGAGCAGCTGCACTGGGCTTTACAACTCCTGCTTGCATTAACTCAGCCAAATTAACATCCATGTGCTGATTTTAGAGGGACACAGTCTACTAAAAACAAATGAGAACTGCAAAAATGAGTCCCTTTGCTGTTCCTTCCACACATCTTGACTTCTATTTCTGTTCTTGCCACTCACCAGCAATCTGCCAGCAGGTGAGTCACTTCACAGGGCTCCTGCTTCCCTGCAAACTTCTCATCTATTTAGATCATAAATTTGCAGAGTAATAGTCCTCTTTAGATACAAAGTGAGTCTGTGCTCAACAAGTGCCTCTACCTGCTGCTCCACAATATTACTGCTAATTGTCAACTTGGGCTTTGGCATATGGATGGTCACATGCTCCTGAGATGATCTCAGCTTCTCATTACAACATCCACTTCAGGTTTTTGACAAAGAGTTGCTGGAGAGAGTCCAGTAGAGGCTCCAAATATGCTGAGGGCCCTGGAGCATCACTGTGAGGAGGAGAGGTTGAGATACCTGGGGCTGCTGAGCCTGGGCAAGAGCAGCCTGACAGGGGATCTGATCAAGGCTCAGCAATAGCTAAAGGATCTGTGAGGGGTAAAAGGATGGGCACAGACTCTTGTCAGTGGTGTCCAGTGACAGGATCTTGAGATCACAGGATCAAAGTGTCAGGGGTTGGAAGGAAGCCAAAGAGTTCATCCAGTCCAAGCCCCCTGCCAGAGCAGGACCAGGCAATCCAGCTCAGGGCACACAGGAGCACATCCAGACAGGCCTGCAAAGGCTCCAGACAAGGAGACTCCACAACCTCTCTGGGCAGCCTGTGCCAGGGCTCTGGGAGCCTTCCANGCTCTAGCAGGGAGGTTGGACTGGATAATCTCTTTGGGTCCCATCCAAGCCCTGACATCCCATGAGCCTCTGAACTCGTTCTCAATTCATATTCTCTTCATAATAGATTTTTCACCCTTTAAGTGCATTTTAGATTGGATATCAGGAAAAATGTCTTCACTGCAAGAGTGGTCAGACACTGGCATAGGCTGCCCAGGGAGGTGGCAGCATCCCCATCCCTGGGAGTGTTCAAGAAAAGTGTGGACCTGGCATTGTGACATAGTTTAATGGCCACGGTGGTGCTGGGTTGCTGGTTGGAAAAAGATTGAGGTTCCATCCCTGAAGACATTCAAGATCACACCTGATGGGGTCCTGAGCAACCTGCTGCAGTTGGGGACATCCCTGCTCATTGCAGGAGTCTTGGCCAATGGCCAAGATCACCTTTGAGGGCCCCTTCCAACAGGATGCATTCTGTGGTGCTGTGTGATGGATTAAGATTTATCTTCTAGGAAGGTTAAGGGAAGGAACCTCTGGAGAGGTTTGGGTTTTTTTTCCATTGGTGTGCACTGGAACAAAGAAATCTGTGATCTGTGTGCCTGAAAAGTGATCCCATCTCACTCCAACTCCTGCAGGACACCCAGGCACATGACAGTGCAGAGAAGGTTTCAGACTCATGATAAGCAGATGTAATTAACACTCTGCTGTCAAAGGAAGGAGATGTCCTTGGACCTAATGATTCCTACGTGTAACACTTCAAACCTGCATCCTGTCCAAAGTGTAGCCATGGAAGATCTGTTCACCTGATGGTATTGGTTTAATTATCTCTTAATTATTCAAGGAGGATCATAGAATCATAGAATGGTAAGGCTGGAAGGGACCTCAAGGATCATCCAGTTCCAAACCCCTGCCATAGGCAGGGACACCTCCCACTAGCACAGGTCACTCAAGGTCTTGTTCAAGGCCAGGTTGGACACCTCCAGGGAGGGAGCAGCCACAACCTCCATGGGCAACCTGTGCCAGTGTCTCACCACCCTCACTGCAAACAACTTCCTCCTGACATCCAGTCTGTATCTCCCCTCTGCCACTTCAAACCCACTGCCCTTTGTCCTGACAAGACCTTGTCAATAGTCCCTCCACAGCTTTCCTGGAGTCACCTTCAGATCCTGCAAGGCCACTCTAAGGTCTCCTGGAAGCCTTCTCTTCTGCAGGCTGCAGAGTCCCAACTCTCTCAGCCTGTCCTCACAGCAGAGCTGCTGCAGCCCTCTGATCATCCTCGTGGTCTCCTCTGGACTGGCTCCAACACTTCCATGTCCTTCCTGTGCTGAGGGCTCCAGAAACACACAGAAACTTTCCTCTGGATTGGTTTTGTCCCAGTAATTGTTATTCCAGCGAGGCTACAACATGCAATCAACTAATAAGTGAGACAGAGTGAGCCCAGACAGCAAAATGTTCACAGGGACAAGCTGGGGGGTGGCACTGAGCAGAAACCTGAACTACTCACCTAAAGACATGTCTGGTGCTCCTCAAATTAGCCTCTCAACTCGAGTGTGTGCACAGGAATACAGATGGGTGAAGGGCCCTGCAGCATCAACAGTGGTGGTGGAGCACCTGGATCTGCAATTCTCTCCTTGAAACCAAAGTCTATGTTCATCCCCAAGTCACCTGAAGTTGTCAGTGAGGGGAGTGGGGGAGACTTGAGAGACTTGCAGAGTTGTGCTGCTAAGAGGTTAATTGGAATATTTTAATAAAATTATCTTATAGGCTGCAGTGGTAGGCCTAAGCAGGCCCAATTAGGCTTGTACACGTCCTGGTTTGCCCAGGCAAGTTTTTCTGCTCTCCCTCTTTCTGCTTTGGGAAGAGCAACCCCAGGGAAAAACAAAGAATCTGGAGCCACTGAGTCTGGGGTCTGTGGTCTGCCCAGCAACTGCAGTAAACAAGGTGCACAGGGCTGCCTTGTGCAAGGCTGTGTGCTGCCCTAGAAAGGGTAGAGCAAGCCTATGGCTACACCAATATCACACACAGTCTCACAGTATCACCAAGGTTGGAAGAGACCTCAAAGCTCATCAAGTCCAACCCATTCCCACAGCCCTCCAGACCAGACCATGGCACCAAGTGCCACGTCCAAACCTGCCTTGAACACCTCCAGGGACGCTGACTCCACCACCTCCCTGGGCAGCCCATTCCAGCAGGCAATGACTCTCTCAGGCAAGAACTTTCTCCTCACCTCCAGCCTAAACTTCCCCTGGCACAGCTTGAGACTGTGGCCTCTTGTTCTGCTGCTGCTTACCTGATAGAAGAAAGCAACCTCCTCCTGGCTACAAGCACCCTTCAGGTAGCTGTAGACAGCAAGAAGGTCTCCCCTGAGCCTCCTCTTCTCCAGGCTAACCAATCCCAGCTCCCTCAGCCTCTCTCCATAGGGCTGT
>VWZE01001160.1:49038-64885 GCA_013396675.1 Eubucco bourcierii
CTGTCCTCACAGCACAGCTGCTGCAGCCCTCTCACCATCTTGGTGGCCTCCTCTGGACTGGCTCCAACACTTCCATGTCCTTCCTGTGCTGGGGGCTCCAGAACTGCACACAGGACTGCAGACATCTGCAACTACAGTAGGTTGCTCAATACCCCAAACAATCTGACCTGGAATGGGTCAAGAAACAGTGTCCAGAGGTCCTTTCCAACCCCATGAATTCCAGGGATGACACCAGGAGTCATTCCACCTCCAGGGATAATCTCCAGAGGTCCCCTTCCAGCCCTCACCATGCTGAGGTTGTGTGAAATACAAATTATTACATTCAGGAGAAGGACTGCTGTGAAAAACAAGCCCCTGATAGATCTCTGAGGTGCAGGAGGTCAAACCAGACTGATGTGGTGGTCGAGCTAAGTATTAAATGCTATGAAAAAATGTAATTAAAGAATGACTTGATTAATGAATTCCAGATCATTATCATTAAATCAAGTGCACTTGAATCAAGAAACAGACTTATTTAAACTGTCTTTGCTGGAACATCAGCACACTTTGGTTTCCCCACCTCACAGACTGGGTTAGGTGGAAAAGGAACTCTCAAGGTCACCCAGTCCAAACCTGCTGCAGTCAGAAGAAACATTTGCAAATAAAGCAGGTTCCTCAAAGCCCCAAACAAGCTCACCTGGAATGGTTTCAGGGATGTGGCTTCTCCCACATCTCTGGGTAACTTAGGCAAGGATCTTAGCATCCTCAGTGTCAAAAATTTCTTCCTTCGTTCCAGTCTCTTTCAGTTTTAGAAGAACTAAGACTACCCCCATACAAAGCATAAAAGAAACAAGAGTTTAAGACACTTGGCCAATGGCATCCTGGCCTGGCTCAGGAGCAGTGTGGCCAGCAGGAGCAGGGCAGATTTTCTGCCCCTATGCTCAGCACTGCTCAGGCCACACCTTAAGTGCTGGGTCCAGTTGTGGGCCCCTCAATTTGAGAGAGATGTTGAGGTGCTGGAAGGTGTCCAGAGAAGGGCAGCAAGGCTGGGGAGGAATGTGGAGCACAGCCCTGTGAGGAGAGGCTGAGGGAGCTGGGGGTGTGCAGCCTGCACAAGAGGAGGCTCAGGGCAGAACTCATTGCTCTCTGCAGCTCCCTGAAGGGTGGTTGGAGCCAGCTGGGGTTGGGCTCTGCTACCAGGCACCCAGGGACAGAAGAAGAGGACAGAGCCTCAAGCTGTGCCAGGAGAGGTCTAGGCTGGATGTTAGGCAGAAGTTCTTTCCACCAAGAGTGATTGGCACTGAAATGGGCTGCCCAGGGAGGTGGTGGAGTCCCCATCCCTGGAGGTGTTTAAGAAGAGGCTGCACGAGGCACTTAGTGCCATGGGTTAGTTAATAGAAGGTGTTAGGTGATAGGTTGGACTGAATGATGCTGGAGGTCTTTCCTGACCTGCTTCATTCTGTGATTCTGTGATTCATCAATGTACAGAACAGTTTGGGTTGGGAGAGATATTAAAGATCATCTGCTTCCAACTCCTCTGCCATGGGCAGGGACACCTCTCATTAGCCCAGGTTGATCAAGGCCTCAGCAAACCTATCCTTGAACATCTCCAGGGAGGGAGCATCCACAACCTCCCTGGGCAGGTTTCCTGCATCTCATCACTCTCCTTTAACGAACTCCTTTCTAACATCCAACCTAAATCTCCCCTCCTCCAGCTCCAATCCATTCCTTCTCATCCTACCACAACAAGCCCTTGGAAAAAGTCCCTCCTCAGCTTTCTTGTAGCCCTGCTTCAGTTACCAGAATACTGCTCTAAGGTTCTCCCTGGTGTTTTCTCTTCCCAGGCTGAACACACAGAACTTTTATACTGCATGCATTGAAAGGACAGCTCAATAACCCATCAGCAGTTATTAAAATATCCATAATATATAACTCTGCTGCAGGATTTTCACTTTCTGGTGATTCATCTTCCTTTTATGAACTAAGATTCAGATCTAAGCACGTTGGACAATCTTCAAGAGACACAAATTCTTATCGCAATAAATAAAACTGCTCGAGGATGAATTCTGCACTATCTGCCTTGTTCTTCTCCCTGGGTTTTTATTCCTGCTCATATACTTGCTCTTATTTGTGGTTTTTTGGTTTGTTTGGTTTGGTTTTTTTTTTTTTAAACATTCAATTTTGGTCTTTTTGTTATTCTGTACCTATAAAGAGAGTGAATGGATGATTTAGGACTTGTGTCCTTGATCACCACTCTCTGGGTGCCACCATCCAGCCAGTTCCTCACCCAGCAGTGCTCCACACACCCAGTCCATGTTTTTCCAGTTTGGTGCCCAGGATGCCATGTGGGACAGAGTCAAATGCCTTACTCAGGTCCAGGTAGATGCCATCAGTTGCCCTTCCCTTGCCCACTGTTGCTGTGACTTCATCATAAAAAGCCACTAAATTTGTCAGGCAAGATCTGCCCTTGGTGATGCTCAAAACCCATTTTACATTAAAAAAATAATTTAAAAAAAAAAAATCTGAATGCATACTTAAGTGCCAAATTTCTTCCTCCCCACCCCACATGCATCCTGCTCTATCCAAGACTGGCATTTATTTTCCAGCCTTAAACTCTTTACCATTAAAGATGTCAGTACAGGGATCTCGCCAGTGCTCCACACACTTTCTCCCCATGCCTGCACTTCAAGCAGGCCATAATTTCCCCTTGTATTACATGAACAGAATACAAACCACACACTTCAGGAGAAAAGAAATGACAAAAAAAAAAACCACCCAAACCCCAAAAACCAACCAAACAAGCAGGACTAGAGGAAATAAATAATGGTGAGTGGATGATGAAAAAAAAAGAAGGCATGTTACGGATCTCCTCGGAGGCAAATGAAGATGACAAATCAAACAAAACTACAGCAAAGGAGGAGAGGAAAATGAACCTGTCCAGAAGATTTAGTGCCCTAAATCCAAACAAGTGACTTGAAAGAAACTCCTCAGACATTTCATGTGAAAAGCACAGGCTAAAATTCCATCCACCTTGGAAAAGACCCTTAGGAGGTCACCTAGTCCACAACCAGATGAGTTTTGTCCCAGTTGCACAACGGTGTTCTGTCTGAGCTGGAGAGATGTGGAGTTGATGCATGGAGTGTCCAGTGGGAAAGGAACTGGCTGGATGCTGGCTACTAAGGATACTTTGCAATCATTGGAAGCAGCTCTTCAGCCTGGAGAAGGCTTCCAGGAGACCTTAGAGTAGCCTTCCAGGATCTGAAGGGGGCCTACAGGAAGGCTGGGGAGGGACTATTGACAAGGTCTTGCAATGAGAGGATCATACAATCATAGAATCACAGAATGGTAACGTTGGAAGGGACCTCAAGGATCAGCCAGTTCCAATCCCCTGCCATAGGCAGGGACACCTCCCACTAGCACAGCTCACTCAAGGCCTCCTCCAACCTGGCCTTGAACACCTCCAGGGAGGGAGCAGCCACAACCTCCCTGGGCAACCTGTGCCAGTGTCTCACCACCCTCACTGCAAACAACTTCCTCCTAACATCCAGTCTAAATCTCCCCTCTGCCAGTTCAAACCCATTGCCTCTTGTCCTGTCGTTGCAGGACCTTGTAAATAATCCTTCCCCAGCCTTCCTGGAGACCCCTTCAGACATTGGAAGGTTGCTATAATGTCTTCCAGGAAACCTTGGAGTGGCCTTCCAGCCTGAATCTCCCCAGTTCTAGCTTGGTTCCATTCCCCGCAGTCCTATCTCTACCTGACAGCCTCCAAAGTCCCTCCCAAGCTATCTTGTAGGCTCCCTTAGGATACTGCAAGGCCCCAAGAGGGTCACCTGGGAGCCTTCTCCTCTGCAGAGCAAACAGCTCCAGGTGAGGCTTTCTGGAGCTGTAAGCAGCCTGCTGTAGTTGCAGGTGTCCTGGCTGACTGTAGAGGGGTTGGGCTAGATGACCTCTAAAGGTCCCTTCCCAACCCAACCCCGTTCTGTTGGCTCTGTGAAAGCAAGGCAGACGCCAGGGTAGTTTTCAGCTAGGTACAGGTGGCAGAAGAGGAGTTTGCCACTCAGCAACAGCAAATGTGGAAGCCATCACAAGCCATAAACTTGGTGCTTTGCATAATTGGTGCCGATTTCTATTACAGCTCAGCTCAGATTCCTACAACCAGCCTGAATTTTCAAGCCATTACCATAGTCTCTCTTTCCACTCAAGGGATATTTACAGCATCAATTTTGTTGAACCTCATCTGACACGTACTCATCTCAGGCTGCTCTAACTACACCTATTATCCCATGTTGGAGACTGTTTCAATTTAGCCAAGGAATGGCAGGAAAGGCATTAAAATATCCTTTTAGCACCACTTTGACTAGGTATTTGTCAAGGAAAAAAAAAAAACCAAACCCAAACCCAACAACAAACCAACCAACCAATTTATACAAGCAGGCAGGTAATTCCTTGGAATTAATACTTTGGCATTAATTGCAGGTTGGGTTTTATTTTTTCTATACAGTTTAAAATAAAACACTCCTGACAGGGGCATTCTATCAAACTAATTCTGCAAGGTACCTCCTCAGCAGCTATTGAGGGCTAATTAATGTGCTCAACATGAAAATAAGAATATTCCTTGGCTGATTCCTAATAGAAGCATTGCAATTCCATTCCTGACTGCCTGCATGTTTCTGAACCTTGTATCTGAATCTCAACAAGCAGGGGTGTCAGGATATATTACTCTCTTAGTTTCATAGAATCACAGAGTCTTAGGATGACAGAATCATAGAATCACAGAATCACAGCATCACAGAATCATAGAATCACAGAATCATAAAAATCACAGAATAATAGAATCACAGAGTCTTAGAATCACAGAATCATAGAACTATAGAATCATAGAATCACAGAATCACAGCATCACAGAATCAAAGAATCACAGAATTATAGAATCACAGAGTCTTAGAATCACAGAATCATAGAACTATAGAATCATAGAATCACAGAATCACAGCATCATAGAATCAAAGAATCACAGAATTATAGAATCACAGAATAATAAAATCATATAACAGTAAGGTTGGAAGGGACCTCAAGGATCAGCCAGTTCCAACCCCCTGCCATAGGCAGGGACACCTCCCACTAGCACAGCTCACTCAAGGCCTCCTCCAACCTGGCCTTGAACACCTCCAGGGAGGGAGCAGCCACAACCTCCCTGGGCAACCTGTGCCAGTGTCTCACCACCCTCACTGCAAACAACTTCCTCCTGACATCCAGTCTAAATCTCCCCTCTGCCAGTTCAAACCCATTGCCCCTTGTCCTGGTATTGCAAGACCTTGTCAATAGTCCCTCCCCAGCCTTCCTATAGCCCACTTCAGATCCTGCAAGGCTACTATAAGTTCTCCTGGAAGCCTTCTCTTCTGCAGGCTGAAAAACCTCAACTCTTGCAGCCTGTCCTCATAGCAGAGCTGCTGCAGCCCTCTGAGATCATCCAGTCCAAGCCCTCTGCTTAAAGCAGGGTCACCTACAGCAGTTTGCCCAGGATCACAATGTCCAGATGAGTTTGGAATCTCCAGCAGGCTCCACAACCTCTCAGAAATTGCAGATGCAAGGCAGGTGAAGCAGTGAGTCTCTTTTTTTTCAGCAAGAAATCAAAGTATGCAAGAAGTGTGAATTTGAGGTGGGGTGTCTAGAGAGACATTAAGAGGGAGGAATCTGTTCACATCCAAATGGGAATGGGTTATCAGACACCAAAGCTCTCCAATGGTGATTTTGCATGCTCATACCTGGCACATGAGGATGGGTGCTGCTAACCTGGCTTCCTTGCCTGGCAGGTATAGCAGTGCTTTGGACTCCCACTCTGAAGCAAAGCACAACTCTTGATTTTGTCTCTCCTGGAGAGCCCAGAACAGGACACAGTTCTCCACATATGGTCTCATTAGGGTAGAGTAGAGGGAGAGGAGAACCTCCTCTGGCCTGCTGACCTCTCTTTTATGTACCCCTGGAGACCATTTGCCTTCTTGGCCCTGAAGGCACTTTGCTGCCTCATGAGGAACTTGTACACTACCTCCTTCTCCACAGAGCTGCTTTCCATCATGTCACTCTGGAGAGGAGAAGGCTCCCAGGTGACCTTCTTGTGGCCTTTCAGTTTCTTAAGGGGGCTACAAGAAAGCTAGGGAGGGACTTTTTAGGCTGTAAGGCAGTGAAAGGACTGGGGGGAATGGCACAGAGCTGGAAATGGGGAAACTCAGCCTGGAGGTTAGGAAGAAGTTGTTCAGCATGAGAGTGGTGAGAGCCTGGAAGGAACTGCCTGAGGAGGTGGTGGAAGCCTCATCACTGGAGGTGTTTAAGGCCAGGTTGATGAGGCTATAGAGAGCCTGATGTAGTGTGAGGTGTCCCTGGGCATGGTAGGGNTAAGGCTGTAGAGAGCCTGATGTAGTGTGAGGTGTCCCTGGGCATGGCAGGGGGGTTGGAACTGGCTGATCCTTGTGGTCCCTTCCAACCCTGTCTGCTTCTATGACACTATGATTCTAATCTCTCACCTGTACTGGTTCAGGAGGAATCCTCTACATTTGCCCTTGTTGAAGTTAAAGATTCACAAATAGCCTGAGCTAAACGTCCCCTCCTCCCTTTTCAGAAAATAACAAGTGTCAAGTACACACTGGGATGCAATCAGAGTGATGAAAAAGTGGTCAGATGAGAGTTTGAGAGTGGCTTTTGGTTTGGTTTTGGTGTTTTTTTTGTGGAGCCAGAGGCTTGACCGTACATTTGCTTCATGCCTGGCTTGCTTTTATTGAAATGGATGCAATTTTAGTCAAATTTGCTAAGTGCATCTGAAGGTCTGCTCTTCCTGTTGGTTTGTGTCTTCCTGATATCCATCACTTTGTAGAGAAAACAAGCTCACACAAAAGAAACCTTTTGTAATGCCTGATAATGAGCAGCCCTGGCTTTGGGGTGATATTTGGTGAGAGCAAAGCTGGGATTCAAAAAGTGCAGCATCTTTCTTGTCAACATCAATGGTCAAGTCAAATCAGAGGCTTCTTTTTAAGCAGAGTGATTGCAAATGAAAAGCACAGGAGAGCAAAGTCTGGATTACAGACAAGTGATTTGATGTCATTCAGCAGCAGCCAAACTGCACTTGATGGATTCGAGTCCCCTCGCTTAGTGAAATCCTGGAAAGTAGGGAAATGCCCACAGTGGTCACACAGCATGGAAAAAACTACTTTATTTTTACATATATATATATATAAAAAAATTAATTTTTTCTTTCTTTTTTTTTTTCCCCAGCAAATGTCACAGAATGGACACCTCAGAAGTAAGGAGGAACAAATTCAACTAGAGCAGGTTGCTCACAGTCCCAAACACAACTGATAGTGGAATGGTTCCAGGCATAGGGCATCTAGAAGCTCTCTGGGCAACCTGGGATAGGCTTTCAACACTCTCACAGTGAATAATCACAGAATGGTAAGGTTGGAAGGGACCTCAAGNCCAGGGAGGGAGCAGCCACAACCTCCCTGGGCAACCTGTGCCAGTGTCTCACCACCCTCACTGCAAACAACTTCTTCCTAACATTCAGTTTCAATCTTCACTCTGCCAGTTCAAACCCATTCCTTCTCATCCTCTCATTACAAGACCTTGTCAGTAGTCCCTCCCCAGCCTTCCTGGAGCCCCCTTCAGATCCTAGAAGGCCCCTCCAAGGTGTCCTGGAAGCCTTCTCTTCTGCAGGCTGCAGAGCCCCAACTCTCTCAGCCTGTCCTCACAGCAGAGCTGCTGCAGCCCTTTCAGCATCTTGGCCTCCTCTGGACTGGCTCCAACACTTCCATGTCCTTCAGGTGTTGGGGCCTTCTTCACTTCAGTCTGACCCTCCCTGTTTAGTTCAGAGCATCACCCTCTGTCCTGTCACAACAGGAATCTGTCCCCAGCTTTCTGATTTGCCCTGTGAGCACTGAAAGGCCATGAGAAGGTCTGCTTGGAGCTTTCTCTTCTCCAGACACAGCAACCTCACCTCCCTCAGCCTGATGTCACAGCAGAGGGCTCCCAGCCCTTCCATCATTGCTGTGGACTCCTATAGCCCCACTCCAACAGGCTCATGCCTCTCTTGTGCTGAGGCTCCAGAGCTGGACACAGCACTCCTGTCTTCCTCATTACCCTCTCTGTTGCCATCCTAGCTGAGATGTTTGGGTACAGTGGCACAAGCAACTTCCATCTCTGCTGGGCCACACAAATCCTGAATCAAGCTTCCTGCTTTTTTTCCACCTTGTTTCATAGAATCATAGAACGGTAAGGTTGGAAGGGACCTCAAGGATCATCCAGTTCCAACCCCCTGCCATAGGCAGGGACACCTCCCACTAGCACAGCTCACTCAAGGCCTCCTCCAACCTGGCCTTGAACACCTCCAGGGAGGGAGCAGCCACAACCTCCCTGGGCAACCTGTGCCAGTGTCTCACCACCCTCACTGTAAAGAACTTCCTCCTAACATCCAGTCTTTGGATACAAAGATAGCAAATTCTGTATGCATTAGGGTTTGGTTTTTTCTGTATGGTCCCACCAGGCTTGGCCAGATCCTGCAGTCTGCTAGCAGGCAGAAGCCTCTGGCTCAGAGGCTGCATTGCAAATGTATGGTAAATGAAGGGATTTGTGTCTGGACTTGGTGAGTTTCCACCCATTTCCTTCCAAATCCATGTCAAAAAGAACATTCATCATGATACTCACTACCTGCCTGCCAGAACTGGGGGGCATCTGCAAGTTCAGAGAATCATAGAATGGGAAGGTTGGAAGGGACCTCAAAGCTCAGCCAGCTCCAACCCCCTGCCATAGGCAGGGACACCTCCCACTAGCACAGGGCACTCAAGGCCTCATCCAACCTGGCCTTCAACACCTCCAGGGAAGGAGCAGCCACAACCTCCCTGGGCAACCTGTGCCAGTGTCTCACCACCCTCACTGCAAACAACTTCCTCCTAACATCCAGTCTAAATCTCCCCTCTGCCACTTCAAACCCACTGCCCCTTGTCCTGGCATTGCAAGACCTTGTCAATATTCCCTCCCCAGCCCTCCTGGAGCTCCCTTCAGATACTGGAAGGCCACTCCAAGGTCTCTTGGAAGTTGGATGTGTTATTAGGAAGATGGTAAACAAGCCTCCTTCTTTGGAGGCTCAACCTACTCCACCATTGTCCTTTCAAAGAGTTCTCCTTCCATGTGCCTTAATTAAAACGTCAGCGCTCAGGATTTCCTTGAAAGCATCTAGAAGAGGTTTTCATTACTGACTAATTGCTCTGCAGATAATGCCAGAGGAAAGCAATCAAACAGCTGGCAGAGCAGCTCTCTGGTGGGATATCTGAGCACATCCCATCTTAATCTGTTTCCATTTCACATCAACCCATGCCAGTCACAGCCTCCTAGACCCCGTTGGTGTCAGCTTCTGTTGATTCATGAGCACTGTGAGAGCAGCTCTGAGTTGAGTGATCTCCTCGATCCACGAGGAAAATAATCACCAAACTGACTTGGGCAGGCTGGAGAGCAACCTCATGAAGTTCAACAAGGTCAGATGTAGAGTTCTGAACCTGGGCAGCAGTAACTGCCTGCACCAGTACAGGGAGTGCAGGGAGAGGTGACCTGCTGGGAAGAAGGACCTGGGAGTGCTGGTGGACAAGTACCACATGAGTCAGCAACATACCCAGGTGGCCAAGAAGGTTGTCCTGGGGTGCATCAAGAAGAGTGAGGCCAGCAGGTCAAAAAGAACTTCTCACCCTCTAATCTGTCCTAGGGAAGCCACAGCTGGAGCCTTGGGTCCAGTTTTGACCACCCCAATACAAGAGAAATAGGAAATTACTGGAGAGAGTGCAGTGGAAAGTGTGAAGATGCTGAGGGGCCTGGAGCATCTCTGTGAGGAGGAAAGGTTGAGAGCCCTGGGGCTGGTGAGCCTGGAGAAGAGCAGCCTCAGGGCATCTTCTCAATCCTCAGCCAGAACTAAAGAACCTGTGGGGGGCAAGAGGATGGGGCTAGACTCACATGAGTGGGGCCCAGTGAGAGGACAGGGGGCAATGGACACAAACTTGAACCCAGGAGGTTCCATCTGAAGGTGAGGAGATTTGTTTGGTGTGAGCATTGTGGAGCAGGCTGCCCAGAGAGGTTGTGGAGTCTCCTTCTCTGGAGAGATTCTAAACCCACCTGCCCATTGAGACCCTGGGCAAGCTGCTGTGGGTTATGCTGCTTTAGCAGAGGATTTAGACTGGATGATCTCCAGAGCTCCCTTCCAACTCCCACCATGCTGAGATTCTGTGAAGTAAACACTGACAGTCTGTGGGAATTCAGGCCCAAAGCTTCAAAAACATCTCCAGCCTCCTCTCAGCATTGACAAATTTATGCAAAGATAAAGTCAATAATGGCCTCTGAGCTGTTTTGCATTTTCTGCCTTCAAAAGAAACTAATTATTATTTCAGACAGTTAAAAAAAACAAAAAACAACAAACCCCAAACAACATAACACCAGCAGCAGCCTCTCTGCAACTCCCTTGAGCTGTTGATATATTTAATATCATGCAGAACGAGCAGTGCTTCTGCTTTCTGGGGTTTGGGGGGATGCAGGGGGTGGAAAGGGGCTTATTTTATTTCCCAGTTTAGTTTTTATTTACATAATCTCAGTTTCCTCCAATGGATCTTTCTCACAGATTCATAGAATGAGCTGGCTTGAAAGGAACTTTAAAACATCCTCCAGTTCCAACCCCATCCTGCTATGGGCAGAGGTATCTGACTAGAGCAGGTTGCTTAGGGCCTCATGCCTTGAACATCTCCATTTTTTTCTCCTCCTTGTAGAAATGCCAAGATGGTCTTTGAGGAAACCACATCACAACCCTGGTCAGGGTTGATACTGGGAGTACCATCACAGGGAATAAAAAGGATTTATAAACTCTAGGTCATCCTTTCCTGTGCCCTCAAGCACATCTGGCTCCACCACTCCCAGTACTGAGAGAATTCCCTCTCTTCTTTTCCAGAGATAATCACAGAATCCCAGACTGATTTAGGGTGGAAGGGACCTTTAAACATCATCTAGTCCTACACCCTGCAGTCAGCAGGGACAGCTGCAACTAGAGGAGGTTGCTCAGAGCCCCTGACAATCTGACCTGGAATGGTTCCAGGGAAGGGACATCTACCACCTCTATGTGTAACCTCAGAGAAGATCTCACCACCCTCAGTGCCAAACATTTCTTCCTTCTCTCCCTCTTTCACTTGAAAGCATCACCCCCTGCCCTGGCACAACAGGCACCATTCAAAAGACACAGAATCACAGAACTGTCAGGGTTGGAAGGGACCTGGAGCAGCATCTAGTTCCAATCCCCCCTGTGCCAAGGGGCAGGGAAAGCCTGTCCCCAGCTTTCTGATTAGCCTCTTTAAGTACTGAAAGGTGACCAGAAGGTCTTACTGAAGCCTTCAACCTCTACTTCCCCATAACATCAAATGGCCTCAGGTAGCACTTGGGAAGGCCCAGGGAGGTGATAGAATCACCAGCATTGGAGGTGTTCAAGAAACACTTGGAAGTTAGAGACGTGGTTTGATTGTCATGGTGCTCTTAGCTTGAGGGTTGGGCTGGATGATCTCAGAGGTTTCTTCCAACCAGGATAATTCTCTGGTTCTATCCATGATGATGCTCAGAGGGCTGCAGCAGCTCTGCTATGGAGACAGGTTGAGAGAGTTGGGGCTCTGCAGCCTGAAGAAGAGAAGGCTTCCAGGAGACCTTGGAGTGGCCTTGTAGGATCTGAAGGAGGCCTACAGGAAGGCTGTGGAGGGACTATTGACAAGGGTTTGGAATGCCAGGACAAGGGGAATGGGTTTGAAGTGGCAGAGGGGAGATTGAAATTGGATGTTAGGAAGAAGTTGTTTGCAGTGAGGGTGGTGAGACACTGGCACAGGTTGCCCAGGGAGGTTGTGTAGCACAGAAGCACAGAATGGGATCTGATCACATTCTGTGCTTCTGTGCTCCACAACCTCCCTGGAGGAGTTCAGAAGAGGTTGGATTGAAACTGGATGTTAGGTGGAAGTTGTTTGCAGTGAGGGTGGTGAGACACTGGCACAGGTTGCCCAGGGAGGTTGTGGTTGCTCCCTCCCTGGAGGTGTTGAAGGTCAGGTTGGATGAGGCCTTGAGTGAGCTGTGCTAGTGGGAGGTGTCCCTGCCTATGGCAGGGGGTTGGAACTGGCTGATCCTTGAGGTCCCTTCCAACCTTACCATTCTATGGTTGTTGTGATCGTTGTGACCAAAGTGCAGGACCTGGCACTTTGCCTTATGGAACCTCATCCCAAGTAGCCTCAGGTCATCAATCCAGCTTGACCACTGGGTCCTGCCACCTCCTTACCAAAACACATTTCACACCTCACTTTTCCAGTCTGTCTCTGACCTCTTTCTCAGATCAAAACTGCCTTTTTTTTTTTTTTTTTTCCAGCCTGGTCTCACCTGGTACTACTGAACAAGTAGCTACAAAAAGCCACTGGGGAGACATCAGCTGTTTCAAACTCTGGTTATGCAACCTTCCAGGGCTGGGTTGTGTTGTCTGTTTTGTGGTCTGGTCTTGGTTGGATTTTTTTTTCTCTCTTCACTAATCAGGGGCTGTTTCATTTATGAGCAGTGCCTCCAGCACTCTGGAGTAAGATAAAACAGGACCTCTTAAATTTTGACACGACACATGCACTTCCATCTCATTAGAAGTTATGGTTTGCTCCAAATTCCCAACTCAGAGCATCAGGGCTGTGCCATGGGAGGTTTATAACTTTAACTACACTTAGTAAAGGTGTGGGCAATGTAGATGCTTTCATGACAGGAAAGGAAAGATGAACCACACATTTGGATATGGAAACAACAACAAAGAAAAAAAGTATCTGGGAAGACAGAAAATCCATCCCTGTCCCCCAAAAACTCCAGGCCAGTAATTGCAAGGCACCTACAGATGGGGGCACTTACATGCCCACAGCTGCCCTGTGCACAGAATGAGCCCAGAGAAGGGCAGCAACACTAAGGAGGGACCTGGAGCACAGCCCTGTGAGGAGAGGCTGAGGGAGCTGGGGGTGTGCAGCCTGCACAAGAGGAGGCTCAGGGCAGAGCTCATTGTTCTCTGCAGCTCCCTGAAGGGAGGTTGGAGCCAGCTGGGGTTGGGCTCTGCTGCCAGGCACCCAGGGGCAGAACAAGAGGACACAGCCTCAAGCTGTGCCAGGGCAGGTTCAGGCTGGATGCTAGGAGGAAGTTGTTGGCAGAGAGAGTGATTGGCATTGGAATGGGCTGCCCAGGGAGGTGGTGGAGTCCCCACCCTTGGAGGTGTTTAAGAGTAGGCTGCATGAGGCACTTAGTGTCATGGGTTAGTTAATGAGAAGATGTTAGGTGCTAGGTTGGACTGGATGATCCTGGAGGTCTTTTCCAACCTGGTTCATTCTGTGATTCTCATTCTTCTTTAAACAATCATAGAATTGTTTTCATTGGAAAGCAGTTCTAAGAGTATTGACTCCAGCTGTCAAATTAACACTACCATGACCATTAAACCATGTCCTGAAGTCCTGCTCAACACCTCCAGGGACCATGACTCCACCACCTGGACAGCCTCTTCAACACCTAAAATGCATCTTCCCCAAGCCTCTGATGGTGAATGGAGTTATTGTGACCCAAGTGGAGCACTCAACAGTAATTCCCTCCCTGTGCTGGTCACTGGTGAGGCTGCCTCATAGATTGGTTCAGTTTTGGGCTCTTCACTCCAAAAAGGACATTGAGATGCTGGAGCAGTTCCAGAGCAGGGCAGCAAATGTGGTGAAAGGTTTAGAGAACAAGTCTTGTGAGAAGTGGCTGAGAGGACTGGGGCTGTTTGGTCTGAAGGAGGCTGAGAGGAGACCTCCTTGCTCTCTACAAGTCCCTGAAAGGAGGCTGGAGCTGGATGGGGTTTGATCCCTTCTCACATGCAATGAATGACAGGATAGAGAAACCTCAAGTTGTGCCAGGGGAGATTCAGGTTGGGTATTAGGAACAATTTCTTCACAGAAAGATGTATTAAAAGGGCTGTGGGTAGTAGGTTTTAGAGAGGTTCTCCTGCCTCTATTCTCTGTCCTGCAGCCTGGTGAGGCCACGTCTGGAGTCCTGTGTCCACTTCTGGGCCACCCAGGTCAAGAGGAACAGAGAAGTGCTGGAGAGAGTCCAGCACAGAGCCACAAAGATGCTGAAGGCAATGGAAGAGCTCTGTTAGGAGGAGAGCCTGAGGGAGCTGGAGCTGTGCTGCTGGCAGAGGAGGAGACTGAGAGGTGACCTCAGCAATGGTTCTAAAGATGTGCAGGTGAGTGGCAGGAGGCTGGAGCCAGGCTCTGCTGGGTGATGCCCAGGGACAGCACAAGGGGCACTGGGTGGAAGCTGAGGCAGAGGAAGTTTCATTTAAACATGAGGAGGAATCTTTTCCCCTGTGAGGGTACCAGAACCCTGGAAGAGGTTACCATGGGGAGTTGTGGAGTCTCCCTGTCTGGAGATATCCCAAACCTGCCTGGATGTTTTCCTGTGTGATCTGGTCTGGGAGATGCTGCTCTGGCAGGGGGGTTGGACTGGCTGAGCTTTGGAGGTCTCTTACAGCCCCTGACACTCTGTGGCAGGGTTACAAAGCCCTGGAAGAGGTTGCTGAGGGAGGTGGTGGGGTCAGCATCCCTGGAGGTATTTAAAAGATGTGTGTATGTGGTGCTGAGGGATGTGGTTCAGTGGTACTGTCTTAGCAGCAGTGCTGGGACTGTGAGCTCCAGGTGAGCAGTTTGACTCAGTGATCTCAAAGGTCTCTTTTTCATTCTCAACAGTTCTATGGTTCTGTTTGAAGGAGCAGATTATATAAGGACCTTTTTAAGTGTACTTTGACAGGGGTCACTATCAGTGCAGCCCACAGGGAAAGAGGACATGCATCAACCTGCAGCTTCAGTTTTCCATTAGGCACTGCATGGTTGGAGGATTCCAGATGCAATACCCCTTCCTCCTCCTCAGTTTTGCCAAAAGAAGGCTGCTGTAGCACATCAATTAAGCACCACAGGTCAAGTTTCCTCCTTTTTGCATGGAGCTTGATGAGGTGATGAAGGCAAAAAACCCAGGGGAGAGTGAAAAGGAGAGAAGGAGCATGAATAGATCCCCTGGAAGCTGTAGATCAGTAGGTAGCCAGGTTCCTATTTTACTGGGAAAATGCAGATTACAGAAAAGCCTGCAATAATGCTGGGAGGCTATTTAAAAATCCATCAGACCTCTAAAATCTGCTATTAGAGACTCTGCAGTCCCAACATCTACTGCATAAGAAAAAAAATATATCCCAGGCTATTAGGCAACCCAACATCCTTTCAGATCAGGCCAGCAGCAGGTTGCCAAGGCTTAAAAATAGCAGCTGCCTTGGAAATTGTCTTTAAACAAGAGAAATGGAGAAGCTCAGCTCTTAAATCCAGAGTTTGAGCTACAAAAGGTGAGCTGGGATGTGGTTGCCAAGAATGCAGGCGTTGGAAGGATGTCTAAAATACTTGAGGTGGTCACCCATAGATTGGGCTGCACCTGAAATGCATTTCAGAGTAACAATGCACAGAAATCATGCCACAAGAGGCTGCTGAACCTTGCACTCCAGGGTTCTTTCATGGAGCCCAAGTGTAAGGTCCTGCACCTGGGTAGGCACAATGCCAAGCACAACTCCAGGCTGGGTAGGGAATGGATGAGAGTAGCCCTGAGGAACAGGACCTGGGGCTCTGGTGTGGTGAAAAGCTCCAGATGAGGCTGCAGTGTGAGTGCAGCCCAGACAGCAACTGTGTGCTGGGCTGCAGCAAGAGCAGTGTGGGTAGCAGGGCAAGGGAGGGGATTGTGCCCCTTTGCTCTGCTCTCCTCAGACACCAGCTGCAGTCCTGGGTGCAGTTCTGGA
>VWZE01001161.1:1789-26296 GCA_013396675.1 Eubucco bourcierii
ACTACCTGTTAGGCAATTCTGTGAAAACATATCCCATCTTTAACCAAGCCACCACACAGACTCACAGAATCATAAATGGTTTGTGTTGGAAGGGACCTTAAAGGTCACCCAGTTCCAACGCCCCTGTGCCATGGGCACGGACATCTTCCACTAGACCAGGTTGCTTAGATTTTCATCCAGCTTGACCTTGAGGGAGGGAGCATTCACAACCTTTCTGGACAACCTGTTCCAATGTATTATCACCCTCACTGTAAAGAATTTCTTCCTAATATCCAGTCTAAATCTGCCCTCTTCCAGTTTAAATCCATTTTCTCACATCTTGTCACTGTAAATTGTTCCTCTCCAGATTTCTTGTAGGACCTCATTCCAGTACCTCCAGGTACTGGAAGGCCTCTATAAGGTCTCCTCAGAGCTTTCTCTTCTCCATGTTGAACAACTCCAGCTGCAGGGGAGGTGCTCTACCATTCTCAAGACCTTTGTGGCCCTCCTCTGGACCCACAGCAACAGTTCAATGAACTTCTTGTGTTGGGGGCACCAGAGCTGGGCACAGTACTCCATGTTGGATCTCATGGGAGCAGAGTAGAGGGTATGAATCAGCTCATTTGCCCTGCTGGTCACAGTCTCTTCATTTAAAAAATCAGATCAGTTGTATCCATCTGCCTGGATGTCATCCTAGCCTTGAAAGTAGTACTGAATTATTATTCATATATTGAAGAAAATTGGAGTTTATTTCTTTCCTTGGGGGGAAAAAAGAAGGGCAGCACGTTCTGTCCCCCCACCTCCAGTCTCACTAAGTTCATTGCCTAAAGCAAATTTCATGGAGATCAGTATGCAGTGCTTGTTCAGTCCATTGTTCAGGAAGATTGGGAATTTTGGCAGGAGGCCAACTTGGCTAAGCAAGGAACTTCTTAACGAACTGAAATGCAAAGCACATAGTTAGTGGAAACAAGGGCAAACAACAAAGGACAACATGTGGGAACAAACCCCAAAAGTCCAAAGGCCAGTTGGAGGTAAAACTGGAGATGAACATAAAATCTAACAAGTGAGGATTTTACATGCATGGTAGAAGTGAGAAGAAACTCAGAGAAAATCTGTCCATTTTTGAGTGGGAGAAAGCCTGGGTATGGACAGTATGGAAAAGGATGCAGGACTTAATGAATTTTTGTCTCAGGGAAAAGCTGCTCCAATGTCTTTGCATATCCCAGTGGTATATGGGATGGAAGACAGACAACAGTACACTGAAATCCATAGGGCTGGAAAGGACTCCTCAGCAGGGCCTGAAAGACATGGTTGAGACCCTTGAGGCTGCCACTAGTTTTGAAAAATCATGGTGGTTAGGGGGACCTCTAGGGAGCAGCCTACAACAGCTTGATGGGAAGTTGGAAAACCAACAGATCCACAATCTAGTAGACAGCAGATGGCATAAAAATGTGCAATGGCCACAAGAATTGCAAGAAGAATTTTGAAAGTTCATATTGGACGTCAGGAGTTACTTATTCACTAGGAGCATAAGGCGGCAGCAAAACAGGCTTCCAGAGAGGTGGCGAATCTCTGTCTTTGCAAGTTTCAATACTTGCTTGGCCAAACATGGCCACAAAGATGGATTTGGTGGTTGCTTAAGCAATATTCTGAGCATTCTTCCAATTAAACTTTCAGTGGTCTGTGAACCATAACATGTTTGAACAACATGTAAGACTTGCCAACACCTCTCCAGGACCACCCTGGCAAATACACCACTGCAAAAAACATCTAAACTTCTGGGTCCTGCACAAACTCATCCCAGAACACATTATGCATTGGCCAGTGAGACAGATACACAGTTTCCTTGGCAGTACAATAACAATAACCACTCACTGAAAAGTCTCACAGAGACCATCAGTAAAGGACAGAAGCTCCCAGTTAGCAGAAGGACTTTTTTTTCCCACAGAATAGCCACTCCATCTGTGACTGCTCAGGTCTAACCCTCCAGGGAGATGATGCACAAAGCACTTTCAGAAAAGGAGTGTGGGAACTAAAATGCAGACCCCTGCTGGACACTAAAAATTATGGTCTAAAGAGAGAGATTTGCTTTGTGGCACATTAATTCCTTTCTCAAGCCTCTCCATCTTTCACAGGCAATGAATTGGGCAAAAAGAGAAAAAGAGGTAATAGGAGCTAATGACCTTACCAACTTTTTCCTACCTCACACCACTCTTACACTCCACAGGTACCAACCACTTTTTCTCCCAGATAGGCTAACTATTTAATGTAATCAAGTTAAACTCAGACCAACTGTTCAGTTGCCTTTAACACTCAAGATGCTGCTTTTATTTCAACCTTGAAAAGTGGTTCTTTTAACTAGAAGGCTGTTCCCACCCNCTTACAAACTTTGCCTTCTTTATACTCCTAGATTATCATGGTATATATAGCAGCTTTCCTGAATGACATAGTTTCAAAGAAACATGGTTCCAAAATAAAGTGTATAATCCTCTCCTCCACTATTGCCCATTTCTTTATATGGAGGTGCATGTCCAGGCTGCCTGTAAACTGGATTTTCTAGTGGAGCCAGATGATATGGCAAAAGTTTAATTTACTTTAATTTGGAATGCTTCAGGTCTCACTCCTGACAGAGGATTGCTTCCTACAATCTGCTGAAGGCTGATGTAAGTCAGCCATTGAAAGTTATCTCTTCGTCTTTATGAACAGCATCAATCTCAGCCTCATCAGTGCAAACACAAACAAGACTATGTTGTATCAGGCTTCTGTGCTCTTGGATACTACAGAGCTGTGCAATTTGTAATCACAGAATCAGACAACAGTAGGGGCTGGAAGGGACCTCTGGAGATCATCTAGTCCAATTCCTCACTAAAGCAGATTCACCTAAATCAAGCAGCCCAGGAGCACCTTTGAATCTCTCCAGAACAGATTCCACATCCTCTCTGGACAGCCCTGTTCCAGAGCTTCAGCACCCTTGCAGGATGCTTTATATTGAGGTGGAACTTCCTGTATTCTAGTTTGTGCTCACTGCTCCTTGTACTATCACTGAGCACCACCAAAAAGAGTCTGGCCTCATCCTCTTAACACTTGTGCTTCAGCTATGGATAAGATCCCTTCTTGGTGTTCTCTATGCTAAACAGCTCCAGGACTCCAAGCTTCTCCTCATCATGGAGATGTTTGACTCCCCTCATCAGTTTTGTAACCCTCCATTGAACGCTCCCCAGCAGCTACTTGTCCCTCTTTAACTGGGGAGCCCAGACTCTATCTAGTGCTCTAGATATGGCCTCACTAAGGCAGAGTAGAGGTGCGGGAGAACCTCCCTCAACCTGCTGGTCATACTCCTCTAACATTACATTCACTGCATATCCTCACATCTCTACTCTTGCAACTGAAAATACACCCAACATGTTGTGAACACCTTTGGTGTAGCTACTTTTCAGTATTGTAATTTAAAAAACACACCCTATTTTAGTCTTTTAAGGCAAAACTATAGCCAGGTGGTTTGTCAAGCCTGTATTTTTTAGAACTAGTGATCATGGGTGACAAGAAATCTTTTTGAACATTCATGTTCTATTGTTTTGCTGATATTAAATCAACCCATTAGCTGATTACCAAAAGTACAAGGGAACTACTGAGGCCAAAAAAGAATCACAATCATCTTCATGGCCTATATCCCATGTCACAACCATGGCATTTCAATATAAGACTAATTAATGAAGGCTTTTGTAAAATCCAAATGTTGCATTAAAGAAGGCTTGCAGCAAGCCATAGTTAAAGCACAGTAAAATCTGAAACTTTGGTGGTTGTTTATAGTCATGCTGGAAGCCAGCACCATCATTGCAACTATTCTAGATAGACACTTTCAGCAGTTTCACTATAGGTCAGAGTTCACTCTAAGCTGCTCCACTGTATAATGAACTAAGCCAGAGGGGTTGACTTAGTAGTCTAAGTATCAGCTTTGAAACATCCAGACACCCTGGAAACAAAGGTTTAAATCCCAGCAGGGCTGACTCAACCCTTCCACTTTTTGAGGCAGATAAATGGTGTGCAGTGTGCAAGACTATCCATGGACCTCTCTGATAACGAGAGACCTGAAAGAAGAGACATGTGAGATACTCTCTCTTCACATGAAAGGGCTTACTGCCTCCTTCTTAAGGGTAAGCTTCTTTAAAACTCTTGGCCAAAAATTTTTCATCTCAAAAAGTTGCGTGGCACAACCTCTATTGTTTGTCTGCGTGACTATTGCCTCCTATTTTAGGGACAGAAATGCTCCAGTGAGACTGCCTGCACTTTAGCCTGATCCAAAGCCTAGCAAAATTAAAGTTGCTCTTGTAACCTTTGTATTGACCTTTTTTTTTTTTTTTTTTAAATTTAAAATTAATTTTTTTTTGGGTGCAGCACCTTCCAAAAAAACTCCTAACATGTCCCCACCACCAAACCCCAAACATTAACAGCAGTCCCTGTAGCAGAGTATATCAGAAGGTGTAATACCATGTATCTAAGAGGACATGTATTTACGTCCTCTTAGATATGCATCTGTGCACACACCCAATATGAAAATGAAATCAAACAAATATGACTCAGTCCTCCTAGCCACCTCAGCCCACTCGTCCCAGTTGTGCAGCATATTAGCATTCATCTCACAGCGATTTGCCTACAGAAATTTTGCAAGATGAAAGTTTGATGCATAAGAAGAATCTCAGGACAGAGCGGTTCCCTTAGCAACCTTGCAGCCAGCTCCGGCAGCCCTGACCCAGCTACAAAGCCCTTCACGAGCCAAGGAGACACCATTAATGACAGTTGGCTGAAATTTGGGAGTACTGATAAACTGCCTTCTTATCTAGAAATCACCTTTGAGGAATATTATCTTTATTGACTTGCTTTTAAAAAAAATAGAAAGCTCACAAACGGCCGCTACAAATTAGTACATGATAATAAGCAGCAATACCAATTTATTAGTGTGCCCTCCCTCTTCACCAGTAAAGCACCTGGGGCATTGAATAACAGAGTAAAAATAAACAGAGTGTAATTAATTAACACTGATTACACTCCCTCCCCTCTGGACCATCTCAAATGTAGTTGTTTAGTCCTGTCTGGTTCACCCATGCTCCTCCCCACAACACCCCTTGCTGCATCTTCCAGCTCTCTGTTGCCTCTGCAAGATCTGGCCTTGCTGCCTGTGTATGGACTCAGCATTCAGCTTTAGCCTTTCTCTTTATTTTTGTCAGTTATATCCTTGCTTTTCATCCCCAGATCCCTTTGTGGGGGGGGGACGGGACGGGACACAACAAAGAGGGGAAAAAACCCTCCCAAACAGGTCAGTTTTGTGTCTTGTTGGGGGATAGTAAGTTACTGACTGCATTTGTTTTAGGGAGGAAACATTTAGAGAATAATATGTGCAAATATTACTATGAGCATTGCATATCCCTGAAAAACTGTGGCTGAAGATCACAGAATCTCAGAATGGTAGGGGTTGGAAGGGACCTCTGGAGGTCCCTAGTAGGATCACCTAGGGCAGGTTTCACAGGATCTCATTCAAGTGTGTTTTGAAAATCTCCAGAGAAGGAAACTCTACAACCTCTCTGCTCAGCCTGTTCCAGTGATCTGTAGCCCTCACAGGAAAGAAGTTTCTCCTCATCCTGAGGTGGAACTTCCTGTGTTCCAGTGTGTGTTCATTGTCCCTCGTCCTATCAGTGGCCACCAGTGAAAAGAACCTGACATCATCTTCTTCACACCCACCCAGGTAGCTACCTTGGACACTGAACTGCTGTTGGCTGCAAAATTAACATTTTCCCTTGCTGCCATAGCTTGGAATCTTTTGCCTATGTTTGGCTGCCCTTTTTCCTGGAAGGGATAGGGATAGCTGGCTAAGTCAGCTGAGCAACCCTCAGAGCCATCTCTCTCTCTCTCTGCACAGTTGACTGTGGCTGGGCTCAGGGTGTGGGGATGGGTGGGGCATGGGCGGGAACAGGGTGGAAAAAGCAGGACAGGCTCATTGCACTGCCAATCCGTATATCTTTAACTTCTCCCCAGTCCTCATACTCTTTGTGCAAGAGGACATATTCACGGAGACAAGGGAGGAGGAGGGAGCAGGTCAATATCGTCAACTGGCACCACCAGAAGTCTCACGTAGTCTTACTGTGAGGTCAGGGGAGCAAATCACAACCATTAGCTGTGCACCAGCCCCACAACACTGTGATGGTATCTGGGCAAAGCTGACAAAAGCACTGGCCAAGAGTGCCAGTGCTACAAAGAATTCACAGTCTCAGTAGACCGAATGAGTAGAGGCTTTTGAGATGGGAAATGGGAAAGCAGAGAGAAGAAATAGGAGAGCCCAACACAAAGGGCATCAGTAATGTCTTTCAGAACTGTATGTGCAAAGATGGACCTGCACCTCAAAAAGAGCAGAGTTTGGCTAGAAGACCATCACTCACAGAAAGCAGGACTATTAAGATTTTATGATTGACCAAGTGATCCTCAAAAAGTTTAAATTTAACCATCTAAACATCTGTCTCAAAAGAAAAATACTTTAGGATGCTGTAGTCTGAATGAAATATGAAGAGACATTAAATATCCACAGGACTCTCCTTTGAATTGATATGCCACAAGCATAGAAATTTTTAAACTTTTGAAACACAGTCACAGGAATTGATTTCAGGAATGTGTCACCTCTAAAACAGACCAAACTGATTGCAGAATAGGTGGTGAAATATACAGGATAGGACAAAGGACATTCTCGGAACTGCACTGCTCTAAATTCAGCATGATTGAAAAAAATTCAACCATATATCAGTAATTTTTCATGCAATGGAAATTGAAGGTGGGGGAGAAAAAAAGGTATTTGCCTCAGATATCCCAGTTTCGTCTTGTTGTGCTGATTGGAAACATCCCAATTTGTTTTATGATACCATTTGTACCGCAAGGTTCCAATCAACACTTTAATAACCAGCACAACCCAAAACCTCATCATCCCTGCTTGTATCTCTATAAAAATTTATGACAGCATCATCCTGCCAGGGCTTATGACTGAAGAATTTAACTTAGATGGAGCTTTTTTGTGATATTTGAGTTGGGGGAGAGATATTTGTCAACAGTTGGATGCAACTGGCTAACACATCATTCCCACACATTCATAGTAGCAAACATTTAGACTTTTCTGGGGCTGTTTTATGCCTGCTGTCTCCTATGGGGGCCTGGATGCAGAAGGGAATGAGCACTAGAGTGCTTACAAGCCTGCATTTGAGTTCCAGCTCAAGCCTATGGATGTGAAACTGGTTCTACCTTGGCATTGCCCTGCCTGGCAACAAGTGCTGGTGCAGGTGGATGACTATTTCTAGAGACTGGAAACTGAGTTCCAATCCAGGCCCTCTGCTTATTTCTTTAGACATGTCTAGAACCTGCCAGATCTTTACAGTTGAAACACTTGAATTTGCTTTACCTCACAAACCAATTCTGTTCTTTCCTCCTATTTCATAGCTTCAGATAGTAGTTTTAGAATCATGCAATCATAGAAAAATTGAGGTTGGAAGAACTATTTGAGGTAACTACAGATCTGTCAGCCTCACCTCTGTCCCCGGGAAGGTAATAGAGAAATTTATCCTCGATGCTGTCCGTAAACATATTAAGGACAGTGGGGTCATTAGGAGCAGTCAACATGATTTTACCAAAGGGAAGTCATGTTTGACCAACCTGATAGCCTTTTGTGAGGACATAACCAGGTGGATTGATGATGATAGAGCAGTGGATGTCATTTATCTTGATTTCAGTAGAGCATTTGACGCTGTCTGTCACAGCAACCTTCTGGCTAAACTGAGGCAGTGTGGTCTGGATGATCAGGGATTAAGGTGGATTGGGAACTGGTTGAAGGACTTGTGGTCAATAGGACGGAGGCAAGTTGGAGGCCTGTGATTAGTGGGGTCCCACAGGGGTCAGTACTGAGACCACTTCTGTTCAATATATTCATCAGTGACCTGGACAAGGACACAAAGGGCACTGTCAGCAAGTTTGCTGATGACACCAAACTGGGTGGAGTGGCTGCCACACCAGAAGGCTGTGCTGCCATTCAGCCAGACTGGGACAGGCTGGAGGAGGGGGCAGGAAAAAATTGAATGAAATTCAACAAGGGCAACTGTAGAGTCTTGCACCTGGGAAAGAACAACCCCAGGTGTAAGTATAGGTTGGGGACTGACCTGTTGGAAGGCAGCAAAAGAGAAAAGGTTTTGGGGGTCCTTGTTGAGGAGGTTGACCATGAGCCAGCAATGTGCTCTTGTGGCCAGGAGGGCCAATGCCATTCTGGGGTGTATTAGAAGGGCTGTGCCTAGTAGGTCGAGAGAGGTTCTCCTGTTCCTCTACTCTGCCTCGGTGAGGCCACATTTAGAGTACTGTGTCCAGTTCTGGGCCCCACAGTTCAAGAGGGCCACAGAACTGCTTGAGAGAGTCCAGCACAGAGCCACAAAAGATGATGAAGGAATAGAACATCTTTCTTAAGAGGAGAGCCTGAGGGAGCTGGGGCTTTTTAATTTGGAGAGGAGGAGATTGAGAGGTGACCTCATCAATGTTTATCAATATGTGCAGGGTGAGTGCCAGGAGGATGGAGGCAGACTCTGCTGGGTGATACCTGCCTGATGCCAGGACAAGGGGTAATGGGTGGAAGCTGAGGTATAGGAAGTTTTGTTTAAACATGACAAGGATTTTTTTTCCCTGTGAAGGTGACAGAGCACTGGAACAGGCTGCCGGGGGCACTGTGGAGTCTCCTTCTCTGGAGATATTCTGAACTCGCCTGGGTGCATTCCTGTGTGATCTGCTTTGGGTGATCCTGCTCTGGCAGGGTGGTTGGACTGGATGAGCTTTCAAGGTCTCTTCCATTCCCTGAAATTCTATGATTCTGTTATTATCAAGTCTAACCACAAGCTTAGAGTTCACAATCCCACCACTGCTGCTAAACTGCTGCCACTGAACCATGCCTGTGAGTACCACATCCCCATGTCTTTTAAATACCACCAGGGATCATGACTCCACCACCTTTGCGGGAAGTGTGATCCAATCCTTCATAACCCTTTCTGTGAAAAATTGTTTTCTAATATCCAACCTGTCCCAAGTCGTATTGAAATAGTGACAATATTTTCATATATATCTTAACAACACTTATTGCTAAAAAATATAAATAAGCTCTGGTACAAATACTTTCACAGACTACAAAAGAGTAGCTCTACCCAGGGGAGTGGGGGTTGGACCTGTCCATGGCTCTGGGGTCGATGGGAACCACAGCACCCATGGAGCACTCTGTAGACAAAAGCACAAAAACAATAAAGAAAGGAAACAAAACCTTTCAATTAGCCCTGCTGAGATCAGAACTAATGAGAGCCTAATCCTGGTGCTGGGTGTCCTTGGCTCCTTTTTGCATCTGTATGTGATGAGTGAGGATGGAGCCTGCATGAACACTCAGCACCACACAAAATTTATACCTGGGAGCTCCTGCTCTCAACCTACCCTTTCTAATTTTCTTCTTTTATTTTTCTTCAATTTTAGTTGCAGCATGCAAAAGTAAAATAGAAGGAAGGGATATGATGCACACAAGAGAGCTCAGTGTTATGATGACTACATTCTGCCAAATTCCCAGTGTTAATTGTTCATGTTTATCTCTTCAGTTGAAAAGAATCTTTATCTGGAATGTAATTTATATAAAAGATAGCTGGGTTTATATCTCTTTATACAAAGCAGGCAATCCTGACATAAATCAGCATTAAAGCATTTAACCAATAAGCTGTTAACTCATAAAACAGAAAGTCAGTTTCCAGCACGAGTCAAAAATCAGTCACTGTCAGATCCTGCTCACTTGATAGGAGTCTCTGGGCGAATTCTCTCACATCTGGACCTTAAAAATAGATTTTTTTTCCTCCATGTGTGGGGAATTTAGCTCATATTCTCATCACAAAGTAGTCCATGTCGAGTCCATTTTTATAGTAAAGGCACAGATGCGCACAGGTGTGAGACTTTTTATTTGTTTATCGGTTTGCCCTTTATTTATTTATTTTTGCTGCTGAAGGAAATGTCACTGTTTTATTTTTCATGAATATTGCACCACAGAGACCAAAAGTGTATGGGCTTCACCACTGTGCCTTTATTTCTGAGGTTCTCCTATGGCTCAGCACACAACTGTTCTTTACTATATTGGCTTATGCAGCTGTTAGCTTTTCAATTTTCTTAGCCTTACTTCCTACTGTACAGCCAAAGACCTAAAAATAAAGGGTAAAATGACAATAAAGGCTCCCAGGGAAAAACAAAAGGAAAGAAACATGAAAAGGACTTGTGAAGAAAAGGGCACAAAAGCACAAAGTACAAAGGAGCCTAGAGTTGAAAGATTATAGAATTAAGGGGGGAGGGGGGGGAAATGTGCTAATGTAATCTTAAAAAAAAAAGGGGGGGGGGGGAAATAATTCAAATGAAAAACCATCAAAAGGAAGATAAAAAGGAGGGACATTAAAAAAAAAAAAACCAACCAAAACTAAAAAAGAGGTATTTTTAGGCAGTCTGTTTAACCTGAGGGGACAGCCTGCAGTAAAGCCAGATGTAGTTTACTGAAATTATTAGCCTAATAAAATGTGTAACAGAACAGAGAACACCGTAACATACAATCATGTTCTCCCTCTCCTTTCATGCCCAAAAGCTTTGTTTTGAATAGATTGTGAGCAGGACTTTCTCAATGGGTGCTATTCTATGCCAAAATACTGCCTGTGGGGCTCATCCTTATTTTCCTGTGATAAACATCAAAACCTCAATTTCCCCCTCCTTACAACAAATAGGGATATCATTTATGGGCCTGTCTTGCCCCTTGAGGAAAGAGGTTGTATTAAGGGTCAACAGGGTGAATTAAGGTCCCAAGTCCTCCATATCCGGGGAAAGCAATGGGGATGCAGTCTGTAGGATAAGAGCAACTTCTCCAGCCCTGCTTGCTCATTGCCCTTTACTGAGGCTTATCCCAATAGGTAGCTTTAATTATTTACATGGTTAAAAATCAAACGGCTACTCTGAGGGCAGAAGGGGAGTTCAGTTTCATAGAAAACAGTCATTCATTTTCTACGTGACAATCTTTCATTACAGTACTACACTTAAAGCTAGGAAGTCTTTTTTCTTTTCTTGTTCAAAGATCTTATTTGCAGTAATGTCAACTTTTCCTAAAATATTACTTTTTTTTTGACTGGGAATTGTTGTTTCTCTGAATTTTAGAAATGAGTTATTTTGAAAGATTAAAAGAAAAATAAAAGTGGTAGAGGGTGTTTAAATTATATCAATATAAAAAACTAAGAGAGTGGAGATCCTCAGTAGTAAAGACAGTCTTCATTTCCCATTTCATTTCTTTGGGCCCCAAGTATAATGCAGTTAAGAGGCAGTTGGATCAATTAACAAAAGAAATATCCATCAAGGGCTATTAATGATGAAGAAACTTTTTTTTTTTTTAATTAGGAAAGTGCTAAGTTATTTTAATTAGAAAACTACTAAGATGAGGCACTAAGACTACTTCATTCTTGCCTTGGTTTAATCTTGGTTTAGACCTGATGGAGCTGGTCTAGGTGCACCACTTCATGAAGCTTGGTATTTTAATGTCATAAAGCCTAAGCACAAAAGTCTCAAAAATACCTCTCTAAAGTGTTTATTATGGAGATCAGGTTGTCATGCATGGCATCAGGAGAGTCAGATTATCACTGCTAGACACCACATTAAGAGCAGTGTGTATGAAGTCTGTGTTTTATGCTGCACACGCAGCTCTGTCTAGATTAGACACAGAAAGAGATGGGGAATGAAGAAACTTCTCATTATGTCTGCACACAGGCAGGGAAAAATCTTGGCAAGTGAGATAGATGGCCACAGAAATATCCAGAATTGGTGACTGTGGTTGTAGGTAGGCTGGTTGGTTGTCCCTGACATTCATTAAAACTTTCTCATTGTGGGTTATGTACAGCCAAATCCCGTCAATGGCTGACTTAGTCATTGCTGGGATGGGGATAAGGGCAGAGGAAGAAGGCTGAAATCAGGGGAGACAGACTACAAGGAAATTAAAGGTGAAAAATAGACCACTGCTGAGCTGCGTTTGACATTTCCCATGTGCAAACTCCTGGTAGTTTAGAATGGGTCTGCACAGTCAGAAGCAGGTATAAAAATCCTCATTTCTGCCCATGGTCTGATGTGGAAGGTGAGTTATCTCTGTGAGGAAACAAAGCCAATAAGCACTGGGAATGCCCTTGCCCTCTTCTAGGGACACCTCCAAATGCCTGACCTCATCTCAGTTTCCGTCTCATTGCTCATACCAAAGAGGACAGCCCTCAGAATTGCATTCAGTAAACCGAGAGGGATCTCCCAGCATAGAAACTCCTTCATCTGTAGCTGTCTTTTTTATGATTTTTTTCACACTTTCTCATTTGTGGTACATATGTTGAGAAAATGGAAGTGATAATAAAGCAGGGCTGGTGTAGGTGAGGCACTAATCAATCCCTCACTGATAAAAGAACCCTCATCGCTATTATGCCTGTGCACAGAGCTTCCTTGGTTGATCCTATCTTGTCTCAGCTAACCAGGAACCAAAAGCTTTGTCATGTGAGGCACCATGTAGCAAAGACTTGCAGTCAGGCTGGAGCAGTGAGGAAGATGAATTGCACAACCATATTCTGCATAGCTCGTAAGCAGCATGATGTGTGCTCGGGTAACATCACTTATCAAGTCCACTGAACAAATTGAGGGGTGGTTTGTGGAATGCTCAGGAACAGGACATTAATCACGGAATCATAGAACTTTAGAGGTTGGAAGGGACCTCCAGAGATCATCCAGTCCAACCTCCCTGCCAAGGCAGGATCCCCTAAGGTAGCTTCCATAGGAACGTATCCAGGTTGGTTTTGAAAGTCTCCAGGGAAGGAGACTCCACAACCTCTCTGGGCAGCCTGCTCCAGGGCTCTGTCACTCTCACTATAAAGAAGTTTCTCATGTTGAGGTGAAACCTTCCCTGTTCCAGTTTGTAGTTGTTGCTCCTGTCGTGTTGCTACTGACCACCAAAAATAGATTGGTCCCCTCCACTTGACACCCACTTCTCAGATATTCGTATACATTGATGAGATCTCAGTCTTCTCCAGACTAAACAGCCCCAGGTTTCTCAGTCTCTCTTTGTAGGGGAGATACTCAAGTCCCCCAGTCATCCTCTTGGTGCTCTGTTAGACTTTCTCCAGTAGGTCCCTGTCTCTCTTGAACTGGGGAACCCAAAGTTTGGCACAGTTCTCAAGTTGTGGTCTCACCAGGGCAGAGTAGAGGGGGAAAAGAACCTCCCTAGCCCTGCTGACCACACTTCTCCTGATGCACCCCAGGACACCATTGGCTCTGTTGGCCACAAGGGTACATTGCTGGCTCATGCAGAACTTGCTGCCCATCAACAGACCAAGGTTTTTCTCCATGGAGCTACTTTCCAGCAGGGTAACCTGTGCTGGTGGCTTTTGTTGTTCCTCCCCATTTGCAGGACCCTGCACTTGTCCTTATTGAACTTAATCTGTTGAAGAGATTCATTGCTGATTAGAGATGGATCTTGGTGAGCTATTTGCCGATAAGCAAAGTGGGACTTAATGGGATGCAGCAGGCAGTTTTTCCTAGAAGGAACTGCCTTTTGGGAGCAGAGCAGCAAAGTATCACAAAGAGGATGCAATTAGAAGATCTGACTGGTTTACCAGATCAGGTACCTCCTGAGGGTCCACCTGAGCATGTGAGACTAGGACTGTGGCTTCTTTAGTTAAGAAACGTGGTCCTGTCTCCTGGCATTAGTATAATGACTCCGTGGAAATGAAAATACATGAAGCATTTTCCAAGTGGTCATGCATATGGTTCTGCTTGACTTCAAATCTGAGTGAATTACTATGACCTCTCACCTCCCACATTCTCTTTTCTCAAGGGAAGAAATTTATGTCTCTGTTGCTTTGCGCCTCACTTTGAGCATGTCTTATTGTTCTTGATGTTAGCTTCGTTCTTCTTCAACACCATGTTCTCCTTTATATGCAGAGTCTGAAAGCAAACTCCCATGTGAAGGATGGTGTCAGTATTCCCCTCCACAACCTCCTTGTCTTTAAACAGTAAAATTGTTGACACGCAGCTCAGAATGTGAATGTTTGATCAAAACGAACCTTCAGTGGTTCCAGAAATTTCACATCCCCTAACATCTTTTTGGCAGATGGCCAGTAACCATCTCCATTTTTTTTCCATTTGGATCCACCTTGTTTCAGGTTTAATGCCCTTAGAGTAGAACAACCATTATGGAAATTAGTTAGCAGCTGCTGTACATCAATGTTTAGAAAATTAATATTGCCCACGTTACGCAGCGCAGAGGCTGAATTTTAATGAAGCATGGAAACTATAAGCAAATTGACCTTTCACCTCATCAGAGAAATAGTCAAATACGACTTTATCTGAGAAAACTTATGATTTCTACTAGAATTCTCTGGACAGGGTGACAGAAATATGATATTTTCATTATAACAAAAGGAATTAAATGGTTCGGCAGGTTGAAGACGACAACAGAATCTAAGCTATTACAGATTCTAACTGGTAAGCTTTAGAAATGTAATCTCTTAGTTGTATGACACTGGAAATTACAATGCTTTATAATAATAGATCTAACACATGAAGAGAAATATACTGGGGGGAAAAAAGACCAAACCCTGATCTAAGTAGTCAGCTGAGGTTTTTCCATTGGGACTGGAGCTGTTACCAGCCCATACCAAGAATGCAGTGGCACCAGTTTTGTGATGACTGTGTCATTTGGTACAGGTGATCCTGCTCTAGCAGGGGGGTTGGAATAGATGTCTGAGGTCCCTTACAGCCCCTAACATTCTGTGATTCTGTGATGGCCTTTTGGTTGCTTTGCTGTTTTTTTTCAGCACCGTTTTCCTTTTTATTGAGCTATCCAAAGTGTTCAGTTCTGATCTCTTTAAGTTAAATCATATATCTTCTCTTGTGTTCTCAGACAATTATAACTAGATCACAAGAAAAAAAAAACGGTAGGGGTAAATTTATTATACTCCAGTAATGCATCACAGACCTTTTCATTTTGGCTAGAAGCATTTGGCTAATATATTTTTTCCTCTCCTGTTTTAAAACAAAAAGTAGTTTGCAAAATCCACTTAGGAAAACTTGCAAGCTGTCTTTCTGCAAAGACTTTCTACAATAATGCTGTAGCCTTATTAAAACACCCTCCCAATGTGTGTTTCTGTGTATGTGCTTGTGCATTTTGTAAACATGTGTCAAGACTGCCAGTATAAATTTACCTTGAGGGTCCATTCATTGCCTAAATGGCAACCAGTACAATAAAGTCTTCCAATGGAAAATTATACAGTTTCTAACAGAGCTATTTACTGGTATTCAAAGTTAGAGGACTATGTTTAAAGGCTGTAGTGGCCACATTTATTTTTTAAAAAAAATTTTATTCACATTTAGTTGGCAATAATAACAATAAAGAAAAGCTCTGAAACGCTCCAAAGTTAATAAATAAATAAAAATAAAGTCACCAGAGGGACATTACAAGACTCAAATAACTGTAAAATAAACTGACTCACCTGGCTACAGCAGAAATCCTGCTCTGTGCATAAGGATTAAAATTAACTTCTGGAGGAAGGAGAAAACCTGCTTTTCATTTCCTTCAGACACAATGCTGATTAGGAGGCTGCAACACAGTCATAAAGGGCTATAAAATTACTTAAAGGTCACTGGATGCCGTAATAAACTGTAACCTTATTTATTTATTTATTTTTAATGTTGGCATGAATCTGCTGAAACTAGGAAAGGGAGGTAACTTTTTCAGTTAATGTCAAAATGCTCCATTTTTTGTTTTATAGGTTGTTTTACCCCATTCTAAGTTAAAATAATGCTTTATAATGGTATCCTTTTATGAGCCTGAAGAGACATTTTGACATTTAGCATAATCTCCCTGAAAGTCAAAAGAGAAATGGATACAGAAGAAGTACCAAATAAAACACTCCAAAAGAAAGTGTAGGAAACATTACATTATAAATAGGAGTGGTGATTAAAGTATTGTTTCTTCCCCACTTCAAATGTGGGGGCTGTGTTTCTCAATGCTTTCTTAATGCTCTTCAGCACTGCCTTTGAAATAAAAGGCAAGCATCTTGCAAGAGAGACCTTTTGAAAGCAATAAAAATCTTTCTCCAGCCTCCCTTTTTGTCTCGTTATTCTACCTGTAACCATTTGATGACAGTTTAGGGCAGAGGTATTATGGATTTAAGCTGCAATTTATGGGCAGTCTCTACTCCTCACTGAAGCACTGCGGGTGAGGAGACAAGACATAAAGGATTGAATGGTCTCGCTTAAAGAGCCTCTTACTCCCAGCTCTCTCTGTGGCCAGGCACTGTTCCTGTCACCACAATGTGGTGGTGTGAGGATGCTGGCAGCTTCTCTCCAGCTGCCAACCTTTGTTCCCCATCTGCTTCCTCCTGCCACTCAGTTGTAATTCATCACTGCAGCTCGTGGGCAGAGGCAGATGATGTCCTCCACTTTGGGTTCCCCAGGGAAGTGGTTGCCCTCTGCCCTAGTAACTGTCCCCTTCCTGGCTCCTCACTGTGGGCCAACAGTGTACCAACCATGCATTCCACACTTCTCTGAAGCCAAGGTATGCATAAAAATACCCCTTAAGATTTATTGTATTAGAAGGGCTGTGGTTCGAGGGAGGTTCTCCTTCCCTTCTGCTCTGCCCTGGTGAGCTCTCATCTGGAATAACGAGTCCAGTTCTGGGCCCCCCAGTTCAAGAAGGACAGGGAGCTGCTTGAGAGAGTCCAGGACAGACCCACAAAAATGATCAAGGAAGTTGAATATTTTTCTTATGAGGAGAGGCTGAGGGAGCTGGGGCTTGTTAGCTTGAAGAGGAGGAGACTGAGGGGTGACCTCATTAATGTTTATAAATATGTAAAGAGTGAGTGCCAGGAGGATCGAGCCAGCCTCTGCTTGGGGATGCCCAGTGACGAGACAGGGGGTACTGGGTGGAAGTTGAGGCATAGGAGGAAGAATTTTTTTCACTGTGAGCGTGATAGAGCATTGGAAAAGGCTGCCCAGGGAGATTGTGAAGTCTCCCTCTTTGGAGATATTCAAGAACTGTCTGGACACGTTCCTGTGTGATGCACTCTAGTTGATCCTGCTCTGGCAAGGGGGCTGGACCAGATGATCTTTCAAGGTCCCTTTCATCCCCTCATATCCTATGATTCTATGATTGTAGCCTGATACTGTAGAGATTGGTGGAGAGTCGGTCTCTCCTAATTAAAAAGTTCAGTTTACTCTCAAGCTGCTCTTTAGGTCCCCAGAGCACTCCTGGTTTCTTCTGTGTGTATTCAGAAGGGCATTTCCCCATTTTTCATCCCCATCTGAGAGCCAAGAGGTGGGAATTGACTCTGGGAAGATACTTTCTTCCTTCGGGCAAAGGTTGGAGGACCAGATGGGAGGCAGAGTCAGTGGCCCAGCAAGATCCCCAGGAACCAGAACTGGGCCTAGTAGGGCCTCACTATCCATGAAGATTCATTTCTCCTCCCTCTCATGGAAAAGGGAGATTATACTTCAGTAGTATTAACCACCAAATGCTGACACAGTGCTTACAGGGACCCAGTAGCAGCTCACAGTTGCCTAAGAACAAACCTTGACTCTTGACTGCCCATGGATATGAGGAGTTTTAAAGCACAAGATGTTTGTGTCAAGGCAGCAGCCCAGAAGGGTGAGGGGAGAAGTGTAAGGAGAGAATAGTGCTAGGTGCCAATTCTTTACAGTGAGGGTGGTGAGACACTGGCACAGGTTACCCAGGGAGATTGTGGCTGCTCCCTCCCTGGAGGTGTTCAAGGCCAGGTTGGATGAGGCCTTGAGTAACCTGTACTAGTGGGAGGTGTCCCTACCTGTGGCGGGGGGTTGGAACTGGATGAGCTTTGAGGTCCCTTCCAACCTTACCATTCTATGATTCTATAAATATCTGTCCAGGGCCAAAGATGCCCTGTGCTGTGTCTGGGAATGGGAAGAGGTGGGAAGTGCAAGCCACAAAGGGCTGGACGCAGAGAGGGACACTGTGAACATGACATGCACCTCTACAGAGCCAGCATGGGTCTGGGATCTCCAAAGAAACCTTGCATTGGAGAGTGTTAGAAATGGGACCAACAAGGCCATCAGTGTGCATGGTGAGACAGCAAGACCATCAGTGTCCATGGTGAGACAGCAAGGCCAACAGTCTGCATGGTGAGACAGCAAGGCCATCAGTGTCCATGGTGAGACAGCAAGGCCAACAGTCTGCATGGTGAGACTGTAAGGCCTACTGGCAGAAACACTGCACACAGAGGGACAGTGAAGCCAAAACTGCTGTTTTCTTACAGTATAAAGAAGCCAGCAGAGAAAGTTCCATCAGACTCCTGCACATGCTTTGGAGATCTGTGGCTAGAATTCACATTAGTTGGACAGAGTTAAAAACCTCCCCCAGCCTCAGCAGCACAGGTGGTGTGTTTCGTCCCTCGGCAATTGGAGAAGGATGAGGTGGATCACCATCATCTCCCCCTGCCAACTGTGTTTTATTTGGAGTTTGATGTGGTGAGAGCAACTGATCCCTGTGTGCTTGTCAAGCTGCCAGCAGCAATTTTCTTTGGGAATTTAAATGCTGCCAAGTGGTAGAGAGGGCAGTGAAACCTTCATTTTGGACAGAGGATCTTTTTGCTGCAGTAAATTACCTGTGGCTTCCTTATAAACCTCAGGTATTTTCTACTCTGGTGGCACTTACTGGGAAGGCATGAAAATAAAGTGCTGTAACAAAGGAGGAAAAATAGACAGAGAAAAGAGAGGAAAATAAAGAAAGTTAAAAAAAAAAAAAAAAAGGAAGACATGTACATTGCACAGCAGAAGGTAAATTTTAGAAGAGAGGGCACATCATCTGAGATACAAGGCTGGAATCCCCATTGATCTAATGAGCCTCACAAGCTGCTTTCTCCCATGCCTTCTATCACCAGATCCCTTCCCCAGTACACCTTGTAATACACAGGCAGAAGGTTTTCATTCTGAATGATAGGCTTGCAAAAATCTCCAGTAGGCCTCATTAGCAAGGAGTTGCTGGCGTTTGCAGACCTGTTGGGTTTACCTTGTATCTCACAGGCATGTTTTTAATGTCCTTGTTATGACTGCGACTGCGATTTTGACAGATTATACCAACTCCAAATGACTGCAACTTTCTGCCTGCCCCCAGAAAAAGACAGCAGCCACAGCATCGGAGGCTGGTCGGGAGACCAGGGGCTTTTGCTCTTCTGTGTTAATCAGAAGGCAGAACCTGAAGTGTCAATTTTGAAAAGAACCTTGTGTCCAGTTCTCCTCCAGCCCTGACGCTGAACTGTCTGATCAATACTAAATCTAATTTCTAACGATGGCCCCTGTGAAGCTTGCAAATGTTATGTCAACATATCTTAATAGCTTTGGCTTCCTGAGTAGCCTTGTTAGCTGCAACCTTGTCTGCTTCTGCTACTCTCTTAACTACTTCCACCTACGGAGCCCCATCTGTAACGATGTTCAGCACTTCTCCTATTCTTCTTGCTCTCTTCTACCACCGGAGGCTTCCACACTATCAGTTCCTGTTGTGTGAAAGCTCTCCAACAAGTGCATGGAAGTAAAAGAGAAAAGAAATGGGAAGAAAAGAAAAAAGCCAAAATTAATTCCCTGGCTGCTTCTCCCCCCTCGCTGCAACTGATGAAGCAAAGAAGGAAATAATTGCTACTCTCTTTTAATAACGGCAGGCTTACAGAAATTTCCATAAAGATGATGCAGAGAGGAATGCATGGATTTCTTCTCTGTGGGGTGCCCAAAACGTTTTGCATTGTTCTGTAATGTAATGTTATTAGTGCTCCATCTAATTTATATTTGCATTTCCCTGTCTCCAGGGCAAATCTTTTACAACTCACTTGCAAAGTACTAAATGAAGAAGTGCTGAAGAGCTACCTTTCCTAGCAAGCTTTCAAGCCACCCATTGGTTGCCAAAGGGCCAAACCTGAAAGGTGTTGGACTCCAAAGAGATGCAGTTTTGTGTATCCCTGTATAGAGTGGAGAGCACACAGCAGAAGTGTGGAGTCTCCTTTGGAGACTTTCAAAACCTGCCTGGATACATTCGTGTGTGGCCTGCTTTCAATGATCCTGCCTTGGCAGGAGGGTTGGACTCGATGATCTCCAGAGGTCTTTTCCAACCCCTAACATTCTGTGATTCTGCGAAGTGGTTGCTTTTTCCAGCTGTGGCATGGAAACTGGAAATGTGTGAACTCTGTGTTTGCTCTAAGTGGGAAAGGTTGCTTCCTTACTTGCCATAGGAAGAAGAGATTGGAAGTGGAATAGAGGCAGATGAATGATGAGTGACATCTTTCTGAGGTTTCTTATTGCCACATCCATGTGCGTGGCAGGATAGTTTATGCAGACTCTAGTGAAGGGATTAGTATCCTCTCACTAATTGGATACTCACAAGCAATTAAACAGCCCCAATTATAACAAGGTTTCTTCTACCAGTCACTGTACAGGCACAGAGTCTTTATCCCAAAGGAACAATACAGGTGAAGACAGGAAATAATATTAGTGTTATTAATGAATTATTCTGAAGTAACTGCAAAAGTCTCCTTTATGCGCACTGGGAAGCTGATGCAAAGAGATGTAAATAACTTGCTCAAAAGTCTAATGAGAAATGAGTGGCAGTGGGGAGGAGGAGGGTGCAGATCCCCTGAGCTTCGGTCACACTTTTCACACTCCAACTATTTCTCGCCTTTCAATTGTCATCAGGATTTAGAAAAAAAAAAAAAATTCTGTGCATTAAAAAAAAAAAAAAATCCTGCATAAATTAAACCACCAGCGAATTTTAAATTCAGATAATGAGCCTATGGCATTGTGAGAACTTGACCAGCATCTCGGGTCAGGCTAATTTGGGTACAGCAACACAAACTGCAGACATGCCTGAATAGTCACCAAGGCACAATGGTTGCTCCTTTCTTCCAGAAAGGAGCTTAGGCTTTGGACCCCATGGAAAAAAAATGTATTAAAAATCATCAGGTCTGAGAGAGAAAGAAACATAATGTGAGATTTCTGTTCTAAATACCTAGTCAAATGACAAGAAAACAAACAAACAAAATAGCAGCAGCTTCCTAACCTTTCTGGGCAGCAGAACATTGTGATGATTTCTGCACCCATGATGCCAAGGTGGTTGCTTTGTTTCTAGTGAGAGAATATTGTAGTCCAATTAAACCAGGATAAACTTATTTCATCTGTTTTTTTTAATGTCAGTAACTCTGGGCTGCACTTCGAGGCAAACTCTATCCACAAAACAAGGAAACTGCATCTGTTTAAACATCAGGTCTTATTTTGGTGAAGAATCTTTATGGATGCACTTCAGATTTTGCTTTATAAGATGACTCTGCATCCTTCGCTGGGTGCTAACCTTTCAGATGTGTTTCCAAGCAGAAATGTGTAATATTTCGTAGTCAAAGAGTCATAGAATTGTTTTGGTTAATATTTCATAGTCAAGTCATAGAATTGTTTTGGTTGGAAAAGACTTCTAAGATCATTGAGTCCAACTATGGGCCTAAACATGTTCAGCAGCTTCACTGGGTGCTAACCTTTCAGATGTGTTTCCAAGCAGAAATGTGTAATATTTCGTAGTCAAAGAGTCATAGAATTGTTTTGGTTGGAAAAGACTTCTAAGATCATTGAGTCCAACTATGGGCCTAAACATGTTCAGCAGCTTCACTGGGTGCTAACCTTTCAGATGTGTTTCCAAGCAGAAATGTGTAATATTTCGTAGTCAAAGAGTCATAGAATTGTTTTGGTTAATATTTCATAGTCAAGTCATAGAATTGTTTTGGTTGGAAAAGACTTCTAAGATCATTGAGTCCAACTATGGGCCTAAACATGTTCAGCAGCTCAAAGGAGGTTCTCCTGCTCCTCTGTACTGCCCTGGTGAAGTCCCGTGTGGAGTATTGTGTCCATTTCAGGGCTCCACAGCTCAAGAGGGACAGGGATATATAGTAGGGAGTATCCAACAGAGGGCTATGAGGATGATTTAGAGACTGGAGCACCTCTCTTACGAGGAAAAGCTAAGAGACCTGGGGCTGTAGGGGAGCAGAGAAGGCTGGGGAATCTTATTCATGTGTAGAAATATCTAAAGGGTGGGTGTTGAGAAGAAGGGGCCAGGCTCTTTTCGGTGGTGTCCTGTGATAGGACAAGAAGCAATGGATACAAACCAGAACACAGGAAATTCCACCTCGAAATGAGGAAAAACTTCCTTGTGAGGGTGCTGGAGTGCTGCAGCAGGCTGCCCAGAGAGATTGTGGAGTCTCCTTCTCTGGAGACTTACAAAACATGTCTGGATGCTTTGCTGTGTTAACTGTCCTAGGTGATCCTGCTTTGGCAGTGGGCTTTGACTTGATCTCTGAAGGTCATTGCCAATCCCTACCATTCTATGATTCTATGAGTCTATGATTCTTTGTGTCTTAGCTAGCAGCTCAAGTCTTATATTCCAACAAATTTTAAACTTTAAGTCAGACTTAAAGGAGTCAGAATCATGTAAGTTTTTGTCCTATTAGTGATTTAAAGAATCCATCCATCTATTCAAAACAGATTATGAGCCAAAATTTCACCTTGGAGGGACAGTTATCTCTGTTAGAAAAACAAAGGTACCCCTACCCTTGCCTTTTGTTTGGCTCACCCTTTCCATTCTGGAGTGAAATCATGTTCTGCAGAACCAGTCTTCTACACCTCAGCAAATCCACTAAGTATCATTTGCAAATGTTATGCCAAGTGAAAAAAAAAAACAACTGCATGAACAAAACCTAATTCCAATTGAGCAGCTTGAAGGTTAGGTCAGAGGAGAAGCAATGCAGACAACTGTGTTTATGAATATTTCATGAGCTTTAACACCTCATGAAAGTTGTATGTTAAAAATGAGGTAGATGATGGTTAGGAGAATGTCCTGCTACATACCTGTTTGGACTCCAGAAATAATGAGTGTGGCTTGCACAACAGATAAGGGCAAATGGGTTTGGCCTCTCCCTCTTCCTTTGTTTACTCCTCTAGAGATCTCTCTCTGTTACTCCAGCTTTGGTAGTCAGCAAGCAATTTTCTCCTTGGTAGGAAGGTTTCTACATGGTAGTGATAAATATCTCCCCACTGCCATCAGTGAGATTCTTCATAAGGAAGAAGAAACTTACACATCATCCTTGCAAAACACTTTCCTATGTACCAGGCAATGGTAGTGGGCAGAGATTATAAGCACTCTCTAACACTGAGGAACAAGTACCTGTGATAAGAATTTAATAACCAGACCATGTTTTCAAGAGAAAGACCAGAAATTCACAGTAAAACATGGAAACTGACCTTCAGCTTAACATTTACACTTTCTACAAGCTGGGCACTTGCAGACTTTAAATGCAACTTTAGGACGACCCAAAGTCTGGGTCTGTATGAAGGGTAGCTAAATTAATCCCTCAGAATCATAGAGTGTTTTGGGGACACCCTCAAAGGCCATCCTGTCCAATTTCCTTGCAGTGAACATGGACAATTCCAACTAGATCAGGTTGATCAGGCCCCCATCAAGTCTGACCTTAAATGTCTTTTTGTGTGCTTTTGAAGTCTGCTCTGCAGCTTCCATGTATGTGCTGATGTTCTTTGCAAGCTTTCCCTTCCCAAATGTTTGCTGTAGGTACTGTCCTACGCTTCTACATCAGAGAAAACTCATCTACGGATTTGCTAAGCTGATTAAGAGCCCATATAGAGACTTTTTTTTTCCTGGTCGAATCAGGTGCAGTGATGCCCATGCTCTTCACCTGCCTCTGAACCATATCTGCTGTCCTAGCTTGCACCATATTTAGTGGTACCTTGAGTTGATGCTGCACTCAGAGGCAGAAAAATGCACCAAGGTGATGCTTTCAGCAGCAAAGGAACAGTTGGCTGGCTCCTGGCAGCAATGCCCAGTGCCTTTACAGCCACTGTTTTCTGTGCCTGCCTGTAACCACGGACAGCTGGGAAGTTTCAGCTAGGTTAGGTCAGTATTTGTCGAAGGAAATCTGCCATGGAAGTGCCTGAATTTTCATACACGTCGGAAAGGGTGAGCAAACATTTGCAGGTGAATCCCCTACAGATCCTAGTCTAGACAAAGCCAGTGAGAGGGAAGGGGTGTTTAAAGCTGGATCGGGAGGATTTGGCAAGCAGCCAAGTCACTTCTTCCCGATTTGTAGCAAACTCTTGTTGAAAACAGGGCAAGGTTCAGAAGGCTCAGATCTGCCCTTCAAAAAAGAAAAAAAAATGCAGATAATTGAAGAGTTTCTCTCAGTGACACGTTTCTATTTCTGCTGTCCAAGGGAAAGGAAAACTAATAACGTTCTAATAACGCTGGGGTTTAATAACAGAATATCCCTGACATACAGAAAGTCCTTTGATTTTGATTGGAAGTGTACAAGGTAGGCTGCTGGTACCTGTGCTTAGTAAATAGTGCACCATAAAATCATAACTGAAGGGCTG
>VWZE01001161.1:35854-45919 GCA_013396675.1 Eubucco bourcierii
CCCCCCCCCCTTTTTTTTTTTTTTCCTTTTTTAAATGTTGAAATCTTCGAAGAAATGTAGGACTCCAGTTCTGAAGATAGATACGCACAGAGAAAGCAAAGACCTCACCACCTCTGCCAGAATATTCAGAGAGCCTGGAGAGCTTTTTCTCTAAGAGAACAAAGCTGCTAACTTGCTGATGTAAACAAAAAGAGTGGACTTACTGCAAAAACGCATGAATTATTCTGATCAAGGTCTCATTTTGGTGCTTCAAGAGCAGAAGACTGGAAATTTCATTGCAGCTTAATGTTCCTTTTCCTTTGTGGAAGGGCGATGCCCCACTGACCTAGCAGAGGATGTAATGGATGGTGGTGGAGGTCATTGCTGAAATAAGTTCTCTAAAGGGAAATGCACTTCTGAGAGTGTCAGAAAAAAAACAGGTATCACTACATTTGTAAAGCCTACTCAGGCTTGTCAGGAGTATTTTAAGTCAGTATTTAAATCATGGTTCTGTCTTTACTTCTGCTCTGGTATATGGTTGTACAGTATTCACCACTGGAACACAAACTGTCTTTACCCCCAGCTACATTTCTACAAGGAAAAGGAAGCCCATCACATTAGCAACAGCATCCCCAAAGCCAAACCACTTTGAGGTTTAGTGGACATTGGTTGGATAGGAAGATTGTTAGTGAAGGATGGAGCAGGCTTTTTGTGAATTCCCCAAGACTTCAAGCTGAAGCCCATAATTTGGGGCACTTTGGAGCTGGAATAGCCTTACCCTCTGGACTCTGTGCAGGTGACCAATATTTTAAGGCCATGTGTGTTTGAAGTTCACAGAGTCACAGAATCACAGAATGTCAAATGCCGGAAGGGACCTTGAAAGCTCATCCAGTCCAACCCCTGGCAGAACAGGGTCACCTATACCAGATCACACAGGAACACATCCAGGTGGGTTTTGAATATGTCAAGAGAGGGAGACTCCACAACCCACCTGGACAGCCTGTTCCAGTGCTCTGTCACCCTCACTGTGAGGAAATTCCTCCTTGTGTTTACATGAAACTTCCTATGCCTTAACTTCCACCCATTGGCCCTTGTCCTGTCACTGGACATCACTCAGCAGAGCCTGACTCCAGCCTCCTGGCACTCACCCTGCACATATTGATAACCATTAATGTAGTCTGCCTGCAATTATGGACCCAGATCAGATCCCCTTACTGTCTCACCTCAAGTTTTACCAAGAGGACTTAAGTTTGCATAGATCTTGAAAGACATATATCCTCCATCTGCAATAAAATAAAAAACACTGAAATTTCTAAGAGAAATATGAAATGTCATTTTACTGAATGAGTTCACCTGAAAGAACACATCAACCAGAAAATTGTTCTCTACATGCACCTGAATGCTCTTTGATTGCTGCAGTCAGTCACAGACCATCACATTAGTCTTTGAAAGAAGAAACTGCAGACTAACTGCAGAGACTTGAGGACATTAGGCCAGCAGGACTTGCAGACACTCTGAAAGTTTCTCTCCCCACTCCCATGGTGCAGCACTACTGAGCATTTTCCAGTTTAGCTAACCACAGAGCAGACTGTCAACTAGTTTTCCAAGTGCTCATCATGCCACTTTTGTGGAGAATAAAAGAAGGACATAATAGGAATGAGCAGTGCCCTGGAACAAGAGGATGAAACTGGCCCATCTGAGAGCAACACTGCAGGCACATGTGCGAGGTCTCTGCACCCTGGCTGCCCATTTCCTTCAAACTGGTCTTTCAGCACAGCAGCATTATCTCTTGCTGCTTCTCATCTGAAACAGTAATTTATCTTTTACTCATTTTTAATGATTGGGTAAATTGGTCATTTTCTTGTTCTGACATTTTAATTTTCTTTGAAAAGACAGATTTATTAAGGAAAAAGCTGCTCAAATCACCACTCTGTATCAGTGCCCCTCACGATGGGAGCAGCCTTTTTCCTTTTGAGCAAAGTTTGCACAATATTCTAAAGAGAAAAAAGGTCTGAATAACCCAATCTGTTGTATGGAAAAGGCACGTGGACTGTAAAAAAAATCCAACCCAAAATCCACCCCAAAACCAGAAACGAAAAATACTTCACATTTTTACTACATTTTCCAGTGGAAAAAGAAAACCAGGAGATAAATGTGGAACAATACAGTTCAGGTTTATTAAGTCTACTTGACCCTTATGTCATTTACTGACATTTTAATTTTACTGCCTGACATTTAAAAAAATCCTTAGTAGCCCTGAAAAAAAAAAAAAAGTTAATGATTATAAGAAAAGGAAATACCTCTGCATAGTCAGGTGGGTCCAAATAAAACCAAATGATTAGCAGCACCTTTTGTTTTCGCCAATGAAATTGTTCACCGCAGTGATTTTTAATTGCATGTTCAGCATGTATTTATTCACAGCCTTTTGACTAATAGCTCACCCTATTTATTTAAGTAGTGGTTGCTTCCCTAAATAGCAATATTTATTAAAGTGTTGGGCAACACGAGGAAGAGAGTGCTCCGATAATAATAATTTATCACACTCCTAACATTCGTCAGGCTTCTGCCTCCTTCTCCGAACTGACCTGGGGAGCCTCTATTACTGGAACAAAAGTACTACAATGTCTTTGCACATTCCCTACAACAGGATCTTGTGCCTCCCAGCTATTTGCAAGGAGTCCTACAGGAACAATTATGAACTACTCTCATTCATTTGGCACAATGGTGTATGGAAATTTCCTGCAACACTAATTACTATAGTTGCAATTTTTAGCCAAAAATGTCAGTGTCTAGGATTTAATTAGTCTGTGGCAGGGTTTTAAAACTGACCTTCTAGTTTAGTTAATTAATTTGCCAGTTCTGTCTTTTTTTTTTTTTTGCTTTTTTCCCCCCCTTCCAGAGAATCCTGTCATATCACTTTTTAAGGAGATTTTAATTAAAAAGAAATCCCTACTTCCAATGCTAGCAGAATATCTAAAAGTTTTTCAACATTTCCAGCAAACAAAAGTACTGAGCTCAAGTTCCTATTGCTTCAGAGTGCTCCCCCCCACCCCAGCCATTGCCCACAAGTATGAAGGTTGCTACCCAGGTATTTGTGCAAGGCAGTTTGTAAAATGTAAAAGTGCAATGAAATTATTCCCCAATTAGCTCTTCAGCCCCATGCCTATGTCAGCACTCTCTGCTTACAGTGCTTTCTTTACAGGATATTTTTAGAGTATTAATTAGAGTTCTGTTTAAATCAGATTACTAGAAACCAGCATGCTGAAAGTCTTGGCAAGTTGGAGTTGTCTTAATATCTCCAGTGAGTGGCTGATTTTTTTGTTTTTATTTGAAACAGAAATCCTGATAGAAATTAATTTACAGGGTTATAAAAGATAGAACTGTGATTTTTATTTTTTTTTAAGGTTCAGTTTCGTCTTGACATGAGCCAAAATATACCTTTTATTCTCCCCTCTTTCTTTGTGACAGTTACTCTGCTGAGAAGTTAAGCATTACTCTTTCCTGCAGAGAAAATTAAAACCCAACTATCAAGCAGTCCCAGCTCTGCAGCACATTCCAGCTACTAAACTGTGTCATACTGTTTTAAAAGAAGAACTATAGAACATCTTCTGAAATGGAAGCAGCTGTGACTTTTTAAGTGCAAAGGAATCAATAAAAGGATGCTAACCACATGGACATGCCTGGGAGTGCTCTTGACATGTACCTGGACACAATTAAAATCTATAGTGCACTATAGTGGCAGAGGAGTTGAAGTTAAGATTTAATCACCACGAACATGAATGTTGCCAACTAAACTGTGCAAACAAAATTTAGGTTTGTGAAGGCCTCTGCATTGATGTGTACAAAATGGAAAGCCTTGGCTGGAGACATTTGTTTGCTTTTGAAAAGCAGAGTGCAGTAAACTTGGTGAAATACCTTAATGAACAGATGCAGCTTCCAGTAATTCCCTTTGCCATTTTGCATTCTTGACATAACTAGGATGAAAGATTAGGTCTGTAAGAAACACTGAGAATGATAGAATCACATAATGTCAGAGTCTGGAAGGGACCTTGAAAGCTCATACAGTCCAATCCCCCTGCCAGAGCAGGAGCACCTACAGCAGGTCACACAGGAACACATCCAGGCAGGTTTGGAATATCTTCAGAGAGGGAGACTCCACAACTGCCTTGGGCAGCCTGTTTCAGTGTTCTCTTACCCTCACAAGGAAAAATTTCCTTGTCATGTTTAAACAAAACTTCCTATACCTCAGCTTCCACCCAGTGCCTCTTGTCCTGGCATCGGGCATCACCCAGCAGAGCCTGGCTTCGTGCTCCTGGCACTCACCCTGCACATATTGATAAACATTGCTGACGTCATCTCTCAGTCTCCTCTTCTCCAAGCAGCACAACCTCAGCTCCCTCAGGCTCTCCTCACTCATAACAGAGATGTTCCATTCCCTTCATCATCTTTTGTGCCTCTGTACTGGACTCTCTCAAGCAGTTCTATGTCCCTCTTGAACTGGGAGGCCCAGAACTGGATACAGTACTCACCGAGGCAGAGTAGAGGAACAGGAGAACCTCTCTCGACCTACTAGGCACAGCCCTTCTAATCCACCCCAGAATGGCATTGGCCCTCCTGGCCACAAGAGCACATTACTGGCTCATGGTCAACCTCCCATCAACGAGGACCCCCAAAACCTCTTCTCCTTTGCTGCCTTCCAACAGGTCAGTCCCCAACCTATACTTACACCTGGGGTTGTTCTTTCCCAGGTGCAAGACTCTACAGTTGCCCTTGTTGAATTTCATTCAATTTTTTCCTGCCCCCTCCTCCAGCCTGTCCCAGTCTGGCTGAATGGCAGCACAGCCTTCTGGTGTGGCAGCCACTCCACCCAGTTTGGTGTCATCAGCAAACTTGCTGACAGTGCCCTTTGTGTCCTTGTCCAGGTCACTGATGAATATATTGAACAGAAGTGGTCTCAGTACTGACCCCTGTGGGACCCCACTAATCACAGGCCTCCAACTTGCCTCTATCCTATTGACCACAACTCTCTGGCTTCTTTCCTTCAACCAGTTCCCATTCCACCTTAATCCCTGATCATGCAGACCACACTGCCTCAGTTTAGCCTGAAGGCTTCTGTGACAGACAGCGTCAAATGCTCTACTGAAATCAAGATAAGAATTAATTTCGTTTCTTCCCTATCAAAGGTGTTGCCCTGGAAAGGGCCATGTGCCCCTCTGCCATCCCTTGCTGTTCTGTTGGCATAGAGAAATCACGACTTCACAACTCCCTTTGGTTTTGTGTTTGTCTTCAGGTGTGTTCCTATTTCTTTTTTCCCATAGTTCAATGCTGTCTTTTGAGACATTTTATTTGAGGTTTTCAGAATACTTTGCTCATTTTTTTTCCTACCGAAAGGGAAAAAAAAAAAAGAAAAAGAAAAAGAAAAAGAAGTAAAGCAGGTTAATTCATCTGAGTCAGTGATTCTGAGACACTGCCTTGGACACTTTTCAAAGACCATTTCCAAGGCCTACCTGCTATACTCCAAAGAAAAGGATGAGAAGCTCCATGTGAGACAAGGTAAATCTACCTAGGGACAGGTAAGATGGATTTAGCTTTTCAGCAGCACTTCAAAAGCTGAAGGTTTCCTGCTTGGGCTTACTGCACACCTTACTACATTCATGCTGTGTGACTTTGCTAGATGAGATGAGTTGTCCTTCTAGTTCCATGGCTGCAAGGGTGACTGAGCATCTTGCAGGAGGTCTGAAGAACCCAGTGATGAACTCCCAGGGATGTTCTCTATCACTATTACCCAACTATCAGGTTTGTAACACAGCCAAAGCTACAGTTAATCTCAAGAGATTGCCTTTATGCAAAAGGATGGCAACCTTTCATCTCTGCAGTAATATTTGTGGTGGATCTCTGGTCACAGGTCCAACCTGTTTTTCCCATATCCTGGATGAGACAAAGGGCTGAAAGCATAAGTAGAAGAATGTCATTATTGTGGTAATCTTCCCCAAGAGCCTCAGTGATACATAATCCCAGAGCTATGACTCCAGCTGTCTCATCAAGTCATCAGGATGAGCAGCAGCTATATCTGTGGGTATCTGCAGCTCAGTCTGCTTGTATGGCTCAAATTCTCGTTGCATGAAAATGCCTCCTTTGCAACCACAAAATGCTGCTGCCTGTTAGAGGTGGAAGAAATAAGACCCCACTCTTTAATGGAGGCCAAGTTGCTGGAAAGGTGATAAATGGAGAGGAAAAAAACAGAGGTAGAAAAGGAGCAAGGGTAGAAAAGAAAATACAAGAAAAAATATTTTCAGGAAGCATGCCCATTTAAAGCTTAGAAAGGCCTAAAATTTTACAGCTTCATATCACCTTTCCCATGCTTAATGTTGCTGGTATGAGCCAGTAATGTGCTTCTGCAGTACAGAAAGCCAGTTGTAGCCTGGGTTCCATCAAAAGGAGTATGGCCAGCAGGACAAGAGAGGTGATTTTCCCACTTTACTCCACTCTGGTCAGACCACCACCAGACGTATTGCATTCAGCTCTGGGGTCACCAGCACAAGAAAGACATGGATCTGTTAGAACAGGGCTAGATGAGGACCATGAAGGTGGGAACACCTCTCCTGTCAAGAAAAGCTGAGAGATTTGGGGTTGTTCAACCTGGAGAAGAGAAGGCTTCAGAAAGACTTTATTGTTGCCTTTCAATATGTATATGGGGCTCACAGAAACCATGGATAAACACTTTTGATCAGGACCTGTAATGACAGGACAAGGGGCAACAATTATAAACTGAAGTTTGCACTCCAGTTCTGGAGCCCCTATTACAAGAGGGATATGAATGTGATGGGATGTGTCCAGAGAAGGGCCACAAGGATGATCAGAGGTCTGGAGCTGCTCTCCTATGAGGAGAGACTGAGTTAGGACCGTGCAGTCTGGACAGGAGAAGGCTCCCAGATGACCTTATTGTGACCTTTCAGTATCTTAAGGGGGTCTACAAGAAAGCTGAGGAGGGACTTTTTAGAATGTCAGAGAGTGATAGGACTGGGGGAATGGAACCCAGCTAGAAATGGGTAGATTCAGACTGGATGTTAGGAAGAAGTTCTTCAGCATGAGAGTGCTGAGAGCCTGGAACAGGTTGCCCAGGGAGGTGGTGGAAGCCCCAACCCTGGAGGTGTTTAAGGCCAGGCTGGATGAGGCTGTGGACAGTCTGATCTAGTGTGAGGTGTCCCTGCCCATGGCAGGGGAGTGGGAACTAAATGATCCTTGTGGTCACTTCCAATCCTGACTGATTCTATGATTCTATGAAGCATTAAGGTTGAATATAAGGAAGACTTTCTATGATGAGGGTGGTAGAACACTGGAACAGGTTTCCCAAAGAAATTATGGATGGCCCATTCCTGGAAGTGTTCAGTCAGGTTGGGTGAGGCTTTGAGCAGCCTCATATGATGAAAGATGTCCCTGCCCATGGCAGAGATATTGGACTAGGTGGTCTTTGAAGGTCCCTTTCAACCCAGACCCATTTTGTGATTCTGTGATCTGCCAGTGAGCAGGTTTGGTGGGAGTCTGAGGGACTGCCAGCTTCAGTGTGCTTGCTCAGCACAAGCTAGCTCATCACCGGTGACTTATGAATACGATCTCAACTCACTTTTCATATAAAATCTCCTCTGAATATAGTGAAATCTCCAAAATACAGGAACCTGCATCAGGTGTTCCATAATTCTCAGGGATCTACTTTGATGTTGTCCCATTATTCATTCATCAAAAGGGGTCCCTGGACCTTTACGGACTACTCATGCCTGCTTTCATTTCTTGACAGTGAGTTTGCCTGGAGACACAAATTCTCTACAGATAACTTTTTTTTTTTTTTCATATTGATGGTCTCTTCCTGCATCATTGCATGGCACTGAGCTCTGCTGCAAGGGCTACCAAAAATGAGATGAAATCTTTCTCTTATTTTAACATATTTTTTGGTCACTGAACACATCCCCTTGATGGAGCCAGAGAGACTTTGTTTCATGTGTGTGACTGAAAGAGCCTGCAGGGTTGCAACCTTTGTTGACTCTTCATTCTCATCCTGGGAATTTCACAGCTCACGCCTTTAGCTGAATGTTTTACAAGCAGCATCACTAAAGTTAAAACCAAAGAATTTCTCTCCTTTTAAAACAAGAATGACAGGGAAGTTGTTTCCCTTCAGCTGCATGATAGCTGTTGACCATTTAACAGTTCAAAGTAAGTTATGAATAACATCAGATATAGACTTTGATTATTATTATAAGCTAAATGAACAGATGACTGTTTCTGCCTAAGAAACTAGAGAGCAGAAGAGCAGTAATCACTTGTGAAACAAAATTAAGCTCACAGGCAGGCAGATTGAATACCTCATTTCTATGCTACCATTAGTGATTTTGACTTTGCTTTGTTCAATGTATGTTCCAAGAGCAGAATTTCATTAACCTGAACATATTTTGGCTCATCAAGTTGAAAATCAAGCAAGCAAAAGGAAGAAGAGTCAGTGCAGCTTTCATAATATTTCTATTGTTGGAAGCTACAAGGCTTTTGAGAACTCCCTGAAATCATTAGCTGATTTTCTTGTTACCACCAGAGTCTGGAAGGAAAGTTCCTTCTTTCCCAGCTTTAACTGGCTACAACTTTATCACAGAGGACCCAGTAGACTTCCTTTACCCATAGTTGCATTAATTTTCCTGTTCATTCAATAGCTTGAGGGAGTTGCTTTACCTTCAGTAAAATCACCCCTCTACTAATCAATAATAATAAAAAAAGAGCAGAGAATATGAATCTTTTAAATATTGATAATATGTACAATAATTACACAAGTATCTTTGTGGACAGCCAGAGTGTCAAAGCAAATCCCAAGAGCCATGAGCTCAAAGCCTCTAGAAACCAGCAGAAAATGATGCAGTTTTATTCCCTTGTACTTTTGTATGAGCCAGTGTCAAGATCAGATGCTGAGTGGGTGTGCTAACTCCTTAGCCTATTCCCTCAGCTTTCACAAAACAGGCTCCACTTAAAGAAGATTCGCCGCAAAGATTCTTTCAGTCTGATCAAAAACTTGAAAACATTGAAATGGCAGAGTTCAGATGAGATGGCAAAGAGCAAAATAGTGTATGTGAGAGTTAACCCCTCACACCAGCCATTTATGTGGTACAAAGAGGATTCATGAGGCAGTCCTGACAGAAGAAAGTTCACGAGACTGGTTAGATATGACTGAAGCAATGCAATCCGAAGGCAGTTTGCAAAGTCCACATTGGCAAGAAGCTCAAATCCCTTGAGTGAAGGGCTGCAGTAGTCATCTTCACATGTTTTTTTTTCAGTCATAGGATTACAGAATCACACAGAATCACAGAATTAACCAGGTTGGAAAAGACCTCTGAGATCTTTGAGTCCAACCTGTCACCTAACCCTTCTAATTAACTAACCCATGGCACTAAGTGCCTCATCCAGTCTCCTTTTAAACACTTCCAGGGATGGGGACTCCACCACCTCCTCGGGCAGCCCATTCCAATGCCAATCACTCTTACTGTGAAGAACTTCTTCCTAACATCCAACCTGAACCTGCCTTGGCACAGTTTGAGACTGTGTCCTCTCGTTTTGTCACTGGGTGCCTGGCAGAAGAGATCATCCTCACCTGACTGCTTCCTAAACAATACATTGATATGATGTGTTAAGAAGCCAGCAACCTTCAAATTCCAAGATATCAAATAGTTTCCATGTAACTGTGCAACCTTTTAAAATACAGCAGCTTTTCTGAATCTGAAATATTTGAAGGCTGTGAGTGGATTTTCAAAAGCCTTTCTTAGCACTTATTCTGAGCTCCACATCTGCATCTGTTCCTCTTCCTACAAAGAAAGCACCAAGAATTTGGCAGTAGGAAATGATGAGAGGTAAGGGTAGCTGGCACAAAAGTGTGCGTTTTCACACTAGCCCACACTGCAGCAGCAATGCTTGCATGAGTCTAGCCTCAGGTTTTTTACTTTCTCTTGGGTTGGTGCATAAAACTGAAAGACCAGATACACAACCTTGCCCTTCCTTTCTTTTGACCCTTCAAGTACACACACATCCAGGAATATAGAAAACACCTTACAAGCA
>VWZE01001161.1:46327-70609 GCA_013396675.1 Eubucco bourcierii
TTTCCCTTCCCCTTCCCCTTCCCCTTCCCCTTCCCCTTTATTTTTTTTTTTCTTCCCCTTGGGAACACAAAATTCTGCTTGTATCTTTACAGAGCCACAAAAATACACGGATTACATTTAGTTATTTCAAACTGAACATGCCACCCAGAAAGTATAGTGAGAAAAAAATCCCTTCTGGGGAAGGTGTAAGCAGATTTACATAAATACCAGCCACAGCTTGGCCATTCAAGCAATGTCGTTGCCCAAAAGCTACTGTGTTAGGAGAGAAATGCAGTAAGAGAAGATTTAAAATAAATATATAAAAATTAAAAAAAAAAGAAAAGAAAAAGAAAAAGTTAAATGTGTGCATTGATGTTCCAAAGCACTACATTAGAGTTCAGGTTTATGAGCAGGGAACTGGATAGACTGATAGCAAAGAGCAGCTCCAGCCTGTCATTCAGGAAGAATGCAGGGAAATCTTGTTTATGAGTGTGTACAGTTCTCTTTGGAAATCTTCTGCTGATAAAGTGAGCTTGGGCAGAACCTGCATTTCCACTGTCCTTGGCCTCCAAGGAGAAACATAAACCTGTATGAAAGGAAATTTTACACATCTGCCCTTTGATCATATTTCTAGACAGGCAAGCCAGAGAAGCTACAGATAGGATCAAACATCAGGCCTGAACGTGGACTTAATCAAAATGGAAGAGAAAGGGAATCAATTTGAAGAATTATAAAGGGAAATAAAATCTGAATGTGATGACTTTATCCTTTTAAATGCAGTTTTACTTCATCCATGACTTTCTCTGGGATTTTCGTTTCTTAGTTGTTCCTTCCAAAGCCTGTTTTGCACCTTCTCCACTTTTCTTTCCCATTTTCTCTTTTCCAGGTATTTTTAAGGGCTTTGCCAGCCTTTACAGTCAGGAAAGCCTGGTTGTACTCTAGAGAAACCAGAGACACAAGCCTTTAATCAGCAGGAGGCAAGGTTTCTCTGAAAGACTGAAAACCCAAATAAAACCTAACTTCTCCTCAGGGTTGGCCACTTGCAGTTGTCTTATTATCTTAGGGCCTTATTCTCTCACTCAGGTTATTTTATGCAGTGGCTGCACCACAAAAAAAAAAAAAAAAAAAAAAAAAAAAAAAAAAAAAAAAAAGCCAGGCAAGCAGAGATGAGTGTCCACAGGACTCTTTTGACAGCAGCCAGTTTCTCTCCCTGCAGTGTTGGGGCTGCTCTGTGAAAAGTTTCTCTATTCATTTCCGCAGTAAGATTCAGGACCAGAGAGTTTGCTTTGTTAAAAGTTCTCAATGTCATGCAACCATAGCTCTTAGGACATATAAATGTGTATGTATGCATACATATATTTAAATACAGAATTGGTATGTTTAATTTCTTCTTCACACCTATGGAAGGAATAAACCTGAGTTTACAGATGTAGGGAAGTAAACCCTGAAAATGAAAAAAAAAAAGTATTAAGGAAGACCAAGTCTTGGAGTCTTCCCATCAAAATGATGCCAGAGACCTGTTTTAGGAAGAAGAAAACAGAGAAGCCTACAAAACTTTGGGATGCTAGTGGAAGGTTTGGTTTAGTTTGGGTTTCCAGCTCACAAGTAACAAGGTGCTGCCATATTATTGTGTAGACAGAGACTCAGATCCACAGGTTGAGTAAATAAGATCTACAATTAAATGTTCATTTAAAAAGACCAAAAATTCACCAGCAGTACTCTCTGAAAAGAATTAAATTTATTTATTTATTTAGTTAGTTAAAAAATACCCAGCTCTAATAAATGAAGTAACAGATGGCCCCAGATTCAATACAAGGTTGCAGTGGCTCAGGGGGCTCTGCTTGTTCACTGGTAGCAGCTGAACCCCAGGACTGGGCTGCACCCTGGGAGGTGCCTTTTGTTTTAATAGATTATGCTTTGCTTTTTTTTTTTTTTTTTTTTTTTTTTTTTTTTTTTTTTTTTTTTTTTTTTTTTTTTTTTTTGGGTTTTTTTTTTTTTTTTTTTTTTTTTTTTTTGGGGTTTTTTTTTGTTTGGTTTTTTTTTTTGCTCCACTCCTCCCCTTTTATTTTTGTTGGATGCTCACAATGGCTTGAAAGTCGTTCCTGACTAGGTTTCATTTTTATACCATTGGCTAATCTTTTTGTCCTCCTCCAGTTCTTAGGGGAAAAGGCTTGCATAGCTGTTCCATAATGACCTCCTTATCTGCGCGACCAGCAGCAACGCTGGCAGGGCTGGCAAATTGGGTTTGCTAATTAAACAATTGCTCCCTCTGTTGGCTGGATGTCAGAGCCCCCAAACAAGGATTCGCACAGCCAGGAGATTGCATTGATTATTGGAACAAAAAAAGAAAAGAAAGATGGTCTGGCAAAGTTAAGAGCACAGATGATATCCCAAAGTACAGTGTTATGGTTGTCTTGCAGATGAAAATTGGGTCCTGAATAAACATCTTCACTGAATGCAGCCTGGGAGCATCATAAAGGAGTAGTGTGATTTGGAACCCTTTCACACAGAATCACTGTGGTTGGAAAAGACCTTTAAGATTGTCAGGTCCAATAACTTTCTAACTCTGCTAGCGCAACTACTGCACCACATCCTTGAGCACCGCATCTAGATGGCTTTTAAATACATCCAGGGAAGGTGATTCAACCACTTCTCTGCACAGCCTGTTCCACTCTTTGAGAACCTTTTTGGCATAGAACATTTTCCTTTGCAAAAGAGGGCTTCTCACTTTTAAGTGTATATATCAAAACAGTTTCCTCTCTCTTGATATTCATATCAGCCAGAAATAATTTTGAAGTTTACATGGCTAAGAAGAGAAATAATTTGGACTTTTCACGCCCTAATGCTGTTGAATATTGAATAAACACCGAGAACTGCATTTATTTTGTGGCAGTTTAGGCTGTGCTCAAATTCAGCTCAGGAAGGTTTCTGAGGCAAAACCTGTGGTCTAGCTGAGCTGTCACTGTCCAAGAAGCTCCACAACTGTAAAAGGCTATGGATGGACACATGCAAATTTTGGTCAGGCGTTGCAATATGTTGCCCAGGGAGTTAGTGGGGTCATCATTCTTGGTGGTGTTCCAGAAAGGCATGGGCATAGCACTTTGGAACATGGTTTAATGACCATGGAAGTCTTAGGTTAAGGTTGGGCTTGAAGATGTTAGAGTTCTTTTCTGGACAAAACAAGTCTATGATTCTGTCATTCTAAATAATATTAAAGAGGACAAAACAATCCCCAAAACCCAAACCCGACAAACTGAAACATCTCATTCAGTTTGTTTAAGACCTGCACTTCAAAGCTGAGGAGCTGTTTGCAAAAAGTTACATACAGCCCAGTTTGCTGAGGTTTGAGAGTTACACTGCCTCCGTGGCTTCCTCCACACTGGCTGGAGCAGAATGAAGAACTTTCCACCAAGGAACTAAATTACACATCTTGCAACTGATGGAGTATTTTGGATCCCTGTGTTTATCTCACTCACATTGATGGAAGGTGAGTCAAAAGAGCGTAATGAAGTTTTGCCCTCCTTGCTCTAGTATGACACAGTGACAGAGAGGCTCATTATTACTCTGTTCTGCTTACGAGGATGGGACTAGGCTTTTGAAAACCTGTGATTAAGCAGGCTTTCCAGAGAATGCTGGATATCTTCACTACATTGCAGATCTTACATTTCAGAACAAATTCTGCTCCCAGTTTCAAGAAAGCTGCTTGTATCAACTTTTAATTAATTACTTACCTGCTGCTCTTTTGCAGTCTGGAGAGGAGAAGGCTCAAAGTTGACCTTATTGTGACCTTTCAGTATCTTAAGGGCACTACAAGAAAGCTGGGGAGGGACTTTTTAGGATGTCAGGTAGTGATAGGACTAGTGGAAACAGAACAAAGCTAGAAATGGGTAGATTCAGACTGGATGTTAGGAAGAAGTTCTTCAGCATGAGGGTGCTGAGAACCTGGAAGGGGTCGCCCAGAGAGGTGGTGGAAGCCCCAACCCTGGAGGTGTTTAAGGCCAGGCTGGATGAGGCTGTGGACAGCCTGATCTAATGTGAAGTGTCCCTGCCCATGGCAGGGGGGTTGGAACTAGATGATCCTTGTGGTCGCTTCCAACCCTGACTGATTTTATGATTCTGTGATTCTCTAAGATAAATACGTTTGGGGTAGTATTCTTAGCAAACAACATCATCTATGCAGCCCATTGGGTTGTCAAACAGATCTTGCATTTAGAGGTGAGAGCGTGGCTCTGCTTGTCTGACACAATGGAGTTTAGGATGATCTGAACTTTATAAACTGAAAGAAGTTCAAGACAAAGTAAATGAAAAGCCCAAGACATGTGTGCTTCAACTAATCTCAGGAATTCAGTTAATCTTACCTCTCTGTAGGACACTGCCTAGGAACTGCAGAGGGGTTTCTTGGGAGGGTTCTGGCACAGGCTGCTTTCCTAAGCCTCCGAACTGTCAAGGAGGAGCTGTTACTCTTCATTTGATCTTGCTGGACGTGAGCTACATTTCCAACTAAATCTATTCTCAAAGCTTGTTCACTTAGCTTGCTCACTGAAAAGATGTCTTTCCTCTTTAGAGACTCTTAATTTTATTATTTTCCCCCCTCTCCTCCATATTTTATTCAATTTTTCTTCTGGTAAAGCTATTTATCCTCTCATTTTCAATCTCAGACAGTTTCATACTTGGTGCTCTTGTAAAAAAAGCATTTTTGGGGTTATATATTTTGGGTTTTTTTGCTACTGAACAAACACATTCTACCAGCCCCTACGCTTTCCCACCACCCTCTTTGGTGTCAATCTTTTCTCTCTGCTTCCCATTTGTATTAGCCCAGATCACGATGAAATAATTTCTTGCATTTCATGTACCACATGGAAGATCAATACCAATTAGGAGAGAGTACTCTAATAGAGATGCATGAAAATGTTTCATTCTTATAGGCCACTTTTATTCTTCCTGAAGGGTAGAATAAGGTATAAGAATTTAGTGACAGTTCCCTTTTCCTAAACAGGGCTATATATCAAGGTAGCTAAGAGCTTAGCAGGGCATGTTGTGTTTGCCTTACATCCTACTGATGCCTTTGAGTCAGGAAGAAAACAACCTGGGGCCTCCAGAGGAGGCCATAAAGATGATCCAAGGACTGGAGCACCTCTGCTATGAGGATAGACTGAGGGAGCTGGGGTCCAGTCTTAACATTCTGTGATTCTATGAAAGATCATACAATCATAGAATGGTTTGGCTTGGAAAAAACCTTTAAAGATCTTCCAGTCCAACCCCCCCTGCAGTGAGCAGGGACATCCTCCACTAGAACAGGTTGCTCAGGAACTGGTATAAAGAACCTACTTGAGTTTTAAATGTCATGAATTGAGAACTGCTTTTGACAGACCCTTCTTTCTTTAATTCTGTTGTAGCATGGGACTGTGAAAAATGTCCTAATCACAGGCCTGTCCCATAGAATCATGGAATAGGAGGGGTTAGAAGGGATGTCTGGAGATCATCCAGCCCCAAACCCCTGCCAGAGCAGGTTACCCAGGACACTGGCCATGTGGGTTTTGGATGACCTTCCAGAGATGTAGAGCAGAAATCGTATCCTTTTCCATCAAACCACTTGTTCTTAGTTACTTTTGGATATAGAATAGTGCATGAAACAGACCTTGATTCTGACCTAAGTGTAAGAAATAGCTAATACGTGATTTACAGCCCTGAAAACCACTGAGAACTTCTTTTAATGAATGCACAGAGGGGATCTTTGTTACCTTTACTGGAAAATCAGTATCATCACAGTGCCGTCTTCTTCCTTCTAGGCAAACACAGAAGTCCTGTTCACTTCCTTGGGGTGCAAATCCTTGGCACAGGGTTTGGCTCATAGAGCAGTCAATACAGCAGGGAAGGCAAGATACATAGTTCCTAAGCATTTAAGCCTGGATATTATTTCAGAAAAGCCTCAAACTCTGCATCAAAATGCTCAGACAGCTTCTCGTGGAAAGGCGACATGTTCTGTTTTCACTAGGAAAGGCATCTGTGGAACCATGGGGAGACTGAGGAGATTCTGTATGTCTTCCTCCACCAGGAGGGGCCATAGCTGCAACCAAGTGCATGTCCTTGGCTTGGAGCACACCCCTGTCTTCCTACACAGAGCCCAAAAATTACTTAATTTCCCCCTCCCCCCTCGTTGTTGCCAAACTCCTAAACCCAATGAATTTGCCTCTCTTCCTTCACAAGCTCTCTTTAATGGACAGGACAAAGTACCCCTACGCTATCCCTCTTGCTACTAAGTGCACCTCAGGAAGCAGAACGGAGTCATAGCACAGCATAAGGACAGGCTCTGCGGTTTACTGCAAATAAAAGCAAGGAGGCTGGGCTGAGGGGTGAGCTTTTCACAGCATGGTATTAAAAGGTAACTGTCTGCATCTCTGCTGCTGTCAGGAAGAGCCATTCTCCAGAGCCACTGGATGCCTGACAGCGTGTATTCTAGCAGTTTGATTTTAAAATAATGACCTCAGACTTCAGTTAAGCATTTAACAAACAGCAAATTAGGATTTGCATTCTCGGAGAAATTATTGGAACAGGCCTAATCTTTGGTCTGCCAATCAAGCAGAGGAAAACCATTACAGGAATAAATTGCTGTCTCCAGACAGCTTCCAGACAGGCAAAGCCACCAGGCTGCAAAATGTGCTTTTGCCTAGGTTTGTCCTCTGAGATGGGCACTGCTTCCCCAAAGGGGTCATTCGCTGGTGACGTGCAGTAAGCTGGTGAGGTCAGGGGACACTCTGTGCATGCAACACTTGCTCTGTGTTTGCACTACTTGTCTTTGGACACTGGAGATGACCCCTTTCTCTGGAGCTTTGCTTAGGGGCCTTTGCCGCCGCTGGTGATCAGATTAACAGAGCAGATACTTGGTCCCAGGTTTACTAACAATTCTCAGGCTCCCTCTTGAAAATCTGCACTTCTCCCTTGCTTTTGTTTCACTTGCTGCTTTTATTTTGTTTAAATAGCCTCGACAGTGGTTCTGTAAATTCACTGCCCCTTTCCTCTCTGCTCAGCACTTTACTTTTTGCTGCCCTTCTCCCTGCTTCCACGGCAGCAGTGTGTTGCCCTTATGGAGTCATTGAAATGTGTCCATGTCACAGATCTCAGACTCCACTCTGAGAAAATCTGAAAATATGCAACAGGCGAGGAAAGAGCCAGAACTGCAGTGTCAGGAGGCTTGAAAGTCTCATCACATTTTTGTTCCAGTTCATAAAGCTACTGCTGTATGAGGGGAGTTAGGATGGTGGGGCTGAAGTGCAGTGTGACTGGTGCTAGATCAGTCCATCTGGTGGTTCACCTTCTTTATGGTTTGCTGTGAGAGAATTGCATGGCTCCATTCATGTATGAAAACAAGCAGAAAAGGGTCACTGCTGTGACCTGAAACACAGTGCTGTCTGCTGCCACTGACAGTCTGACTGCCACCCCAGCCTGCTGGGGTAAGAGGTAGAGAGCAGGAAGAGAGGGGCAGCAAAATCTTTATGGGAGTAAGAAAGCAATGGCCCTTTGGGGTCTGGTTTGAGGGGAAGAACCAGCAGTAACTGCCTGGTAGCTATGTGAAGAATCAGTCAGGACAGCACATAGAATGAGCGTCATCTTGCATCATGTAAGGAAGGATTTGTGTGGGAAAAGGCTGCTGAGAAGAGGGGCAGAATAAAAGCACACAGCGAAATCTCATGTGGTCTATATGAACTGTATCATGATAGGCAGGGATGGATGTGTACACTCAAACCTCCTGCACATCACCCATTAAGAAATCCATGGAGATGTGTCTGCTTCCATTAAAAGGGTTCCTTTTGCTGGTGTTCTGTGTGATGTGCACAATGACTTTGCAAACACAATGGAGCAGTACAAAGCAAGAGAAAGAAAGAGAGTTTTGAGCTGAATCCTGTCTCCCCATTTATGTCCTGTGCACAATTTGATCCAGCTTGCTAAGGAGGGGGTTATAATCAGCAGGAGAAAGCTGTGCCCTCTTTTGTCCTGCCCATCTGAAACAACACAATAGATGATGAGGGGTTAAAATGATGAAGAGGGGTTAAAAAAATTAAAGCTCTCAAACTTTTCTGCGTGTAAACACTCTCCAAAATCTAGATTCCAAGAAAGGAGTGAAATATATTTTTCTCTGCGGATTTTGTGCCTGCCAAGTGAGTTCTCTCATTAATAGATCAAGTATAAATAGCCCACACAATTGGCTGTGGTAATTTTCAAAATATGATATACATAAATTTCACCTTATAATCCCATGGTGAGTATGACTGTATGAAGAAATAATAAATGATAGACTCTGTAATGTGTCTTCAGATGCTGCCAGAATATTTGATTGCTGTAGCAAGATTCATACCATCTATCACATGAGGACTAGGGAGGATGTTTTCTCTTCTTCTGTGCTCTACAGAGAAGACAAACAATTTGCTACAGCTCTTCTACAGGTATCTCAGCTCATTTTTTCTGTCCGCTTTGGAGATTTAGCACTCTGGGCTGAATTTAGCTTGGAGAAGGTAGGGAAAATTGTCAGAGCCCAGATGTTGGTTTCTTATGTCTATGACTTCTCAGAACCACCTGATATAGAAGAGTATGGAATCTCACATGTGAAAAAGTATGGCTCAAGGGGTTCATTGTTCTAAAAAATAAATAGAGGTTGGGAAGGAAACAAGAGGGAAAACTGACGGGATAGGAACAGAGGGCATAGAGACAGGGTATCAGACATGAAAAGTTGCAGAGAAATTCCACAAGGGCAAGTGTAGAGTCTGGCAGCTGGGAAAGAACAACCTCAGGGAGCAGGATAGGTTGGGGACTGAGCTGTTGGAAGGCAGTGAAGGGGAAAAGGATTTGGGGGTCCTAGTTGATGTGAGGTTGACCATGAACCAGCAATGTGCTCTTGCGGCCGGGAGGGGCAATGCCATTCTGGGGTGGATTAGAATGGCTGTGCCTAGTAGGTCGAGAGAGGTTCTCCTGCACCTCTACTCTGCCCTGGTGAGGCCATATCTGGAGTACTGTGTCCAGTTCTGGACATTCTGCTTCAAGAGGGACATAGAAATGCTTGAGAGAGTCCAGCACAGAGCCTCAAAGATGATGAAGCGAATGGAACATCTGTCTTAAGAGGAGAGCCTGAGGAAGCTGGGGTTTTTAACGTGGAGAGGAGGAGACTGAGAGATGACCTCAGCAATGTTTATCAATATGTGCAGGGTGAGTGCCAGGAGGCTGGAGCCAGGCTCTGCTGGGTGATGCCCGATGCCAGGACAAGGGGCACTGTGTGGAAGCTGAGGCATAGGAAGTTTCATTTAAACATGAGGAGGAGTTTTTTGCCCTGTGCAGGTGGCAGAACTCTGGAGCAGACTGCCCTGGGGGCTTGTGGAGTCTTCTTCTCTGGAGATATTTGAAACCTGCCTGGATGCGTTCCTGTGTGATGTGATATAAGTGCTCCTGCTCTGGCAGTGGGATTGGACTGGATGAGCTTTGGAGGTCCCTTCCAGCCCCTGACATTCTGTGATTCTGTGATTCTGTGAAGTCAGCCAATCCCCACCCAAGTTTTCCATATGTTGTGTCCTCTTTTGTTCATTAGCAGAACGGAAGCCCCAAACCCTAGAAGTGTACATCCTTGGGATAGCTCTGCTCCACAGACACTGCTCTGAATAGTCTCCAGAGATGTGCTTGAACCCATGTTAAATGAGTTAGCTGAGTGACACTATTTAACCGGGACAGCATAAGCAGCACCGACAACTGCTTGGCACAGAGAGCTAAGCTTTTTCACAGATTTTCAGGCAGCTCATGCAAAGTCCATCGAAAGCTCTGTGTTGTCATGCTTGCCTTTCCAGTAGCTTCAAGCTACTTCAAGTGAGCATCAGTGGGGCCAGCCCAGGCAGTCAGCCCTTAGGCTCAGCTGTGACAGCGGTGCAGTGGCACTTGCCTGACCCTTCAGAGCACAGGGATGCAATGCAAACTGTAGTGCTCTTGCAAACTGTGATACTCTAGTTCTTTTGTCCTTACTCAGCATGGCTGCTGAATCAGGATTTTCCCTTATCTGCAGCAATATTCGGGCTAGGCTCTGCTGCAGTTTTCAGAGTTCAAGCACCTAAAGTCACAGAATTCTTGAGTGAAGAGGCAGAGGTTTCCTAAAGAGATAAAGATACAGATCTCATGAACAACTGTTTTGATGGAAACTCCCAATTAATAGAATAGAATAGAAACAACCAGGTTGGAAGAAACCTCCAAGGTCATCCAGGCCAACCTATCACCCAGCCCTAGACAGTCAACTAGACCATGGCACTAAGTGCCCCATCCAGTCTTCACCACCTCCCTGGGAAGCCCATTCCAATGGCAAATCACTCTCTCTGTGGGCTGCTTCCCTAATGCACTTGTATTAGGGAGGCTATACAGAGGGACATGGACAGACTGGATCAATGGGTCAGAAGCAAATAGTATGAAGTTCAAGCAGGTCAGATGTCAAGTCCTGTGCTTGGGTCACAACCACCCCTGTAATGCTACAGGCATGGGGCAGAGTGTCTGGAAAGTTGTCTGGATGAAAAAGACATGGGAGTGATGGTTGAATACTAGCCATCAGCTTGCCCAGGCTTCCAAGAAGGCTGAGAGCATCCTGGGTTGTATTAGAAAGAGTGTGGCCAGCAGGACCAGGGGATAGATTGTCCCCCTCTACTGAGCACTGATGACTCTGTGCGTCGAATGCTGTATTCAGTTTTGGGCCCCTGACTTCAACAAAGACATGGAGGTGTTGGAGCACTCCCAAAGAGATGAAAAAGCTGATGGAAGGACTAGAGTGTAAGTCTTATGAGGAGCAGCTGAGGGAACTAAAGTTGTTTAGCTTGGAGAAAGAGATGCTGGGGGGGGAAAGTTTATCACTCTCTACAACTACCTGAGAAGGTTGTGGCAAGGTGGGTGAGAATCTGTTCTCCCAAGCAGATAGTGGCAGGACAAGAGGAAACGGACTAGAGTTGCACCAGAGCAGGTTTAGATTGGACATTAAGAAAATGTTCTTCAATGAAAGAGTTCTCAAAGACTGGAACAGACTGTTCAGCAAAGTGGTTGAATATTATCCCTGGAAATATTTAAGAGGTGTAGATGTGGTGCTTAGGGATGTGGACTTCATAGCATTGCATTAGTGGTTGGACTTGACGGTCTTAGAGGTCTCTTACAGCCTGAATAGTTCTATGATTGATAGATACGTGCATGTGTCTTTCTTCTTAAGGTGGTTAGAAGCAAGCAGTGAACAGATGAAGCAGCTGGCTCTTGATTAATCCAGGAAACATGTGTGATATTTACAGGAATAGAAAGTACAACACAAAACCTGCCAGAATCCTGACCTTTGTCAAACGTGTAATATCTTCTGGGTCTTATGAGATACCTGGAAGGAAGAGTGCTGAGGAAAGCCTTCTGTCATCTTTGCTTGGCTTACATACTTCTGTTTGCTCATCTCCAGCAAGAACTGCTATGCATTCTTTTGCTTGCCCTGGGAGGGAGTGCAGATTCTTACTCTACCTGGAGCTGCACATGACTCTTTCAGATGGTTGACTCAAAGGGCTGAGTAATTCAACCACCCATACGATCTCCAGAGGGCCAGGTGAACACATCTATCCTTCTTTATAAACTCCTCCAATTACATGTTCCTCCACACCAAATTTTGAAGGTCAAGTCTTGCAATAAAAAAAGCTTCCGAAATCAGGATTGATTTATCTTGGATTGGTTTATATTGGAGAAGAGAAGGCTTCGAGGAGGCCCTGTAGTAGGCTTTCAGTATTTGAAGGGGGCCTGTAGAAAGGCTGGGGAGGGACTTTTGACAAGGTCTTGTAATGACAGGATGAGTAATGGGTTTAAACTGGCAGAGGGGAGATTTAAACTAGATGCTAGGAAGAAGTTCTTTGCAGTGAGGGTGGTGAGACACTGGCGCAGGTTGCCCAGGGAGGCTGGGGATGCTCCCTCCCTGAAGGTGTTCAAGGTTGGGCTGGATGAGGCTTTGAGCAACCTGTTCTAGTGGGAGGTGTCCCTGCCTATGGTGGGGGCGTGGAACTGGATGAACTTTGGGGTCCCTTCCAACCTAAACCATTTTATCATTCTATAATTCTGTCTGAGAAACACACCCACCACCTTTCTCACCCGTCACTACAACTGTGCCACTGAAAAGCCATACTTTTAAAGTGATGTAAATTGAGGACGGCCAAGTCCTGGCTCTAAGACCTGTTTCTTAAAGAAATTGGACTGAGCTCTATTGCATTTCAGATTAACCTTTTTAATGCAGTCTTTCCTCAGCGGCAGCTCTGGCAAATAAAGCAATCAGTGCCCATGGATGAGGAGGAAGAAAAAGAAGAGAGGAAAAGAGAGAGAGAGAAATTTACACAGGTGGTGATTCTTTTTTCCCTAGTACCAGGAAATAATAAGGTTGTGTCATCATGGGAAAAGCTACCTTCCTCACAGTATGTATCTTAAGGCAGGATTTGTTCCTTTTTATTGCTACACGTCCCCTTTGTTTCTCCACTCCTAGTACAGTTAAGCTTTCTGCTTCACGTTGAGCCCATCTTTCTTTTGCCACCTCAGAGCCATTTTGTAACATATGGTCTGTTAGGCGGAGATGTACAACTGCTTACATAACTTAAGGCTTGCTGGAGTACAAAGACATAAGTAGACAACAGACGCACAAATGAGCAGGCAGACAAACGTGCCGTGGGTACGAAATGATGATGATACCGCTCAGAATCAGATTTACTCTGCTTCTCCTGTGGAGTACACCTGTCCTCTGATGCTGATATGTGCAGCTCCAGCCAGTGAGGCTTCCTCATCCAAAACTAAGCTTAGATCTTCCTTCCTTCATTAGTGCACTGGGACCGCTCCTTCCCACACCTTGTTTGCACAGGGCATCTCTGTGTTCGTCAAAGCACTGCATTAGCATACTCGACGTATACCCACAGCAGACCTGAATGCAAACAAATAAGTCTAGATGAACAAACACAACTGTGCCTTGTGGCTTCAAAACAAGTTTAAAACAAATTCCCAAAGAGCAGATTAAAAGTTGTAACACCTTTAATCGTCAGAAAGGGAGTCTTGTTTGTTACTTCCCTCTGGCAGTTCCCTCATCACCTCCTTTATAGGGTGCTGTGTTACTCACGGCATGAAGGAGCTTCATCAAAGGACCCTCAGCTGTGGTTCTCTGCCAGATGGAGCTATTCCAAAGGTCAGATACTAGTTCCTGACTCTTCCTTTGCTCGGCTTGGGTAGCACAAAAGCAATGGAGCTGCTCACACCCAGCCAGGGATTATTATTTGAGGAGACTTTATGTGGGATAAGTCTGGTACAAATGCATTTACACCATCTGCTTTTCCTTACAATGCAGGTAATTGGGTGTGTTCAAAGTACTCTTCCAGAGCCTGATATGCTGTCTGGGGGGAGACCTTTAGGGGACTGAGATTTATAGAAAACCTTAAACTAGCAGAGCTTTGAAAATATGCCATGCAGCAGGTTGCCTGGGCAAACGTTGCAAACCTCCCTTGTTTATTTGTTATAACAAAGAACTTGTTTCATGAAGTGAGGACCCAAGGTACTTTTCACCCTTTCAAGCATCGCTACAGCTTCAGGTTCTCTAAGACACCCTTGCAGACCTCCCATCCCAAAGCCCCACCACACCCCACAGGCTGACCCTGCTCCTGCACCGCTGCCACTCTTCCCTCACTATGGTGTGTTCAGGATGCTTTTTACATCTCTGAGAGTGCCATAGCTGTGTCAAAAGTGGCTCACAAGTTGTCAGGGAGCAGAGGCTGACAGACAATGCAAATACCAAAGCTTGATTTCCTTGGGGCTTCTTACCTGCATGGAATTTGGAACCTTTTTTCCTTGTCTGCAATAAGCACGCAGACAGCCTGACAGAACGCAGGCTCTGAGGCAGCAGTGGGTGTTTTACTAGCAAATCTTTCCTATTTAGCATCCTCAATGACTTTGCTGCCAACAGTTTAATCACCTTAGAAAGCCATGGATCCCTCTGACAGGAAAGGATACTCTTAGAATTACCTCAGCTGCTTCTTCCTGTGGCTACATTGTCAGACATTATCAGCAAATATTTGCTTGTTATAGACTGTCATTGGGGGAAAAACATACCAGTCTTCCTGCCTTCCAGGTAACTAATGCTTTGTTGTCTATCCAGTAAAGTCTGCCTTCCTCAAATTGTTCTTTCTGTGTATATTGCTCATCCAGACAGGTTGGTAAGTGACAAGCTGCACCCACAAGCAGAAGTAATTCCAAGTGTATAAAGGAACAAAACCTTTGTATTTTAAATGGCATGGGTTTATTTTCTCATTGTCCTCACCTGCTTCTTCCCAATCTCCACCTTGTGGTTTACATAGAGGGGTAGAGCAGTATGAACACTTCTGATTGTGAAAAACCTTGTTGTTCCCAAAAAGAAAGAAACTGCTGTGCTCATTAAAATAGGAGGGATTTTGGAGAGGGAATCACAGAATTGTCAGAGCTGGAAGGGACCACAAGGATCATCCAGTTCCAACTCTCCCCTACCATGGGCAGGGACACCTCACACTAGATCAGGTTGCTCAGAGCCCCCTCCAGCCTGTCTTAAAGACCTCCAGGGATGGAGCTTCCACCACCTCCTTGGGCAACTTGTTCCAGGATCTCACCACCCTCATGGTGAAGAACTTCTTCCTAACATCCAGTCTGAATCTACCCACTTCTAGTTTTGCTCCCTTCCCCCTAGTCCTATCACCACTTCCTGGCTTTCTTGTAGCCCCCTTCAGATACTGGAAGGCCACAATAAGGTCTCCTCCAGACCAAACAAGCCCAACTCTCACAGTCTCTCTTCATAGGAGAGCAGCTCCAGCCCTTTCCAGTTCTCTCATGAACAAGATTATCTGAATTTCAATCCTTGTTTCCCAAGTTCAGCATAAAATGATAAAAGAAATCCTACCCAATGTGTCAAGTCTCTAGCCCAATTTCACTTGGAAAAAATATTAAGAAATATTCTATAGTTTTGAGAAAATATCAGACCTGCAAACACCCACATTTCTCCTCTTCTTTTTACCTACTCTTTTGTACTGTGCTACAGAAAAGCTGAAGCTTTTATTTTATTTGGTTAGGGATAAAGAGAAAGGTAGGAGTTCCAATTGAAATGCAGACACTCTCTGACAACTTTCATGCCTCTCTTTTGAAAAGCACGGAGAGAACTATAGACTGAGGCTGCCACGTGAAGTGGTAACACAGTGTTAAACACATATTACTAGAAAACAAGACCTTCAGAACAGTGATGTGTGTAATGACTGGTTTAAGCATAATTGGGAACCATAATACTAATAAAATGTAGAGGAAGCCCCAGTTCTTAATTAATGACCCATTCTTTTTTTTTTTTTTTTGTAAGAGTGTAGCTGCTTTAAACGGTAAGTGTATATAATTAAGTGTATCATAAAGTATGGTTACATTTGTCTAATAACTGAACAATGTAATAAAGCCTCCAAGGCTAGGTACTATTTTACTTTTCCTGTTCAAAGCTAGATGTTTTGTTAAAGCTGCAGATTAACTACATTTGCTCTTAAACCACTGAAACTTCTTTTAAATTCTTTTAAATTCAGCCATACGAGACATAAACAGAGAAGAGTTTGAAGCCTTTCTAAACGATCATTATTAAAACGAATCACAGAGAGAAGTGCTTGAGTCTATTACACATTGACTGCATGTTAGGAAAGCATTTTCAGCTGCTCACTGTGCACTTGTGACCAGGAGGGCCAATGCCACTCTGAGGTGTATTAGAAGGACTGTGGTTAGTAGCTTGAGAGAGGTTCTCCTGCCCCGCTGCTCTGCCCTGGTGAGGCTGCATCTGAGTACAGTGTCCAGTTCTGGGCCCCTCCGTTCAAGATAGACATAGAAGTGCTTGAGAGAGTCCAGCACAGAGCCACAAAGATGATGAAGGGAATGGAACATCTCTGTTACGAGGAGAGACTGTGAGGGAGTTGAGGCTCTTTACCTTGGAGAAGAGGGTACTGAGAGGTGACCTCTCACTGTTTATCAGTATGTGCAGAGTGAGTGCCAGGAGAATGGAGCCATGCTCTGCTGGGTGATACCCAGTGCCAGGACAAAAGACAGTGGGTGAAAGCTGAGGCATAGGAAGTTTTATGTAAACATGGGAAGGATTTTTTTTCCCTGTGAAGGTGACAGGACACTGAAACAGGATTCCTAGGGGGACTGTGGAGTCTCCTTCTCTGGAGATATTTGAAACCTGCCTGGATGTGTTCCTGTGTGATCTGATATAGGTGACCCTGCTCTGGCAGGGGAGTTGAACTGGATGAGCTTTCAAGTCCCTTCCAGCCCCTGACATTCTGTGATTCTCAAAGTCAGTCAACAAAAGACAAACGATTTTGGTTTAATCCTGAACAGCCAAGAACTCAAAATTCCTTTGAAACTGTTTAGTGCTGGCTTAAATAGCAATGCTATTCCCCCTGAAACACGAAAGTGCAGGTTGCACCTCTCTCCCTCACAGGCTCTCATTCCTCACACTGTAATTCCCTGCACCATATCAGCCTTTATTCCTTCTCCTTTCCAGGGAGCCATGTAACTCGCAGTGTTTTCCTGTTGTGACTGAGAAGATGAGGAATTATAAAAGACTAACACTACAATTTAACGCTTCAGAGAAACAGTGTATATCATTACTCCTCTGTAGCCAAGCACACTAATTAATATTTATTGCACCTGTCAAACCAGTAGCCATGGTCAATCCATTGCTGCAGCAGTTCAATGGGAGGCTGGGCACCATATTTCTCCTTGGCAGGCATGTTTAGGTCATCAACAAAGACAAAAGCCCTTTTCCCCAGTGGAGCACTGTAAACCCTCTTCTTCTTTCTCCTGCAAAATTAAATCGTTAATTTTATTCATGTTAATTTTCATCTTCCTTGGAAAAAGAAAAAAAGGAAAAAAAAAATACAGAGGGAGAAAGAGAAGAAGAGAGAAGGAAAAGAAATCACACGCTTTCAGGGGAGCCTGCCTGACATTATTATTAGAACCAGCTCTTTTGGAATCCATGACCTTTTATTTTTATCAGATGTGCTGTAAAGGTCACAGAAACATGGGGAGGACATAGTTATAAATCCACATGGAGTTTAATCAAAGGTGGCACGTTGTTCTGAAGTAAACAAACTAATAAAACTATTCCAGTTTAGGAAAGAAGGGAAAAAATAAAAAGAGGGGAAAAATAAAAAGGGAAAAAAAAATCTCTGCTGAAGACTGTCAACAAAACTCTGACGAATGTGAGTGTGTCAATGGAATCAATTAGGCAAGAGGAATTACAGTATGTGAATTTCAGTGTTGCACCTACGGTAGGCACTTTGGCACCCCGAGTGAAACACTTTTTCTTTCCAGCCCTATGCCTCATTCCAAAGCATGTCACGGTGCACAATGTGCTGCTGGGGAGCCGCATTCGCTCCAGCTAATTACAAGACAATGAGAACTTGAACTAAAGGCAACTACAGAGCAGATTGCTTCAGTTCTGCCAGTCTGTGTCCTGATTACACCATGAACACTTGTGACACTGTGAAATAACAGCATAAATGGAAGAGAGATACAACCTCCTGCATTTCAGCATGTAGTATGATAACAGATTTTAATTATAGCCTTTGCAAGAATTTCTTCCATCTTTCTCCCCACCCAAAGTACCTAGCTGGGCTGCCAGCAAAAGCTACTGTTCTCTGGTGTTGATACTAGGGAAGCTAAAGAGTCAAAAATAAGGCATTGATTCTACTTCTGCTCAGGCTTCCTGATTTGTTGTGCTGGGTCCCTGGGAAATGCCTAACATACCTAAGAGACAGGTTGGGCAATGCAAGGACAGGAGACAGTGCTGGAGTACCAGCTATTAGTGAAAGTGGTGAAACAACCTGCAAACCTGCTGGTTAGAGGAGGAGGAAACTATTTGCTTCCCTTGGAGAAGGATCACCTAGTGAAGCCCAGACCTGCAGGAGTCCTCGAGAGCACTGAATCAGATGTGAATGCTAACAGAATATGCTATAAAATGGGCAATGAATGGGTGTTTTAATGTTATAGCTGCATATGAATAGCATCGTGCTTCTCCCTGCAAAAGACTGTGGGCTGAGTTTTCAGTAGATGTGCAATACTCAGAGAAGTAGATAAACACTTTGAAAATCTTTCTGGCTTGTCTAAATAACTCTTTGAAATAAGAACTGGCTGTCAGACCAACTGAGGTATGCTTGAAAATAGCTCTAGCAGTTACGTGACTCAACAGATGTCTAAATACCTGTGCTGGTTTGAGGCTAATTGGAATATTTTAATAGACAAAGTTGCACTATAGGCTGTGAAAGGAAAACATCATGATGTCTACTTCACTCATACGCTTGCTGGAGAATTGTTTGGGAACACTAACCAAAACAATTGATAAGTCAGTCTCTCTCTGTCGCTTGCTTGAGCAGCAGCTGCTGGTGGGATCTAGCAGCTTCTGGGCTCTGGCTCCTCTGCTGATTAATCCTCACTAACCACTTTTCTTCTAACCNAGATGTGAATGCTAACAGAATATGCTATAAAATGGGCAATGAATGGGTGTTTTAATGTTATAGCTGCATATGAATAGCATCGTGCTTCTCCCTGCAAAAGACTGTGGGCTGAGTTTTCAGTAGATGTGCAATACTCAGAGAAGTAGATAAACACTTTGAAAATCTTTCTGGCTTGTCTAAATAACTCTTTGAAATAAGAACTGGCTGTCAGACCAACTGAGGTATGCTTGAAAATAGCTCTAGCAGTTACGTGACTCAACAGATGTCTAAATACCTTAGGAAGTGCAACCCTTTATGGTTAGATACATAAGGACAGATGTATACATGTTTTGTCTCAGTCTAAGGTTTGTTAGTCAGGTGGGTCTAGATCCACAAGGAAGATTTAGGTCACGCCACATAGAGTTTTTAGGCACTCTGCCTTCTTGAGGATATCACAGCCCCAAGCTGGATGCTTGAGGTTCCTCCATGCAGTGCGGAACAGGTTCGTAGAATCACAGAATTGTTTTGACCTTCAAGATCACCGAGTCCAACTATCAACTCCAGACCACCATGGCCACCAGACCGTGTCCCAAACTGCCATGTCCACATCCTTTCTGAACCCCTCCATGGGTGATAAATCTACCACTTCCCACAGAACCTTCAGAATTGTCTTTGCAGCTGTCAACTGGGACCAGTAGCTGGAGTCCACCGGCAGAGCCACTTCCTGACAACATCACCATCCATAAACATTATCCACTGGAAGACTGCAAGTAATAGGAGCAAAGTGAAACCCTAAGGAGAGTTTAGCACACCTCTGCTCTCTTTCCTCAGCAGCCCACATAACTCATTGCTTGGTACAAGAAACAGAAATTGTGTCAATCCCAGGAAAATGCCCTGGGTAGGGAAACTTTGCTGAGAAATGGCATCGATCCTTTCCTAGGGGGAGAGAAGGGAGAGGGATGATCAGAGGGCTGGAGCACCTCTCCTATGAGGAGAGGCTGAGGGAGTTGAGGCTGTGCAGTCTGGAGAGGAGAAAGGTCCAAGGTGACCTTACTAGAACCGTTTAGTATCTTAAGGGGGCCTACAAGAAAGCTGGGGAGGGACTTTTTAGGATGTCAGGTAGTGATGGGACTGGGGGGAATGGAACAAAGCTAGAAATGGGTAGATTCAAACTGAATGTTAGGAACAAATTCTTCAGCATGAGGGTGCTGAGAGCCTGGAAGGGATTGCCCAGGGAGGTGGTGGAAGCCTAATCCCTGGAGGTGTTTAAGACCAGGCTGGATGAGGCTCTGGATGGGCTGATCTAGTGTGAGGTGTCCATGCCCATGGCAGGGGAGTTGGAGCTAGGTGATCCTTGTGGTCCCTTCCGACCCTGACTGATTCTATGATTCTAGGTGCTCTGAGCTCAGGCTCCTGACTCCCACCTGGAAAATGCAGACAGACAGGAAGCTGGAGGCAGAGCAGAGGAGGTGGGATGCAGACGCTGGATGGGGGCTGAAAGGAGTGCTAAGTGCTGGCGTCTGTCTTGTGGGTCTAACCTGTATTTCCTGGCTCTTTAATTCCTTCACAGGGTTTATTATGCGAGACCAATGAAATGTGTCAAGAACTACACTGTGGGCTGAATGTGGAAAGAAGCCATCTTCCCTGTGCAAATAATTATAGAACTATTTCTTGGGTCTTTTGTCAGCTGTCTTGCCTCTCCCTTAAACACTATTGGATGGTCGTAGTGCCATAAAACAGGTTCAAAATCATACTGGAAATGAGTACAGCTTGATTTTGATGACAATTTGGTTTATAGCCTTAGTTAAACTGTCAGAGAGATTTAACAGAAGATAAACTTTGTATTTGGCCCTTTATGCCAGAAGAATTCTAAAGGCTCAATGCCTCCTTTTGAGGGCCTAGCGTTTTGCCTTTTCCCTAACAAACAAACTGTTCATTAGCCACCAGTTAATTACTGACAGCTAGAGGTGATATATCAGCAATATTTTGCATCAGAGAATCAGAGAAATTGGATGCCAAAAAGGTCTCGAGCCATCCATGTCCTTGACGATATGGAGTTGTTTTGTATTCTCTGCTTCTGCAGTTTGTTTTACATGACCTAAGAACTGCTGCTTTCATTGTTTCTCCCAGAGTCTATTCATTAACAGGAGGCTTTCCTCCTAATATGCAGCTTAAATGTTCATTACCTTATTATGCTTCACAATGAACTGAACTCACTGCTTTCAACATATAGTCATAATTTTTACCTATCGGCTGGAAGTGTGCTCTGCTGCGTGGAAACGTCAGAATTATCACACAGCTCCTGCCTGATAAAGCATTACTCAAATCCTGTAGTGTTTTCAAATCTTGAGTTATTAATAATTTAACATAATTAATTCAAAACACTTCACTCACTGTGAACCAGAGAGAGACGGTGGGGGGAAATGATGCACATTCCATCTTTCAAGGGTGGAATTAAATATGGAAAACAAGGAAAAGATAAAGAGCTGCCAACACTTATTTGGAGTGTAATTCACCTGTTTTGAACTTGCTATAAATTTCACGTTTCTAAGACTTTCAACTAGCTTCACAGGCATAAATTAAAAAAAAAGCAACCTGAAATGGCCTTTCCCCTATCACAACTCAACAATTTAACATGGTTAGAGCTGTTTGTCAGGCACAAGAAGAAAAGAAACAAATTAACAAATGCGGGAGATTTTTCTACAAAGGGAAACAACAATTAAGCAAAGGCACAGCCTTGTAGATAAATCCTTTAAAATGCAATAAGCAGAGATCCTTTCCTCTATTTATTAATGCTTATCAGCAAAGAATATTGTATCGCTAACACGACTGCTTGATTAAACCTTCTCGAAAAGCAGCTTCTCGTTGCTCTTTTCATGGCAGGGGTTGCTTTTGGAATGTTGCTTTATTTAAATCAAGGCTGGACCTAACCTTTGTTTTCCTGGTTAGAAATTCTTGCTGTTAGAAAGAACTGCAGGTGCTAAATTACGGCACGATAAATCGCAGCTGCAGAGGTGCACCTGGAAAAAATTAGGCTGGTAATGGAAATTTCACCTGAAAAGTGCCAAATTGGAAGTCTCAGAGATTGAGTGATTTCATTAAGCCACCACTCAGGAGCAAACCAAGTAATAAATATCGAAACTTTCTCTCTTCTTCGCTTTGGCCATGAGGACTTCTTTCAGATGTGTTGTACTCTATATTTGGGGAATGAAGGGAAGAACACAGAGAGAGCATGTTCCTCTCTCATCTCCATTAAATCCCTAGTCAACCTCCACTGCCAATAGAGGTACCAATTAGTGCTAATTGTAGTAGACACTAATAGTGTAGACACCTGTCACTATCTATTGAACTGGGACCATCAGTAAATTCACAAAGGCCACCAAAAGAGCATCTAGAATAATAATGATCATCATTTTGGTACCGACCCAATCTGAAATTAAACTGTTGATTCTGAGCTAAAAAGCTGAGCAATGGTTTTTTGAAGGTACAATAATCTAAGAAAAGTAATGCACATGTACACACACACATTTACATATTAAAAAAAAATATATATATGTCTATGTATGTTTTTATTACAGAAATACACAAAAAATTATACAAGATTGGTTGCCATAGCAACAGGGCTTCCTCCACTGCATGCACCAACAATCCTCACTGTTTTGGAGCACTACAATGGATTCATGCTTTATAAAAAGAAACTGAGTGATGAATTCTAAATATCCCCCCCAACCTAGCAGTGGCAGGACCTGTGTAGGGAGAGTGATGAACCCCCAGCTGGTGCTGATCCCCTGCGCAGCCACATGAGCACATCACTCATACCTACACAGGCAATGTTCAGGTTGCACTGTCTCAGGTGTCATGATGTTGTGATGCTGTATGCAATATGTCACACTGCACTGAGAGGTAGCTACCTTTCATTTGGACAAAAAGCTTGTGGGCCCTGTCAGCTTCAGCACAACAAGGGCAGTTCAAGGGCCGAGCCTGAGTGTGTTTCCAGGCCACCTACAGATTAGGTGATGTAAGTCATTCCATTAAATGCTTCCTTCCCTCAAAGACCTTGTGGGAAAGACAAAACCCCCTGTGATGTGACTCATGCTAAACCAGCCATCCAGAGACAGGACATGTGCTGCTTGGCTTGGGAACAAGATACAGTACCTGATTGAAGAAAATAAGCCAGAGAGTTGTGGTAGATGGGATGGAGTCTAGTTGGACCCCTGTCACACAGGGGTCAGTACTGGGACCAGTTCTGTTCAATGTATTCATCAACGACCTGGATGAGGGCACAGAGTGCACTGTCAGCAAGTTTACTGATGTCGCCAAGCTGGATGGAGTGGCTGCCACAGCAGAAGGCTGTGCTGCCATTCAGGGAGACTGGGACAGGCTGGAGGTGTGAGCAGGGAGAAATTGAACAAAATTCAACAAGGGCAAGTATAGAGTCTGGCACCTGGGAAAGAACAACCTCAGGGGTCAGAATAGGTTGGGGACTGACCTGTTGGAAGGCAGCAAAGTGGAAAAGGACCTGGCGATCCTCGCTGATGGGAGGTTGACCATGAGCCAGCAAATCTCATGGTGGCCAGGAGTGGCAATGCCATTCTGGGGTGTATTAAAAGGGCTGTGGCTGGTAGGTTGAGAGAGGTTCTCCTGCCCCTCTACTCTGCCCTGGTGAGGCCACATTTGGAGTACTGTGTCCACCCAGATCAAGAGGGACATAGATCTGCTTGAGAGAGTCCAGCACAGAGCCACAAAGATGATGAAGGGAATGGAACATTTCTGTTATGAGGAGAGCCTGAGGGAGCTGGGGCTGTGCTGCTTGGAGGAGTCTGAGAGGTGACCTCATCAATGTTTATCATTATTTAAAGGGTGAGTACCAGGAGGATGGAGCCAGGCTCTTCTGGGTGATGCCCAATGGCAGGACAAGGGGCAATGGATGGTGGAGTCACCGTCCCTGGAGGTGTTCAAGGTGGGTTTGGATGTGGCACTTGGTGGCATGGTCTAGTCTTGAGGTCTGTGGTAATGGGTTGGACTTGATGAGTTTGAGGTCTCTTCTAACCTTGGTGATACTGTGATACTGTGAATCTGAGGCATAGAAAGTTTCATGTAAACATGAGGAGGAATTTCCTCACTGTGAGGGTGACAGAACCCTGGAACAGGATTCCCAGGGGAGTTGTGGAGTTTCCCTTTCTGAAGATATTCCAAACCTACCTGGATATGTTCCTGTGTGATCTGCTTTAGTTGGTCCTGCTCAGGGCACTTGAACCAGATGATCTTTCAAGGAGCCTTCCAGCCCCTGACATTCAATGATTCTATGATACCTGTTGGTCTAGGGGAAGCTTGGATTTCCCTGAGTTCTTCTGCAAGTGCTCCAGGCACACTGCATGCACTGCCAGGGTGATAACAAGCCCACAAAACACTGAATGTTAGAGATTACATGTAAGCATGATAAAGAAAAATTAAATCCATTAAAAATCCCTGCCAGGCCACAATTAGCCATTATTATTTTTTAATTCATTGTAATATAGTCTGTACATAAGAGAAAATTTAACAGACGTAAACAAGGGGGAATTTAACAAACACATTAATTTCCATTTCAGGCCTCTTGCCTGGAATAAGTGGAAGTGGTAACTCACGTACTAGATGGGTAAGATCTTTTGAAGGAGATCTTGAGATTCTATGATTCTATAAGATATAGCAGCAGATTTCTTTAGCCAGAAATGTCTGGGGCTTTTTTTTGTTTGCTTGATTTTTACTTTTTTTTTTTTACTGTAGTATTTTTTTTTTTTTTTTTTTTTGTTTTTATACAATCATTAATATAATCATT
>VWZE01001161.1:70630-102139 GCA_013396675.1 Eubucco bourcierii
TTTTTTTTTTAGTTTTTTTTTTTTTTTTTCTTTTTTTTTTTTTTCCCCTACTCTGACAGGCCAGGCTGAATAAGTCTCTAGACAGGTTGATCTAGTGTGAGATGTCCCATGAGGTGGCAGGGGTTTGGAACTAGATGATCCTTGTGGTCCCTTCCAATCCTGACTGATTCTATGATTCTATGAGAAGATTTGAAGATCATAGAGTGATGTGGTTTGGAAGGGTCCTCCAAAGGTCATCTAGTCCAACTCCCTCTGCAGTAAGTGAGAAGATCTGAAACCTTCTGTATGAGGAAGCCCTGAGGAAATATCAACAGGATACGATTTGTGAGGAGCTTCTGTCTGTCAAGGAAGGGAACAGCCTGCAGCACTCAGAGAGGGTCATTTTTTACTCTGTGTGGAACAACTATACAGCCACAGATTCCCAAGCAGTTTCCTTGCATTGAAGGAAAAGGGGGCTTGGGAATTTGAAGGAAACATGCAAACTGTTACCTGCTTGAAGCTGAGCACAAAACAAATCCACAAGAATACGTTTAGACAAGAAAAACCTTTCCCCAGAGACAGACACGTTTCATTTTCGGTTCATGAAGTACATTTTTGGACTTCTGCATGTTGGGAAATCTGCCGTGAAGCTTCTTTCTGTACTCTGATCTCTCATAAGGCTGCATCTGAGGGTCAGCAGCACACACCAGCTCCGGCAGTGCCCGGTGGGGTTGGTGTTGCCAGTAAGGACAGTTTCTTTTCTTCATCCTTCTCCTGGAGAAAGCACAGAGAAGGTTTGCGTTAATCACCAACTCTCCAGGGAGGACTTGGATCCGGAGTTCCCTTTGCTCACAAGAGGGTTGTGCAGACAAGCATTGAAAAGTGTTAGTTCGTTCCTTGCCTTTCAGTACAGCACTTCACATTCCCCAAGCAGGCGTGAAGTGATGTGCTTAACAGTGCAAATTGCCTATATGCCCTGATGGAAAATAGTGCTGCAAGCAGCTAAGTTTCTACTTAGAGGCCCGAGTGTGCACCCTGAAAAGACTCTGCTTGTGAGAGAAGTTACTTGGTAAATATATCCTTTTATATTTTTTTTTCCACAAGGATTAATTAAACATGGTCACCAAGGAATGGCAAAACTGCTCAGGCAAAGAACTCCAAAACAGAGGCTGTAACCAAACTACGAAAAATCACTCAACTCTCATTAAGTGCAATATGCTCTGAGAGAGAGGCAGCAGAGGTAAAGCTCCACAGAAGAAGTGGAAGTTACTTCTCCAAATCCTGAAGAGCAACTTTCCCCATTCTGTGTTCCAGCCAGAAGCATTTTGACTGACACTGACGAGGATATGCTGCATCCCTCACCTCCCCCTCACTGCCCTTCAGCCTTTACTGAAGATCTGGACAAGTTAAAACTAGGCAGACACAGGCAAAGAAGTACATGGTGTCCTTCCTCCCCCACCTGTTCAAAGGAGGGCAGTCCAATTTTTTGTCATCAGGGGATGAAAGAAATCTAATTTTTGAGAGCACACTGTGCACCAAACCGTTATTTCCTTTATTTATTTGACTGTTTAATTCAGTACGTGACTTCAGGCATGTAGTCAGACGTCTGGTGTTCATTTTCAGTCAGTTGACAAAATGCCTAGAAGTTTGAGTCATTTGATCAAATACTGCACTGAAATAATCACTGACTGAATCATTCTGACAGACCCAGGATGGGTTCTCCTTTAGCTGATTTCTTTATAGACCAGAAAGTTGCCTTGTGCTGTATGTAGCTTAAGCGTCTCTTTGATCAGTCTGGTTGGCAGTGTTTGTTATGCTGAAGTTACACTGTGCATTGCTGTCACAACCTCCTGCTGCCTCTACTGTGCCTCAATACCATTTAAAAATGATTCCCCCCTTTTCATAGAATCATGGAATGTCATGACTGGAAGGGACCTGGAAAGCTCATCCAGTCCAACCCCCTACCAGAGCAGAATCGCCTAGATCAGATAACACAGGAATGTGTCCAGGTGGGTTTTGAGTATCTCCAGACAGGAAGACTCCACAACCCCCCTGAGCAGCCTGTTTCAGTATTCTGTCACCCTCACAGGGAAAAAATTCCTCCTCATGTTCCCATGAAACTTCCTATCCCCCAGCTTCCACCCATTGCTCCCTGTCATGGCACTGAGCATCACCCAGCAGAGCCTGGCTCCATCCTCCTGGCACTCACCCTGCACATATTGATGAGGTCATCTCTCAGTATCCTCTTCTCCCAGCAGCACAGCCCCAGCTCCCTCAGGTTTCCTCACAAGAGAGATGTTCCATTCCCTTCATCTTTGTGGCTCTGTGCTGGACTCTCTCAAGCGGTTCCATGTCCCTCTTGAACTGGGTGACTCTGTACTCTGGGGCCACCACCTTCCTCCTCTTTGGTGTCAGCTGGTAACTTTCCAGATGGACTTGTACTCATTTGGCTTTCTTCATTTTATTCCAGCACTGCTGCACCCCCCAGGAGAGCCTTCAACCCTGCTCAGGCTCCCTTTGATCCTCGTCCTTCAACATCTGCATCAGAGAGATTTTGTGGAGGTTTTCCTGCTTCTACAGCTGCCTCCATTCTTAAGAGCTTAGCTGTATTTCCCCAACAGCTACCCGTGTTTCCAAATACACAACTTTCACAGCATCCACCTCAAGAAGGCAGCAATCTGAATCATGAGGATCAAGCTGGGTGCTCTGTCATTTTACCATTGACTTCTCCTCCACTAGGTTGTGTTGACTTGTACACAAAATGCAACAATCTTTGTGACAGGGATTCCAACTTAATGGCAGATGTTTAGCAATTAAAATGTTAATAACATATAAACAATTACCTTTCTTAAAAGAATGGCTTCTCTTTTCTTTGGTTTTACAGGTCTCTGTGATCAGATGGCAATCTTAAAATGAAGCTCTGCAGCATCTATGCTGCAGTTTGATTTAATTCCCAGGAAGTGTTTGCAGAAAAAAAAACAACAAACCCCAAAACCAAAAAGGAAGCAATGGGGAGACCTTATTGCTCTCTACAGCTAACTGAAAGGAGGTTGTAGTGAGGTGGATGTTCACAGGATCACAGGATGTTAAGGTTTGGAAGGGACCCAAAGAGACCATCAAGTCCAACTGCCCCCTACCAGAGCAGGACCAGACAATCTAGTTCAGCTCGCACAGGAACACATCCAGACAGGCCTTGAGAGTCTCCAGAGAAGGAGACTCCACAACATCTCTGGGGAGCCTGTGCCAGTGCCAGTGACCCTTACAGTAAAGAAGTTCCCCCTTGTGTTGAGGTGGAACCTCCTGTGCTGCAGCTTCCATCCATTGCTCCTTGTCCTGTCCCTTCTCATTGTCTCTCCTCTCAAGTAACAAGCAATAGGGCTAGAAGAAATGGGCTCTGGTTGCATCAGGGAAGGTTGAGATCTGCTATTAGGAAGAATTTCTTCACTGAAAGAGTACTCAAAGACTAAAAAACGCTGCCCAGGGAAGTCACCGTCTCTAGAGATATTTAAAACAAGTGAAAAGTGGCACCTGGAGACAGAACAGTGATAGGTTAACAGCTAGACTAGATGATCTTAAAGGTCTTTTCCAACCTAAATAACTCTATGATTCCATGATTCCATCTGTGTTGAACTACCACCTTCCGAGGGTCTGCTCAAGTGTTATATTTATAACCAGACTCACAGGGATAACCTATCCAGAGCCCTGTAAGGCATTTAATTAGCATCCTTACTTAAGAGTATGCTGGGTCACGAACGAGGCAGTTGGTGTGGGTGTGTGTGTGTGTGATGGGAAGCATGAGGACAGGACCCAAGGGAAGAAGTACTGGAAGGGAAGAAAATGTACTTTGATGTATCTATATTGGACTTCAAAAAGCCCCCAAAACTCAAGGTTTGTCAATGTTTCTTTGCATACAATTCATTGAGGATAAGACAAACTCTAATTAGATTATCTTTCCTGTGGCACTGCAGATGTAGTTTAAACAAATTGAAAACAGTCCCCTCCTGAGAATTTTCCTTGTTTCAGAGAAACTTCCTATTTTAGTGTGAGCTAAAACAGTGCAGCTGCCTCCCTCGGAGAGCACAAACTTATGGTGACCTCGCCAGGACAGATTATTTTTGGATACCCACTTATTCCAAATCTTCTGCCCAGACTACCTTAACCTTCTCACCCACAACAGAAGTTTGAAAACACAGCTTAAAGAAAAATACAAATACAAACAAACAAACAAACAAAAACCAACCCCAAAACATTGGGCAAGTGGTTTTCTCGTGATTATCCAGAGATGCGAATGATCGTGACTTGTGAGCCTCTGGGCAAACATCCTCATGGCAATTTCTAGTCCTCTGTACTGTTTGTAGGATACATCTCTTCACTCAGCAGAGTCTGTCAGTTTTCATAATAGCAGTTATCAAACTCCAGTGTGTATAAAAATGTATTCTTTATGTAGTTGAACTATTTATGTTATGGCTGAGTTAAATTCTGAGTTTTATTTGCCTGGGTAGCTGAGATTATTACAGCAAGTTGTAACACTATAAAATATCATCTATAACATTTTTAACTACCAAAGCCCACACTGAGAACTTTCAGCACTTTCATATTTATTTTTGCATTAATTAGTGCATGATGTTGCCCACAGATCTCATTTCTAGTGCTTGCAAATACAAAGTCCCCTTTTTTTGTTGTTGTTTTTTTGTTTTTTTGTTTTTTTTGTCTAGGCTGGCTGGCAAGCAAGGCTCTCCATATTGAAAGGTGCAGAATACAGTATGAGCTCCCTTTTATCATGCCAATTAATGTTTGACTTGTTTGTCTGCCATGTGATGAATTAAAAATACATGATTTAGATGCTGGGGAGCTAACCATTTTCCAGATATAATCCCCTGGATGCTGCCATTCTTCCAGTTGATCTTTTTGCCCTCCATGTGTTGGCGAGTACTGTATCTAGCCTACTGCTCAGATCTTACCCTAACAGATGGCTCACTTTACTAGTTGGGACCCAATCTGGTGATTCCCTTTAATATGTTTCAGACTGCAGAATATCCAGGGACAGGCAGCTGATTCATTTTCCTAAAGCAAAAACAGCTCGGAAGGTAAAGTTTAAGTAGATGTGCTTTTCTGGACTCGGTGCCGTTCCATACATCGCATAAATCAGAATATTTGTCAACATCAATTAAAGTGTAGTTTTGCCTGGTAATAAACATTACGTGGAGAAACAAATCAGCTTTCATTTCTTCTGTCAGAAAGGGAAGGAGAGCATTTCATATTCTTTTGCGGCTGATCTCCGTGGAGTAAACGAAGCACAATTACATATTTGATTTTAATTAAAACTCCGGGTACCTTTCGAGTTTAGTTAGGGAGATGCCCTGGGTATGATTAGCTGAGGCCTGTGCTGAGAAGTTAATTTGACACACAACATATTTTTCATGAGGTAACTGTCGCAGGAAGTTGTTTGTAATAGCTATCTCTCCCATGCCTGTGGGGGCAACAAAAAGTAATGGCTTATCCTGAAGCAGCAACTTCTCTGTTACGCAGTACATCTGCATAACAGTCCCACTGGTGCTCGCAGTAATGTCATTAAGCTGGGAGAATAAAAGAAAGGACCAAAAGATGCAGATAAAGGTGTTTCATTACCCACTGTACACAGAACGACAATAGAACTGGGCTGTAAAATAGTTTCGGGTCACAATAAAAAGCAAAAACCACAGAAAATACCTGGGAATGACAAAGGAGTTACAGTTTATGAGCAGCAGGCTGGGTGGAATTGCCAAGTTGGAGACTTAAGCACAAAAGAGCACTAAGAAATCCTGTTTGGTGTTGAGGGAGGGAGGCTATTATACCCAAAGCTGGTAATGAGAATGCAGTGTCGTTAACTGTTTTCTTTTACAATATTTGACACCAGGATGGCTTAATGCTATGTTGTTTTCTCTTCAAGCTATAGTTTTCCTTTGCAAGAGTGTGAGAGCAGAATTCTAATGCGAGTGTACACAGGGAAGAAAGGGCCTCGCTGCTCTGCTTTGTCTTTTCCAATCTCTTACACTTTAACTGGAAGGTCATTTCATTTATTACACACCGAAAAGGGCAGGAGCCAGGCTTAAAACTTGGTATGTACTCGTATATCAAACTGGCACTTATTTTGTTCTCCCTTATCTGGATTAGCCTCCCGCCCTCGTTGCTGCTATAGGTGCATGCATCTGGCTAGAGAGAGGTCAGAATGACCTCATTGCCTGCACTCCTCCTTCACAGCCTTCCACAGGAGTTACCTTGACTTGGAGTACTGGTGGCAGAATTGCTCTGCTGATCCACAGGGCATTTTCTAACCTCAGCAGCTATTCCTCTGCATGAGAAAGCTATGAGGAATGTGTGCTTCGTGCGGCAGGTTCACAAAGCAATTTCATCTCTTCACAACTGGCTTATTAAGGGGATCTAGCAAATGGCAGTATCATTGAAGCATTATGTTTCCTGCTCTTTTCCTTTTGAGCATAGCTTTGAAAATGTAACCAATATAAGCTGATAGAAACCAATTGCTGAGGTTGATAGCTTGTCACTTATGTTTCCTGAAAACCAGAAGCTATTCGTGGTCCTCTCTACTAGGGTCCGAATTGTGCTTTGAGCAACCATGGCTGTGAGTACCTCATGTTCCATGGCAGTCTACGGCTGCACTGCCTGCCCCAGTGTGTGGGCTGGTGGCTGTTCTCTCAGCTCAGTCTGGCCACAGCCCAGCTACCAAACCTTTGAACAGCCACTATGGGCTCTGGTGTAGTAACTTAGGCCAAGCCTTGGAAGTGCAGAGGGCTGAAGAAAGAAAACTCTAATGTAATTCAACGCTATGTTTTTCATATGAACTGTGTCTTTGGTTGAGGGCAAACCACTCGGGCCTTCCCCCTTGTTTGTCTTGGCTTAGCACTGACACTGCATTTGCACCACACTGCCTGCATTGTGCACAGCAACCTTTTGCAAGGCAGCAGGCAGACACACAGGTAGAGCAAACTAACCTCCTGCAAGAGCCTCTGCTTGTAAGGCAGATAAAAGCTCTGTGTGTGTGTGTGTGTGTGTGTGTGTAACTCAGAGAGGTGGTGTGATGTACTGAGGTCAAAATACCAATTCTGGGGCCAGAAACAGTAACAGAGCCCCTGACCACCTATGATTCACCGCAGGGTCCCTTCCAGCAAGCTGCTTTGGTGAGCAGTAGAGGTGGGTAACACCCACTATCCTCAGGTGAGGATGTCTGCAACTTTTATAGAGAGCAGTGGGCAAATATCAAAAAGATATCAGTGAATGGGGATCTAACAACATCCTTTTTATTTTAACGAGTAGCCTCTGAAGCCCTTTAGAGCCACACATTGAAGAGGAAGCAATTGGCCAATGCTGCTGCAGCAGAACATGGTTTCTCCTCTGGGATTCCCACCTATTTTTTTTTTTTTTAAACCGAACTAGTTCTGTTTGGAGCACATCCTGAGGTACTGCCTCTGTAATCAACCCCCTCCCTGACCAGAATACGGCCCTGACTCTGGCTGTATATTACCCGTAGGTTTGAATTAGATGTGCTGGAAGATGGGTGAACATTTTTAGCATTGCCTCACCCCTGTGAAAATTACACACCACAGACCCTTGTTGTGTCCTCTAGATGCAGAGCTCGACACTGCCTTAGTGTAGGGGAAAGACAAGAATCTGGCAAGAATAGAAAATACCACAGACTATTTAATTACCACAGACATTTTTTCACTCCAGAGATGTGCACTGTATACAACGGAGCGTACACAATTAAGCTGTGAAATTAGCCACAGTTTGATCTGTACAATATTGGTAGCTGTCCTTAGAGATTGACTTCACTCTGGACCAAATTCTCATCCTAAAAGGTTAAATATATAATACTCCATACTGTCAATAATCCATTTTTCCTGCTTTCAGCACTAGGAAGAAGGTGAACATACAGCTAATTAAAATACATTTGTTGAAAAGGTCATGCAGTAAGCTGCAGTTCAGCTGAATAGAAGGATTAGAATCCTATTCACCCAATCTGGTGACAAATATACTGAAAATGGAGCCTGAGCTACAATTAATCTGTTTTTCTGTCATAGAACGGAAAATGGTTCAAACTTAACAGTATTCAAGTTGTGCAAAAAAAACCCCAAAACAAATGACAAACCCAAATCCCAATCCTTAGTGTTCCAAACATGTTCTGGTGCAGTGGTAATAGGCTATGCCCATGCTTTTCATGGGGGATTTAAGGAGTCAGCTGCTCCAATTCTATTCAAATGCAGTTTGAGCATTTCATTCATGTTCCTGTAAAAAAAAATAAATCAGTTTACTTTACAGAAGTAATTTGTACAGCCCAGTCACATATTAGTGACTTACTACCTCCTGGTAAATAATGAAGCAATTAAAATTTGTACTCAATTTGAAATCGGTGATCATCTCCCTTTTCCTGGGAGAAATCTTACAACAAACAAAATCGTGTGTGCCTACATTTGAATGTTGTGTGGTGGAGTCTAATCTCAGTTCAGGAGTCTGATTATTTGCCTTTATTGAGGACAAGAGCAGTTTTATATTTAGATTTCACCAGCCACCAGAGGAATCTAAAGCTACCTCCTCTATGTGAATGCATAAAAGTTGTGAACATCACATTTTTCATGCTGTTCATGGGTCTGATTCAGACATCCCCATGACACCATAGCCCAGAGAAGATTTTTGTGCCAAGGATAGTTCAACATTAAAAGAGACAAAGATTACATTCATCAGCCTTTCACCTTACCCAGAAGAGGTTTGAAAAGCCACATAATTGTGCTCCTTGTGAGCATTATTTACCCTGGGGCTCTCTGTTGAAGTACCATCTCCCTGTTCTAGTGAAATTTTAATACCAGGGTTCATAAAGGAGCTCAGTAGCTCACAGTGCCTCTATGCATATGTGACCTAGGAGGTGGTGCTCTAGGACTGTATATCCAACGCTCTTCTGAATAGTCAGCATCATGCCAGGGAAAAAGATGCACTGTTATAATTTGTACCAGAGCAAAGTCTCCCTACACGGGAATGTGAAACACCAGCAGAAACAGCAAGGGAGTGAGAACACGATACCTACTTGAGTACTTGCAGAGGTAAAAATGCAAACAGCCAGCCAGGAATCAGCCACAGGTACTTGGCTTGCTGAAAATGAAAGGCAGCCCAAAGCAATAGCTATTTATAGTTGTTGAGGTTGAATTACAGGAGGTTTAAATTCATTATACAACTACAGAGACTGATCGTTTCAGAGCACCCAAAATAATTCATGAAAAGGCAGATGGTCAATGACTGAGATTAAAAGTTAGGTTCAGAATAAGAGAGACTAAGAGCCAGACCCTGCAGTGCTGAACTCTGCTGTCTTCTGCTGACTTCCCAGATCCCTCATGGAACCTAAAAGGTTGCTGGCCTAGATGATCCTCTGCATCTTTGTCATGCAGGGCAATGCTAGGCAAGGTTTTATCCAGATAGATCCAGAATTTGAAGCAGCCTTGAGTTATAGGACAAATTTGCATGAGCTGCAAGTGCTTCTGCACTGCAGTGGGTAAACAACAGATTCGGAGCCAACACAGCACAGTAGAGACTCAGATGGCCATGGAGTCCCCTGTGCAATAACTACACTCTTATTGTATGACAGAGAGCACCAATTCCCCAGCTGATGGTGCACCCAGCCTGCTCTCCATTGGCACCACAAAGCCATGCATCACACAGACATTCTCATACACAGCGTGGGCTCAGAAATAGCCAGCACGCTGGGCAGGAAGCTGCTGGAGCTAACTGACACATGCAGCTAACGACAACAATAAGTCTTATGTCCTGTCCCTCAGGCAGAAGTCACCACCAGAACTCTCTCTTGAAGACTAACATCTGTTCTCTTTCTTTCTCCCCAAGACCTGAGCAGGATGTCACTTTTTGACGTCAGTTCCACTGTTGGGGTAATTCTTACTAATCTCCTTATTCCTTACACAGAGATCAAACCAGAAAGCTGTAGGCTGCCTTAGGAAAGGAGGCTAAGCAGCCTGTTTGTTACAGAATGTCAGGAGCTGGAAGGGACCTTGAAAGATCATCCAGTCCAACCCCCTGCCAGAGCAGGATCACCTAGAGCAGATCACACAGGAGCACATCCAGGCATCTTTGGAATATTTCCAGAGAGGGAGGCTCCACAACTCCCCTGGATGTCCTGTTCCAGTGTTCTGTCACCGTCAGAGTGAAAAAATTCCTCCTCGTGTTTAAATGAAACCTCCTATGCCTCAGCTTCTACTCATTACTCCTTATCCTGTCATTTGGTTTCACCCAGCAGAGCCTGGCTCCATCCTCCTGGCACTCACCCTTTTAAATATTGATGAACATTGATGAGGTCACCTCTCAGTCTCCTCTTCTCCAAGCAGCAGATCCCCAGCTCCCTCAGGCTCTCCTCATAAGAGAGATGTTCCAGAGTCTGTTGAAGGTGTGCCACTACATAAAACCAGTGCAAGACTGGTGCAGGAACCAAGAAGAGGGAGATGGTGAGAGACACTTAAGGAGCAAACCTGAAAGTAAAATCATAAAATCACAGAATCATTCAAGTGGGAAAAGACCTCATTAAACATTAAGTCCAACCATTGACCCTACTCTACACAGCTCATCCCTCTCTAGATTAAGCCATAAGATGAGAGGCCTGAGTCCCAGCACAGTAAATCAAACAACCGCAGGTCAGGGATCAAAATGTGGTGTTTGTCATCCCAAACCAGCCTCTTAACAAATACAGTCCTTGTTCAGAACACATTGGCATGGCTTCAGAAGCAACTGTATCCTTGCTCCAGGGCAGTCCCAGACTTGGAAGTTAGAAGATTAGGGAGTGCCCTTTTAGGCAAATCAGTGAGCAGTGATGGGGCAGCCACTCGCAGATGAGTGCAGCAACCATAAGCAAGGATTATACTTTGAGGGAAGGAAAAGAGAGGTGCTCTCTGAGATGTTCTGAAGTAGGATACAGCTGGATTTGAATTTGCTTTTCCAGGGAGCCTGATCTGGTTGCCCCCTGCCTCCAAAGGCTAGTCAGACTGGCTTGCAGATGACATTTCAGAGCGAAAGTCTACTCTGAGCTTGATCTCAGACTGCAGACAGGCTGCTGAGCTCTTTCAAAACAGGAAAGTTGGTAGAGATCAAACAGTCTTCTGAGGCATTTTCACAGCAAAACAAATAAAATAATTAAATAAAAGAATCATCGACTAAAATAAGAAAGTCTGTGAGCAATGCATCCAATGGTTTCTTCCTTGTATTATCTGCTCTCTGACAAAATATGAGTTCTGACTACCACAACTGGGTTTTGCTCTTCCGTCCTTTTTGCTCTCCCCTCCTTTTCGCTCTCATAGTCTTCAGTGTTTAATAAGGATTAAGCTCGTGCTGCAGCCTTTCTCATAGTGAGAACCCTAATTAAAGTCTTACTCCTCTACACAGCTGTTTATTTTCATCAAACATGTGAAATCTAATATATTTAAGGCTGTCATTCCACTTTCAAACCTGTTTGAAACTAAATAATGGGTTCAAAAGGCACTCAGAGAGACTCTGTAGGTAAAACAAATGTGTACTGGATGATCGCATCAGTCTTACTTTCTTCAGAGACCAGATTAAAATCTGCAGTGTTTCCAAAGCTTAGCTGCTTCCAGAGATAGGTTACAGCAAAGGGAAGTTTTCAAAGGTATCTTTTGGAATCAGATGCTCAGGTTTGATTAAGTCCCACTAGAAGATCTATTTCTGGGAGATTTTTCTTCATTAAAAACAAAACAAAACTAACAAGCACTCCGGAGGAAAGGACTCATTTGTTTCCTTACAATGTTCAACAGAAATCCTATTCTTTCGACCCACATGACCCTGCATAATGTTAGCTGCACTAATTGTAAACAAAAGTCACACTGTCAAAAGAAAAGGGAGATGAATTAGCAACAATAGAGTTCATTAAAGCTTGTTAATCTTTAAGAGGATGGGTGCGATGTAATTGGAAGAAAGACTAAGAGCTATGTGGATAAAGTATTTCAAGGGAATACATTTCACTTCACATGACAAAATATAATTAAAAGTGAGCAGTTAAATCAACTGTCAAAAGCACAGTTACAACTGTCTCTTCCCCCCCCCCTTTTTTTTTTAAATTTTAAATGCAGTGATGTTCTTTTGCCAGCTTTCCCAGCCTGTCTGAAACCATTGCTTTGCTCTGGTTTTAGCTGCAGGCTCACACCCGCCTGCCTCTTATTGCTCTGAAGGAGACTGTACCTCTTGTGTATTTTCCTCTCTTTTCCTTCTTTGTATCCCACCCCATGTGCTTAGCTACCAGGTCATCCTCATAACAACATCTGCTGCAGCTTTCCCTTTCCTCACTGACCCCTACTCTGCTTCCTTAGCAAAGCTGATACTCATTTTGACAGCCAACCACAAAATCTATTGTTTGCAAGTGACTCTTTCCTGTCTGTAGGGCAGACTTCCAGGGGTCTACAGTCTTCTGCTTTACCCCCTGAGAGATCCCTCTGTGTCAGATGGCTCAGTCTCCTCTTCTGGACTCTTTCTATTTTTAATCTCCATACCATAGCCTTTGTCTCCTTCTCTGCAGCTTCACAGCCATAATATTTTATCAGCTATTGGTTCTTGTTCCCTTTCTTCTTTAAGATGCCTGAATTTCTGTCAGCAGCTGTTTTTGTTTTTTTTTTTTAATTTGATTTTTTAAAAATTTGTTTGATCACCTTCTTTCTTCTGTGGCCTTGTGGTTACAGTTCAAGTCTTTTCAGCCAGTGCAGTGCTCCACTTGCTGGCTAACCTCTGCTCTCACTACAGTGCCACCCTCATCTGTCAGCACATACGTGAGGAAAGCTGGGAAGTGTAAGCTTCAGGCTGCAGCATCTGCACCCACAGCATACACCTGCCAAGAGGATTTTGCCTCTCTCCCTTTGCATTATTGCATGCTATCTCATCTCTCAGTTTAATGCTGCTTCTTCCAGCACTACCTATCTCAGCTGAACAGTCAGCTCCTTGAATCATAAGCTTTTATGTAGAAGCTATCTAAACAGCACACATACACTCAAGGTGTCTCTTCCTTCAAATGTAAGCACATACAGTACTCTCACAGTCAAAGCAGGGGCTTTCCAGGGAGGAGAGACAGCACTAAATAGCAGCAGACGGTGATTTTCCCACCATATCGTTGCTTCTAAGAGCTCACTGCTTCTGAGATGCTTGTGTGTAAGCAGGAGCTAGGAGCTTACACACAACACCCGCTGCATCTTTCTGAATACACACACAGAAGGCTGAGTGGCTGTTGGTGGCACCTCGAGGGCATCCCCGTCACCAGCTCTTTCTGCCTGAACCTTTAGGGTCCAATCCATCCTACCCAAGTCGCAGGACCCCATTTCAGCCCCTTGGGACCATCAATGAGACTGCAGCAGGGCCATGGGACCCTTGAGCAAGGCTCAGTCCTCAACCCAGCATTTCCTCTTTCCCACAGCCCTGTGTGGCTATCCTGGGGTTGTGTCTTGAGACCAGATTGTGACCTCCACCCACAGGCTGTTGTCCTGATCTAACCTTGATGTATCCATAGAGAGGTGCTTGATGACCGGGGTTGAGGTTGCCCCAGTGCCCTGTGGCTGCCCTGATCCTGGTTCGGGCAGTGGGACTGGCCCTGGCTGTCCCAGGGAGAGCCCCCAGCCACCACAGGGCACTAACAGTTGTACCCTTGGGTCCATCAATTTCTGCAAGCTTTTACAGAGGAAATATTGGGAATGATTTGATCTCCACTGCAAGTGTTTACACCTGGCTCACTTTCATGCCTGTGCCCACATTATAATTACTACAGCCTGTCAGATTTTCCTATAGTATGAAGACTTGAGGTACTTATATTTGTGGAGGGCTTTTTGTAGTGGGTCTGTGCAAAAAAAAAACCCCACCCATCCTGCATCTTTTGGCATTTCATATATTCCTTACTCTCAGGCTTATCATACTGCCTATCAGTCAATGCTGCACCAGCCTGATGCTCCTAAAACAGCAGATTCTTCCCTCCACCCCAATAGCACATGACACCTCCCATGTCTGGCTAGAGGCTAAATGCTGGTTTCCTTGGCTGTAAATAACAATCATGGAAGAATCACTAGATAAACCATGTCTTATGAAATGGCTATTTGTTCTATTAAATATGAATTTTCTGTCATTTCTTTATAGAAGGCACCCATTACAGAGCACATCCAAGTCTACAGGCAACATTTGAAGTGTGGCCCATTGACCAGAAGCAGCAAAAACACTGTCTCTGCAAACACACAAAATGTCAACTGCTCTTCTAACATGCAGCTTATGGGAGTAGCACAAGCACAAAAGTTTGGAATATCCAGCTCCCACCTAAGCTCTGGGAGCTTATCTGAATGTTTCAGTTCCTCAGGCATCTGGAGATGAGCATCAGCCTACTCCTTTTGCTTTCCAGTGGCAGTGCTTCATCTCTTTTCCTCAAAAGTCTTACTTGTGGTGGATTTCAGCCTCAGCCCATGTTGGTGTGGTTCACATGTAGAGGAAGACCCGTGCCAACACTTGTGGGAGCTGGATTCTGTGGTAACACCTTCCATGAAGTTGTACCTCTGGACTTTTTGCAGTGAGATGGAAGCGGTGGAAAGGAACGCTGGAAATTGTGGGTCCTCTAGGCAGTTTTAGCTCCTGTCTTCAATGATCTGAATTAGCTCACCATCTCTTGAGCAAAAAGAGGATATTTCTTAAAAGCTTATCAACCCATAGGACACCCCAAAATAACCTCAGTGCCTCAAAAGCACTTTGAGGAGTTGGCACCAGTAGTGCACTGATGTGTTATCTACTGGCTGCTTTCACTGAGTGTGAGGTCAACTGTGGGCACTGCTGAGTGTGAAATTAGCTGGGATGGGGAAATGAGAGAGAATCACAGACAAAAAAAAAACCCCCAAAAAACCAAAAAAACAACCAACCAACCAACCAAAACAAACAAACAAAAAAAGCAAACAAAACTCAACCCAAATCCAAACCAAACCACAACCAAAAAACACCAAAGAAACAAACAAAATCCCAACAACAACAAACCATAAAACCAAACCACCACCACCACCACCAACAACAACAACAACAACAAACAACAAAACAAAACCAAAAAACCACCAGAAGAAAAAAGGTTACAGAAATCACAACAAATATTTCAGTTATGGGTTTGTATGCTTGTGTGCCCTCCCAGCCTCCTCTTTCTTATTAGTAAAAGCTCCTCAGTAACAACTCCTGACTTCAGGAAGAGTTGTCTGATTAACACCCCATGCATGCTATATAAATAATGCATAATGTTCCTAATGGCATGACAATACTATTCACAGGTTTCATTTCCATCTTAGCCAAACAGGCAGAGAGAAGCCTCATCCATACTGAATGAAACAAAGTATAAGCAGAAACCAAAAGAAGCAAAAGTATCCTTCTTTCTAACAGATCTGCATCTCTGAGCCACGAGTACTTCTGTTTAAGGGCCAGGGTTAGAGTGTGAAATGAGTGGGGCCAAAATTCACAGAATCACAGAATTAACCACGTCGGAAAAGACCTTCAAGATCATTGAGTCCAGCCTATCACCCAACTCTTCTAATTAACTAAACCATGGCACTAAGTGCTTCATCCAGTCTCCTTTTAAACAACTGAGGAACAGGGGTTCTATTACCTCCCGAGCAGCCCATTCCAATGCCAGTCACTCATACTGTGAAGAACTTCTTCCTAACATCCAGACTAAACCTGGCAGCTTGAGACTGTGTCCTCTTGTTCTGTCATTGCTTGCCTGGGAGAAGAGACCAACCTTAAATAAGAAGAGATTCTATCTAAACGAGAAGAGTTCAGGGATCACCAAAAGTTACCTGTTCAATTTACAGAAGGGAAAATACTGCACCACCTAAGATAAAACCTGTAGCTCAGTGATGTTGTCAGCTTAGGCCATCTTCCAGATGAGGTATGTATAGTAGCAGTAAGAAAGATGATTACTGCAGGTTAATTGCATAATGACAAGTGTACACAGTTGTTTAAATAACACTGCTGTGAACACAGATCTGCTTGCCCACTATCACTACATTTTAATATGCTTTCCTGCAGCATGAATTATGATTAATGAATTTCTAGGTGAGTGGATTACAATATTGTGATTAAATGTAATCCATTAAAATGTCTCTGCTGGCATCTCTGTGTTAGAAAGGAATTAGGGTGATTCCTCAGTTTCTGCTTGTGTGTGAGTTTCTAAAGCATGGTTTAGCAACTGCATATGTGATCGCTTTGGGAAACTGGGAGAAGATTCTTCCAAATAAAACCTATCACTGAAAGATATAAATTATTAAGAGTGAAGAAACTATGCCATAGAATCACAGAACACATCAGGTTGGAAGGGACCCTTGAAGATCATCTTGCTCAGTGAGCAGGGGCATCTCCAACTAGATCAGGTTGCTCAGGGCCCCGTTAATTTTGACCTTGAATGTCTTCAGTCATGGAGCCTCAACCACATCCCTGGTCAACCTGTTGCAGTATTACACACCCCCTGTTGTAAAGAACTTCCTCCTAAAGTCCAATCTAAGTCTACTCTGCTCTAGTTTGAGAACACTACCCCTTGCCTTGTCATTACAAGCCCTTGCAAACAGCTGTGCCCCAGCCTTCCTAGGTCCCTTTCAGATACTGAAATACAACTCTAAGGTCTCCTCAGAGCCTTCTCTTCTCCAGGTTGGACAATCCAAACTCTCTCAGCCTGTCTTCATAGGGGGAGTGCTCCAGCCGTCTGTACATCTTCATGGTTCTCCCCTGGACTTTCTCCAACAGGTGTTAAGGGCCCCAGAGCTGAACACAGTACTCAAGGTGATGTCTCACCAGAGAATCCTTGTAGAGATTCTGAACTGTGACTCTTGTCATGGCTACATTCTATCTTTGTGGACTGAATACAGAACTTTTTAATTTGCTTTCTTCTAAGTCATACTTTGGTGTGTTAAAATTAACTCATAACACCAGGTCAGTGGAGTGTTGGGTACTTTGTATCTCCACTACTGCCATATACGTAAAGTTCTGTATAGATTTATTTTTCTCATGAAAACAGGGAGGTAATTTCTAGCACACTGAGAAAATACTTCATGGTGAGAAGCTTGTCATTAAGTCTGGCAATAAATCTAACCTAACTCAGTCACAATTATAAATGGAATTATTGACTATGAATAATACATAATGAATTTGATTCTTTTAAACTCTTAGTATTTTTATAAGGAAAACAGTTTAGTTTCATTTGAAGCCTTAAAGTTTTCTTTGCACTACAGCTTCAATGAAAAGATTATCACTCAGCCTATTTTCTGATTAGAAGTATGTAAAAAAAAAAACCAACAAAAACAAACCACCACACACATCTTGATTTTTTTAAGTGTTGGGTTTTGGGGTTTTTTTTTGTTATTTTTTTCCCCCCTATCTGTCTGATCATAAGAATATGAATGACATTTTTCCTTTGGCTTTCTGCTTTGTTTGTGTTTTGCTTTGGTGCACGGAAGCCACATAAAATCAAAAGCCCAAATAACTATTCCAGCCCAAGGATACAGACTGAAGACTAACAAAGAAAATTATTCTGTTTTCAAAAGATTTCTATTTCAAAGGCAGATGTGCTCAGTCGCAACTACAGCTGATGGGGGTGCATTCTCCTTAAATATTGCATTCCAGTCTTAAAAGTCAAAAAGGTACAACTCCTCTGCAAGAGATCGATGAAAAACTCCACTAAATTGTTTGTGCCACCTTCAATTCCCTGAACAGTGGCCCTTTAATATTTTTTCTAATAGGAATCATAGATCCAGGCTGCAGAATACTAATGAGTCTAAGCCTACCAATTACGTTTTGCTCTCCATTTCAGATTAAATGACTGTCTGTCTACACGCTCCTGCAGCCCACCCCCCCTCCCTCTCCCTGCACCATGGTGTTCTGGTTTTCAAAAATAGAAATAATAACAATAATGATGTACTGTATCTTTCCAGTTAGCTACAACTCTATATGCTTTGTTAGGCTAATGATAAAGAAAATGCCTGAATCTCAATGTTATGGTAGCTGCTTCATGAGGCTAATCAACTTGCCATGCATCTCTGATACTTTGCACAGCAGAACAGAGAGATAGACTTTAAGGACTCAGAAACAGTGAAGTGTCTGTAGAAAAGAAAAATAACCTGCAGATGAAACAGCAGAAAAGAAGTTGACGGGTAAAAACCGCTTGGAATTTTCCACTCCATTCTTTTCCTCTGGAAAAGAAATTTTTCACACAATCACAGAATGGTTTAGGGTGGAAGATATCTCAATGAACATCTAGTTGCAACCCCCACCCCACCACAGGCAGGGACACCTTCCACTAGAACAGGTTGCTCAAGGCCTCCTCCAACCTGGCCTTGAACACCTCCAGGGATGGAGAGGCCACAACCTCTCTGGTCAACCTGTGCCAGTGTCTCACCACCCTCGTTGTAAAGAACTTCTTCCTAACATCCAGTTACAAAGACCTTGTAAATATTCCCTCCCCAGCCCTTCTGTATCCCCCTTCAGATACTGGAAGGCCACTCCAAGGTCTCCTGGAAGCCTTCTCTTCTCCAGGCTGCAGAGCACCAACTCTCATAGCCTGTCCTCATAGCACAGCCGCTGCAGCCCTCTGAAGATCTTTGTGGTCTCCTCTGGACTGGCTCAAACAGTTCCATGTCCTTCTTGTGTTGGAGTCCCTTTTCCACTATTTTCCTTTTGAAGATGGCCCCTTCCAGCTTTCTAGCATCCCTTTTCTTCACAGCACTGGTCTTGAAGTTAATCGAGATAGCTGCTGCCTGTACTCCAATCACCTTAGTTGCCAGATGTGCAGTGATTTGAGGTGCTTATGGGGATGTTGCTCTTATTCTGACCCACTTGCTTGCCAGATGCAGCTGGACACCCATCCTTACAAAAACTTTACACCTTCTTAGAGCTCACAACCTGTACCACTGCAAAAACAGAGATCTGGCCTCAGCTGCTGTATATCTGGCCCCCATCTTGGCCATCAACACTGTACTTGTTACTTTATTAGTTGTGCTAAAACCATAACCACACCGACTTGGTACTTCCAAAATGGCAACATAGACTTTGTTGTCAAAGAAAAATGCGCCCCCCTGTCCCATTCTCAGCCTCTTGGGTTTCACAACAGGTAGGGAATTAAGAGAAGGAAAGTAAGGCTGCAACAATAGCACACTTTTGTGAGAGCCAGAGGTTCAGTTTGTATAGAGTAACTGTAGGTAACATTTAACAGAGACTTGTAGGAGGAGATGGTTATAATATTCCAGGACTTGAATTTCTCATGCATCCAGAAGTACCATGGGGGCAAGGTTAGGGCAGAACTGAAAATAGGCAAATTGCATAAAATCAGAGGCAAACTAAGGCCTCTCAGCATGCTTGTCCTCACAGACACCCTTGCCTCCACATACACGCAGTCCCTCATCTATAGGAAAACAGAAAGCATTTCTCCAGGGCATATTTCTTTCATTTCTTGCCCATAGGTAGTACCTTAATTTGTTCCCTCCATACTAGAAGGATGTTCTGTGCCAGAGGGATGAGTGTTTGACCCCAATGAACCTGTAACTGCCTGCTTGGACTTGCAACAGAGCAGTCTGGGGGCATGACACACCTGTCTTCATAGAGGAGAAGGTTGCTATTACACTCTGAAGTCTCCCAACTCACTTTACATGTGGTAGCAGGAAACTAGTCTTAGGTCAGTGGCTTCGCCATTGGCCTGTTGTGACATTTACCACAGAATCATAGAATGATTTGGGTTGGAAGTGACCTCCAAAGCTCACCTTGTCCAACCTCCCTGCAGTGACAGGGGACATCCTCCATTAGATCCTGTTACCCAGAACCCTATCTAGCCTGACCTTGAATATCTCCAAGGATGGGGTCCATACTAAGATACTTCTCCAAGGATGGGTCCCATATTAAGGCATGGGAAGCTTCATTTAAACATGAGAAGGAATTTTTTCCCTGTGAGGGTGACAGAGCACTGGAACAGGCTGCTCAGGGCAGTTGTGGAGTCTCCCTCTCTGGAGATATTAAAAAACCTGCCTGGATGTGTTCCTGTGTGATCTGCTCTAGGTACTCCTGCTCTGGCAGAGGGCTAGACTGAATGAGCTTTGGAGGTCCCTTCCAGCCCCTGGCATTCTGTGATTCTGTATTAAGGTACTTTCTACACTGCATTCCCTTCAGATCTATTCCTGCCAGCTTCCAGTCAGGATTGCAGCACTGGCAGCAGCCTTCAACATTTTTAACTCTACCGCAGAAATGGTTTTGCTCTCAGGTAAAATCTGACTCCACTGCATCAATAACCTACCTGGAAAAGCAATTATTAGCGAAGAATGATTAATTGACAATCAGAAGGCCTAACTTATATGGAAAGGTGAGAAATCTAAATCTGACTAGGTTGGCAGAGCACCAAGTACGAGTGGGAGGATACATCAACCACCTAAAAACACCAGAAACACCTGAATACTAAAGGATAGAAAAGAGTTGATTAAAGTGGTATCACAGGTAAACACAGGAGCAGGAGTAGGATCATCTTTTCAGAAATGATACATTCACAGCTAAATATAGAACCAGGCTTTGATAATGAAACTTGCTATAGAGAGGAATAGTTTTTCACAGTAAGCCATTAAGCCCTGTCTCCTGAGACCTTAAACCTAGACTCAGGGAGTATCTTATAAGGCAGGGACAAATCTGCCACAGCCTCCAATATGGAAAAGATGAACCAATATATCTTTTTCGTCCACAATTTCTATAATTTTATGAGCTTTCATATTTGGAAAATAAAATTAATTTCTGTTCATCAGCTGCTGTCACTGTCTGTTGCCTTGTGAAAGTAGAAACCTCTCCCCAAAAAGTTTCAGCTGCCCTTTATTGCAGTCTTTCGTCACTGTCACATCATCATCTTCAGGCTATCTGCACTAGCAAAAAAAAAAAAAATAAAAAAAAAATTTAGGAACCAAGATTAATAACAGGTTTATTGAAAGGGGTGAAAATGCCATAGGATACATGATTTTTAGCCTCTAGCTGCTAATGCAGCAGCTAACGTAAGTTGGCACTCTTTGCTTGTAGAAAACAGAAATGCTCTCCTTGTTGATGCTGGAAACACGGTGCCTTCACAACACTGTGCTCTGAGAAGACAAGGATTTGGTGACCAGTTGCTATTAAAGAACAAAGAAACCCTGACTTGGTGTACAGCAGTGCCTTCTGAGGAAGCTATTTTTTTTCATTTACCTAACCTACCACATATTTTTTTAAGCATTCCTGAAATGCAAGTGTCCTTTTTAAAGCGAGTGAAGGTCAAAATGGAGTGGAAGAGTAAAAGAAAGAGTGGGAATGAATTCAGATCACAATGGAATGGTAGATTAGGAATGGAAAGGAATTCTTGATTGCAACCAGAGTGACTGAAGCTAGATATACCAAATGGAGCTTGCTGTGGAAGAAAGGAGCTTGCTGTGCTCTTTGTTAACAAGTGGCTTACTTTGCCTTTGCACTTTGAGCTACACTCATAGAGAAATCCAAATTTCAACAGGACTCAGTAGGGCCAGAAAAGCAACACAAAGTAGAGCTGGACAAACAACTTTAAATAAATGCCCTGACTATTTTCTTCTGTCCTCTCTTCCCCTCTGGTGACAACAAATCTTTGTTCTACCTATTTACTCATTCTTGCCGTTCTAAGTAGCTAGCCCAAATTTCATGGAGTGAAATTCGTTCCATTGGGAAATAATTGCCAAGCTGGGGGTGAGGAAGGGGAATGTTTTATTACACGTCTTGGAAAAGGAGATGTGTTCAGATCATTAAGCCATTCTTTTCTCTCTGAATAAAATCAGGTCAGAGGGCACCAGAGACATGACAGCAATGGGAGCAAAGATATATGGACACATGCACAGATAAGATGGATAGACAGAAATGACAGATGCTGGTAACAGGGATTTAATATATGGGGTAGAAGAGATTATGAAAACTACAATCTTCCTCTGGCCAGCTGTGGAAACCGTTTTCTGGGCTGTTACATTTGATGTTAAGAATTCTGTAGAAGCATTAAACCGAGCTGATGTAGATGATTTATAATAACTATAAAGAAACCACCAGCCTGTAAGTGGAAAAAATGGAAAGGCTCTGAGGAGCAAAAAATCATGGGACAACAAAAATAATTTGAAAAATAGTATCCTCAAGTAATACAGGCACTTTCTCACAGCCATCTCCAGAGGAGAAACTTCTCCCTGAAATCCACAGCAATCTAGTCCCTGTGACTGATTACATCATCTGCTATATTTAGAATACCTCCAGTGTAACCATGGAAACTGCTTTTGCTTAAACTCACATTATTCCACTCAACATTAGTTGACACTGTAGAAATACTTTCAGAAGCTCATAGAACAATTAATGTATCTCTGTTATTATGGGTTTGTATACGTAGCAATCTGGCTTATTTTTTTCCTCTTTTCTTGAAGCGTGCGTTTTGCATATCCAGAGATGTCAGATTTCTGACAAAGACTACAAAGAGGCAGATGCATGGCAGTGGAGGCAGCAGACAAGACTGCAGGAGAATTCAAAGTACTTCCTCTGTACTTCGCTTTTAGCCCTGCTGCCTCACGTTTTCACACTGCAGGCACACGTCTGTGTGGCTGTCCTTGTCACACGAGTTCCGAACCCATTTATAACTAAACTTGCTTAAGACAAAAATAGGTTTTGTTTGTTTGTTTGTTTGTTTTGTAAGTCTTCTGTGAAGTTTGCAAAGATTAACAGCTATGCAGAAGGAACTCTTACCAGTGATCTCACTCACAGACTAATAAGGGCAGTCCTTATTAGATCTAGGAGAATCTACAAACAAGAGGCTGCATCATTTCTGCAAGTCACTGAACTACTTGTAATAATGCTAATAATATTGGAAGCCAAATAAAACTAAACATATACTTTGCCCCACAAGAAAAGTCTTAGGTTTTTTTTCTTTTTCTCTTTTCTCTTTGTAAAAATGAAGCTTTGCAGAAATCGTTAAGAAATCCCAAACAAGTATCAGAACTTCAAACAGAGACCTGGAGTACTTTGTCCAGTTCTGGGCACCCCACTTCAAGAGGGACAAAGAACTACTGGAGAGAGTCCAGTGCAGGACCACTAAGGTGATTTAAGCACTGGAACATCTCTCACATGAGGAAAGGCTGAGAGCTGGGGCTGCTTAGCTTGAAGAAGAGGAGGCTGAGGGAGGGATCTTATGAATGCTTCCAAATATCTAAGAGGTGAGTGTCAGGAAGACTGGGCCAGATGCTTCTTGCTGTTCCCCAGTAATGGGTCAAGAGGTAAAGGGCACAAACTTTAACATAGAAAATTCCTTCTAAACATGAGAAGGAACTTTACTTTGAGGGTGGCAGAGCATTGGAACAAATTCCCCAGAGAAGTGGGGGAGTCTATGTCTCTGGAGACTTTCAAGGTTCACCTGGACATGTTCCTATGTGATCTGCTTTAGGTGATCCTGCTAGCAAGGGTGTCAGACTCGATCTCTGGAGGTACCTTCCAACCCTGCTTTTCTATCTTCCTGTGAAAACTTGGCCTGCCAAGCTGGAGACAAAAGGAGCTGCAATCATTTTCATATGAAATGGATTTAAATTTCTATAAGTGATTAAAAGGTAAAGTTGGTACTAGGAAACAAAATCCTACTAGGTAAGTAGCTGGGCCCCCCAGCTCAAGATGGACAGGGAGCTGCTTGAGAGAGTCCAGTGCAAAGCCATGAAAATGACTAAGGAAGTCGAACATCTTCCTTATGAGGAGAGACTGAGGAAGCTGTTAGCTTGGAGAGGCGGAGACTGATGAGTGACCTCATCAATGTTTATAAATATGTAATGGGTGAGTGCCAGGAGAATGGAGCCAGGCTCTGCCCCATGATGTCCAGTGACAGGGGGCAATGGGTGGAAGTTGAGGCATAGGAGGTTCCATGAGGAAGAATTCTTCCTGAGGAAGATTTTTTTTCATTGGGAGGGTGACAGAGCACTGGAGCAGGCTGCCCAGGGAGGTTGTGGAGTCTCCCTCTCTGGAGAAAAGTCTGGATGTGTGATCAGTGTGATCTGATCTAGGTGATCCTGCTCTGGCAGGGGGCCTGTATCAGATGATCTTTTAAGGGCCCTTCCAGCCCCTGACCTCCTATGATTCTATGGCTCTTAGTGTAGATGTCCATTTTTCACAGTTCAGGACTGTTACCTTGAGGTGTCAGATGTATTTGTGTCCTTCAGCACACTTACAACTGATCTATTAATGGGAATGAGCTGACCGTGTTTGCAGACTGCAGTTGATTGCAAACAATTGCAGAAGGATCTACTGATGTTATGTGACTGGGTGATAAAATGGCAAATGATACTGCGTGGTAATAATTATGAAGCAGAGCACATGTGGGAGACTATACACGTACAGGAATGAGCTCTAACAGCAATTATTACTGAGAGGTACTGGATTTGTAGGCACTTCTGCACAATGATGGGTAAAAAAAAAAGCAGATCAGATATGCAGAGTTATTGGGAAAGTTATCAGAGGAAAACAGTAGACACCTTATGTCACATAGGGATTCAGAACACACACACACACACACACACACACACACACACGTATTTATGATTCTGTGTGATTTTTAGTCACCTGCAAAGTGATGTGAGAGAACTGGCTAACATGAAGAGGAAGAAGAAAACTGAGCACCAGGTTATGGTATCCTTTCAAGAAGAGAATAGATGAGAATTCCTCAGCCTGGGAGAGAGTCAGCTGAGGGGTGGTAAGATTAAAGCCTGCAGAGATATGAATTGTATGGAGAAGATGAAGGGGGAGTGACCTCCTTCACAATGGGGAGAAGATGAAATGGGAAGAAGGGAAATGGTCGTGACCTCATCTTCCACTTCATGCAAGAGTCCTGCCAGTGGTGCATCTTTTACATTTGTCCCAGGTCCTGTATCCTACCCCTGAGTAGTGCCAGCCAAGAATGCAACGCTGTGTAAAGAGGGTACAGAAAAGCAGAGAAATCATTGCAGAAGCAAGGAAGATAGGTTACCAGTAACTATATATCTCAAGGAGCAAAATACCCACCACAGACATTGCTTTGAATCCGTTAGAGCTTCACAGGAAGTGTGCTCTCTTTAGCAATACTACAGCTATGCAGCAGCAGCATCCTGGCAATATCAGCTGGATACTTCAACTGAGTGGCACAGCATCTGTTTAGAAAAAAACAAACAAAAAACCCAAAACCCCACGACCTACACATTTTCATCATTTTTGCCCTTTTCCTCAATAACAACAGTCAAAACTTACTACCCCTCTACTCTGCACTGGTGAGGCCACATCTGGAGTACTGTGTCCAGTTCTGGGCCTCCCAGTTCAAGAAGGGCGTAGAACTGCTTGAGAGAGTCCAGCACAGAGGCACAAAGGTGATGAAGGGAATGGAACATTTCTGTTATGAGGAGAGCCTGAGGGAGCTGTGGGTCTGTGTCCTGGAGAAGAGGAGACTGAGAGGTGACCTCAGCAATGTTTATAAATGTGTGCAGGGTGAGTGCCAGGAGCATGGAGCCAGGCTCTGCTGGGTGATGCCCAATGCCCGGACAAGGGGCACTGGGTGGAAGCTGAGGCATAGGAAGTTCCACGTAAACATGAGGAGGAATTTTTTCCCTATGAGGGTGAAAGAACATTAGAACAGGCTGCCCAGGGGGATTGCGGAGTCTCCCTCTCTGGAGATATTCCAAACCTGTCTGGCTGTGTTCCTGTGTGATCTGCTGTAGGTGCTCCTGCTCTGGCAGGGGCGTTGGACTGGATGAGCTTTGGAGGTCCCTTCCAGCCCCTGACATTCTGTGATTCAGTGATTTTCAGTGCGGTGGCTGAGCAAAGGAGGACAAAATTACAGGATAGTGACTGTTAGTTGCTCCAGCAGCAGGATGTCCCAAAGGTGGCAAGAAAGAGACATCAGTCTTTCATTGCTGAGCATTGGGGTCCCTTACACATCATGAATCAGTGAATGAGTCCTTTCTGCAGAAAGGAGCTCTGCAAACCCTTGATGGTGGCAGATCATCAGTTACATTCTGCAAGAGCTTCCCTACTGAGCGCACAAAATCCATAAGTATTTCATTTTGAAATAAAATTACCACTTAGACGTAGCAGATGGATTCTTAAACAAAAGTGACCCTGTCAAATTTTATGTTTACAGCAAAGTTTTCCTAGAGCACCAACCCTTCTTAAGGCTTAGGAGTTTCAAAGATGCTGCTTTGAAAAGCATAACCTCCCCAAATATTTTGCAAATGTTTCCTAGTTTGTCCCCTTGTACTAGTGGAATTCTTTGACGGAAAAGTCAGATGGTTACCACCACCCAGAAACTATGTAGGAGGAGAAAGCACATTTCAAACTGCAAATATTCCTCTTTGTATAATCCCAATGTATTACAAATTGAATGACAACTTGATTTCCAGTCCCTCACCCCCTTTTGCAATGTTAAAAATGCGACTGGAAAACAATGTATCACCAGCCTGAAACCCTCATTTACAAATACAAAGGGCAAACTACCCAAGGTGATCCTGCTTAGCAGAGGAGTTGGACTTGATGATCTCTGGAGATCCCTTCCAACCTCTAAGCTTCTGTGATTCTGTGATTAACCTAAGGCAATATCTTCAAACACTCAGGTGAGAAAATCTTGAAAGTAGGCGCTGGAATGTCCTCTTGTAATGAAGGACCACCCAGGACATGAATTGTCTGCATATATTATTTCTTTTTATTGCTTTGAATGGGTCAGAATTAATTTCAGCTCTTCATTAATTTGCTAAGCAAAGTCACCAGACACCTCCAAGTCATTTACATCTCACTTTCATCCTTCAGTATAACATTGACAGTTCCACAGTCCCATATTATATGAACCAGATGAATGGATTCCAATTTATCAAGAAAGTATAAACTGCAAAATACCAAACTGAAACAGCAGCCACAAATCTGTGATCGCTGCCCCATACATTTTAGATTGTTATTCAAGGCCTCGTGGGAGATCAATGCTGTATAACCTATTTCTCAGGATGCCTGTCAGCTATATGAACTCTTTGCAACTGCTTTCACTAATATATTATGACTTGTTTATGATACTGAAGAATAAATGATGGGATCAGCATGGGCACGGTGGAATGGGAAATGATGTGGAAATTGTCTAGAAAATGTGTGATTTTTTTCCCCCCCCCTCTGTCTCTCTATGCAGACATTGAAGGGCAGTGCTGTCACTACCCTATCTCACAAGCATCCCATCTGGTCCCTCAGATACTGTGTTTGAACCTAGGTGTTCCCCCTTTGTGAAGAATACAGTATCTGGGACACTGACTCTTAAACAACTGCAGGATTCAGGGTTTAACTTTACAATTAAATGTAGAAGCAACTAAGGAGATCTCTCAGTAAAACTTTACGTCTAGGATTTCTTCACAGATCATCTGGCTACCAGGTAAGCAATGCCATGTTTGGCAGCAGTTGATTTAACAGCTCATTTTGACCTCCACTGCATCCCAACCTGCTTCTGTGGTGAATGAGGCTTTTGGAAGCAGAAGGCAGAGTCACAGAACTGTAGAATCATTTAGGTTGTAAAAGACCTTCAAGATCATAGAGTTCAGCCATCAGCCCTACTCTAGCAAGTCCATCACCAAGTCATCTCCTCAAGCACCATACCTACACAACTTTTGAACACATCCAGAGATGTTTGCCCAACCCTGGGCAGCAGAGTTCCACTGCCTGACAACCCTTTCAGTGAAAATATTTTTCCTATTGCCCAGCCTAAACCTCCCTTGGTGCAGTTTGAGGCTATTAAAGATCTTTCTGTCCAGCAGAGATTGTCCTATGCCAATTTCTGCAGACAAGAATGGATCCAACAGGTTCTTTTGGGAAAGTAACTTACCAAGTTCCCAACTGAACAGGAAATTTATAATTCAATCTCCATTACTTTCCTACTTTCTCAACCAGCACTACTCAGTGAGTCAGCAAAACCTCATCAGTAAGGCATTGAAAGGAGCTAGCAAAAGTCAAAATCAGTTGCCCTCCCTCCCTTCCGTGGGTGCAGCTTCTGATAAAGCAGAATGTTTGGAAAGCAGTTGTGCCTAAAAATGCCAGGGGGAGCAGCTCTGCAACCAACACTGGCAAAATTTGTATTCTTTCCTTTTGTTCCTTCTCATAGCCAGGCTCTGTGTCCCACTCCTACATAGAATCGTAGAAACATAGAATCATAGAATCAGTCAGGGTTCAAAGGGACCACAAGGATCATCTAGTTCCAACCCCCTGCCATGGGCAGGGACACCTCACATTAGATCAGGCTGTCCACAACCTCATCCAGTCTGGTCTTAAACACCTTCAGGGATGGGGCTTCCACAACTTCTCCCTGGGCAATCTGTTCCAGGCTCTCACCATCCTCGTGGTGAAGAACAACATCATATATCTCCATATCCTTGTATGCAACCTGTCATGTTGCTGGCACCCCAGGAGCACATCCTTCACTCTGACAGCAAGGGGAATCTTGTCCATAGGGAGGTTGCCCTATGCAAGCTCTTTTCAGCATTACATCATGGATTTCTTGGATCACAGGATGTCAGGAGTTGGAAGGGACCCAGAGAGATCATCTTGTCCAACCCCTCTGCCAGAGCAATACCGTACAATCTATCTCATGTCACAGAAGAACCTATCCAGACAGGCCTTGCAAGTCTCCAGAGAAGTAGACTCCACAGGCTCTCTGGGGAGTCTGTTCCAGTGGTTTGAAAGGCTCATGCTATCAGTGCAATCACTCCCATCTTACAGAAGACACAACTGCAGCTGAGAGCTTACTGGTTTACTCAGAGACTTCTCATCTGAATTACATTTTTAGCTCAGGAATACATTTAAGCCCAAACTTCAGCCCATCTGCATTGTTCTTTAGGAGTACACTATTAAAGACTTATTTTAAAGCCCACTTTCAATCCTTTTGATTAAAATCCATGCCTATATGGCTTTCTGAGGAAGAAAACATCACAAAATTGGAGTCTTGTGTTGAACATGAATAACTCATGTATTAAATGCTGTTCATAGTAGGCACCAGAGCAAAGAAACATCAGTAGATTTCATACTTGGTGGCAGGTATGATCAGATTAATTTTGGGTCTACCCTCTTTGCAGAGAAATTGCCAGCAGACTGAAGCTGTAACATATAAAATAAGACAAATAAACCTGACAATCTCAGCTGATAAGAAGAATGCAACTTGTTTTCCATTGCTTTGTTTTCCCACCCTGACAACAAAATTTTTATTCTTATTTTCTACAGAGCATTAAGGAATCATTAAATCATTCATCTAACAATGTAAACTCTCATGTCTAATTGTTTGTCCTTAGCATATCTTGCATCATTCCTACAAAGCGGTGAGTTTTGTGATTGATGTGGTCCTAACTGTGCTGCTGTGATGAGATGCTTTAAAAGATTATACTCTGCCATCACTTCCTATGCAATTCATCTGCTTCCTTTTTCTTCCCTCCCTGCACAATGATTTACAGGATGCAGGCAAAACATGATCATAGAATCATAGAACAGAATCATAGAATCAGCCATGTTACAAGAGACCTCCAAGATCATCTGGGTCAACCTATGACCCAGCCCTATCCAATCAAACAGACAATAGCACTAAGTGCCTCATCCAGTCTTTTCTTGAACATCTCCAGGGATGGGGACTCCACCACCTCCCTGGGCAGCTCATTCCAATGGCAAATCACTCTCTCTATGAAGAACTTCCTCCTAACAACCTCATGAAATTCAACAAGGCCAAGTGTAAGGTCCTGCACCTGGGTAGGCACAATCCCAAGCACAAATACAGGCTGGGTGGTGAATGGCTGGAGAGCAGCCCTGAGGAAAAGGACCTTGGAGTCTGGGTTGATGAAAAGCTCAACATGAGCCTGCAGTGTGCACATGCAGCCCAGACAGCAACCGAGTCCTGGGCTGCATCAAGAGAAGTGTGGCCAGCAGGGCAAGGGAGGGGATTCTGCCCCTTTACTCTGGTCTTGTCAGACACCACCTGGAGTCCTGTGTGCAGTTCTGGAGCCCTCAGCACAGGAAGGACGTGGAAGTGTTGGAGAGGGTCCAGAGGAGGGCCACAAAGATGATCAGGGGCTGCAGCAGCTCTGCTATGAGAGAGTTTGGGCTCTTCAGCCTGGAGAAGAGAAGGCTTCGAGGGGACCTGATAGTAGCCTTCCAGTATCTGAAGGGGGCCTACAGGAAGGCTGGGGAAGGATTATTTACAAGGTCCTGCAATGACAGGACAAGGGGCAATGGGCTTAAACTGGCAGAGGGGAGATTTAGACTGGATGTTAGGAGGAAGTTCTTTACAGTGAGGGTGGTGAGGCACTGGAACAGGTTGCCCAGGGAGGTTGTGGATGCTCCCTCCCTGGAGGTGTTCAAGGCCAGGTTGGATGAGGCCTTGAGTAACCTGTACTAGTGGGAGGTGTCCCTGCCTATGGCAGGGTGTTGGAACTAGATGATCCTTGAGGTCCCTTCCAACCATACCATTCTATGATTCTATGATTCTAATATCCAGCCTATAACTCCCCTGGCACAACTTGAGACTGTGTCCCCTCATTCCATATTTGCAAATCCATCACCTTATTTTATGTGCACAGATATCCAGATGTCTCACAGCAAAATATTGCACAAGGGATTGAAATAAAAGGCATAAAGGGAAGAGCGATATTGCAGGATTTGGTGCATTTGCTAAATTACAGAATCACAGAATGGTAGGGTTGACAGGGACCTCTGGAGATTGAGTTCAACCCTGCTACCAAGGCAGTTTCACCTAGACAAAGTAAAAATCCAGGTGGGGTTTTAATGTCTCTGTGGATGGAGACTCCACGATCTTTCTGAGCAGCCTGCTCCAGTGCTCAAATAGAAACTATTAAAGCCTTTCTTTTGTCTGCCAGAAGGCATGAAAGGAGGTTGTAACCAGGTGGGGGTCAGTCTCCTCTCCCAGGCAACCAGCAACAGAACACGGGGACACAGTCTCAAGTTGTGCCAGGGGAGGTATAGGCTGGCTATCAGGAGGAAGTTCTTCCCGGAGAGAGTGACTGGCATTGGAATGGGCTGTCCATGGAGTCGGCTTCCCTGGAGCTGTTCAAGAAAAGCCTGGATGGGGCACTTAGTGCCATGGTCTGGTTGGTTGGCTAAGGCTGTGTGATCATAGAATCATAGAATCATAGAATGGTAAGGTTGGAAGGGACCTCAAGGATCATCTAGTTCCAACCCCCTGCCATAGGCAGGGACACCTCCCACTAGTACAGGTTACTCAAGGCCTCAAAGGTTGATAGGTGATAGGTTGGGCTGGATGATCTTGGAGTTCTCTTCCAACCTGGTTGATTCTATGATTCTATGGTACCTATCTTCACAGTATAGAATTCAAGAAACCATAGAATTGCAGTAGTCATAGAATCATAGAATCATAGAATCATAGAATGGTAAGGTTGGAAGGGACCTCAAGGATCATCTAGTTCCAACCCCCTGCCATAGGCAGGGACACCTCCCACTAGTACAGGT
>VWZE01001162.1:0-7500 GCA_013396675.1 Eubucco bourcierii
GAGCCCAGAAGCTGCTAGATCCCACCCACAGCTCCTGGTCCAGCAAGCGACAGACAGAGACTTGACTTATCAATTGTTTTGGTTAGTGTTCCCAAACAATTCTCCAGCAAGCGTATGAGTGAAGTAGACATCATGACGTTTTCCTTTCACAGCCTAGAGTGTAATTTTCTCTATTAAAATATTCTAATTAGCCTCAAACCAGCACAAAGAGCTACTTAATCTCTTGTTGAAAAAAGTAGGTTGTTATGACAGCAAACCCTGATTTTTAAAAAAATTTTTTTTCCTAAAATAAGTTCTGGAGGCAAACTTCAAATAAGCCACACAAAATAAGATAAAAGAAAGTGTTAAGAACTATGATCTGAAAGCTTTGGATTTTCCACAGCCTGTCATAGAGTAAAATCATATAAACTTTGGTTTTTAAATCCATTCTGGATTTAGGTAGCTTTGTTACAGGGCTAAAACTCATTCATGTAGGCTGCTTGAGTAAATACTGCTTGATTTTGCAAACACCATTTTTGGAGCATATTTGAGATTGGGTCTAATTTTAGGTCCATATGTACCTAGAAACACTTGGATTTATTTTTGCTCTCCTGCTATGGAATATGAAGAGTGTCTAATTTTAAGTTTCAAAGACACTTTCCCATGTCAATACATAAACTCCCATAAAAAGTATGTATTTGGAGTAGAATTAGGGAAATTAGTGGGAAATACTGCATACTCAGCACTTCTGAAAACAAGTTTTGTTGAGAAACTTGAATATGAATTAAGGGTTCAGTCTTTTCAAACATGACTTTTGGGTCATGAAAGAGGAGTTAGTACTTAGCTTGTTATGTCTCCACAATGTATTTATCCAAATAACTTGCTTGGTTTCTCCAAAAATAATTTTCATTGATGCAAATGCTGTTTTGGAAAATGTTTCCAACTACTAATGCTGTCCTGGTAGGGCATAAATCCTGCCAGGTTGGTTTAACCCTTGCTCTCCTCCTCCTTTTGTGGGTTGTCGTAGGTTTAAAGAGCTGACAGAGTGAAACTCTCAGGCGAATTGGAGAAAAACAGGATTGTATTTGGAGAGAAGCTACAGATAGAAATCACAAAGCAGATACAGAATCCAGAAGTGAACCCCCTGAATTTTCCCCCAAACCAAAATTAAATCTATCATCCCCAGTGCTCCAATCCTACCCCCACCCCCATGCCACTGCCATCCTTCAGAGGTCTAAGCACAGCCTCTGGAAGCCCTAAACAAGGCCTATCCTTACATGTTCATCCTGGTAACACAACTCCTGCCTGGCACAAGGCTGGAGGGGGAGGAAAAGAGAGCAAGGTGACCTTGCCCTGAGCTTATGAAGAGATAGCAGGATGATGGGATTGAATAACAATCTTCCAGTCCCCAGAGGACTCTTTTTAACCTTATAGTTCCCAACATGGGACATGGGTCTGGGAGTGGTAGTGGACTGAGCAAACAGCCTTGAAGCTAGGAGCTTAGCACCACTTGTCTGGTGCTGCCACTCAACGTGCCTGAGTGGTCACACGAGGCACAAGGCTTTGAATTCATTGAATTCAATTTCAAATTCATTCAGAACAGTGATGCCAGTGCCTGTTGGCCAGTTTCATTTTCAAACTCATCTGTTTAATGGGGAGGTGATTTAGAAACCACCTCTCTGCACTGTGTTTTCTTCACTGCCTTTTCTACACTAGCTTTCCTGCACTGCCTTCTCTGCACTGCCTTTCTGCACGGACCACCAGCACGAAGCAGTAACCCATTAGTGGCTCATTAACTGGAATCATTGCTGCCACCTGTTTGCAGCTTACACTGGTGGCTCAGCAGCAACTCAGTTCTCCTCTCCTCCCCTCTGCCTGGAATAATTTGTATTTCACTCCAGGATCATTCTGGTGAGTTTTGGAAGCCTCCTTGTACAGGAAACTTACTCAGGGACCAAGGTGTCATACATCTGCTGCAGTTGATACTAAGCCTCTATAGCACAGTTAGAATTTTTCCTGTTTTCGTGTTCCTATCTTCCAAGTTCAGCTTGTTTAAACTGTTCAATTCTGTGTTCCTAAATATCCTTTGTGCAACTATTTCCTGTCGACTGAAAACCCAAAGAATCTCAGGGAACTTCCCCGATGCCCCTTTACTCTGCTCTTGTCAGACCCCACCTGCAGTCCTGTGTGCAGTTCTGGAACCCTCAGCACAGGAAGGACATGGAAGTGTTGGAGCAGGTCCAGAGGAGGCCATGAGGATGATCAGAGGGCTGCAGCAGCTCTACTGTGAGGANCCTTGAGCGAGCTGTACTAGTGGGAGGTGTCCCTGCCTATGGCAGGGGGTTGGAACTAGATGATCCTTGAGGTCCCTTCCAACCTTACCATTCTGTGATTTAAAAAATATTAATAATAAAAAATAATATTCATATAGACATTAATAATCACAAGTCATACTGATTATTAATAGCATATCCAATGCCAGCTAAATAATTTTGCTAATTGGAATATTTTAATAGAGAAAATTATAATAAAGGAAACAATGGTGATGTCTACTTCACTCATAGCCTTGCTCAGATGTTTAAGAAAAGAACTCAAAACATAGATAAGTCAGTCTCTGGGGCACAACATCTCTGTCTAGCAGTTTCTGGCATTTTCTCCACTCTGCTGAGTAATCTCACTAACTACTTTTCTTCTAACGCCCCTGGTCCATCCTCCTAATTCACCTTGTGTGTAAGGCAAACCTTGGGGTGAGGTACAGGGGTGGGGAGAAGGTGGAAGGGTGGTTGGGAGCCCCTCCTGGGGTCTCTGATTTCTGGGAGGGGAGTTGTGTTTCTGTATTGCCTTTAACTTGTCTATGTCTGTAACTATTCCTGTCTGTTGTGTCTATCTCTGCTTGTACATTGTGCTGAGCTGTAAATAGAGCTTCAGTCCTTAACTTCCAGCCGGCTGAGTTGTAGTCTGGGCCATTTGACAACGTGTTGGGAGGCTGGGAACTCCCAAACCATCACAATAATAGTCACAACAGCAACAAAACTGACCACAAAAAAGCCTCCTGAGTCTGGAATGTTACCTGTAAAACAGATGTAATTGCTCAGATGTCCTTGTGGATACGTTGTCTAGTTTTTGATATGTAAGAGTGCCACAGAGTGAGATTATCTTACTTTACTCTTTTTCTAAGGAGGAAGGGCAGTAAATAATAAGGCTCTCACTGAATTGGAGAAGAAAACACAAAGAGGTTGCATTTTAAACATCCAGGGAACAATATGGCATACAAGAATCCTTAACACCTAATACAGATACAGGATGCAGAATCACAGAACTAACCAGGTTGGAAAAGACCTCTAGGATCATCGAGTCCAACCTAAAGCCTAACCCTTCTAATTAACTAAACCATGGCACTAAGTGCCTCGTCCAGCCTTCCCTCAAATACCTCAGGGATGGTGACTCCACCACCTCCCCAGGCAGCCCATTCATAGAATCATAGAATCATAGAATGGTAAGGTTGGAAGGGACCTCAAGGATCATCTAGTTCCAGTCCCCTGCCATAGGCAGGGACACCTCCCACTAGTACAGCTCACTCAAGGCCTCAAACAACCTGGCCTTGAATTCCTCCAGGGAGGGAGCATCCACAACCTCCCTGGGCAACCTGTTCCAGTGTCTCACCACCCTCACTGCAAACAACTTCCTCCTAACATCCAGTCTAAATCTCTCCTCTGCCAGTTCAAACCCATTGCAAATCATTCTGTGTAGAATTTCTTCCTAACATCCAGCCTAAACCTGCCGTGGAGCAGTTTGAGACTGTGTCCTCTTGTTCTGTCACTGAGTGCCTGGGAGATGAGACCAACCCCTGCCTGGCTACGACCTCCTTTCAGGTATTTATAGACAACAATGAGGTCTGCTTTGAGCCTGCTCTTCTCCAGGCTGCACACCCCCAGCTCTGTCAACTATTCTTCACAGGGCTGCGTTCCAGCCCCCTCACCAGCCTTGAATCCCCCCCAAACCTTCACCCCAAGCAAACTAATACCACCAAAAAAGCTCAATGCTCGTTTTCTCCTATTCCCCATTGTCTCCCAATTAAACCCTAAACAGGCTGTGGCCACAGCCTTGAAGACCATGGCCTGCAGGGTACTCCTACGTAGTTACCTAGTTACCCAGGTAAGGATCCCTCTGGAGAGCTGGAAAGACAGGGAGAAAAGAAAACAAACTGACCTTGCTGCTTACTTTTAAAGTGCTTGCAGGATTTATGGGATTGAATAACAAAATTACAGTATCTGGTGGTGAGCAGTTCATGCCCTGGGACAGGTCTTGGTCTCTGTAGTTTTCTTAGGAAATCTGAAATAACCTGGAACCCCTCAAATCACGAGAATGTACTACTTAATCTATGGATGTGTGATGGTTTGGGAGTTCCCCACACTATGAAAATCACCCAGACTGGACTCAGCTGGCTGGAAGTTAAGGACTGAAGCTCTATTTACAGCTCAGCACAATGTACAAGCAGAGATAGACACTATAGACAGGAATAGTTACAGACATAGACAAGTTAAAGGGAATACAGAAACACAACTCCCCTCCCAGAAATCAGAGACCCCAGGAGAGGCTCCCAACCACCCTTCCACCTTCTCCCCATCCCTATAACTTACCCCAAGGTGTGTCTTATGTGCAAGGTGTGTTTGGAGGATTGGCCAGGGAGGTTAGAAGCAGAGTGATTAGTTGGGTTACACAACAGAAATCAGAAGACATAGAAGCTCCCAGAAAGACAATGACTTATCTATGTGTGTGTCCCTGGTTTTATACATCTCAGTGAGCCTGTGAGTGAAGCAGACATCACCACTGTTTGCTTTTCACAACCTACAATCTAATTTTCTTCATTAAAACATTCCAATTAGCTTCAAACCAGGACAGGATGAAAAGCTTGTAAAAAATTTGCTATTTTAGTTAAATATGAGGGGTTGTGCATTCTAAATGATGAACTGAATCACTTGTTTCAGAGCCATGTATGAGCTTGGCTAGGCAGATTCATTTCTCTCCTGGTGAGACTGGAGCATGCATTGCTTTTACTTAGTTTTGATGCTGTCTGTCTGTGCTGCTTTGAGGCTATTGGAATATTTTAATGAAAAAAAAAAATCAGATGATAGGCTGTGAAAAGCAAACAATGGTGATGTCTACTTCACTCAGGCTTGCTGAGATGGATTAAAAACAAGGACACAAATGTAAGTGAGATAGAGAGAGAGTCTCTCACTCTCTAGCTGGTGTGTGTCTGCTGACCACTCTGCTGTGTAACCCAACTAATCACTCTGCTTCTAACCTCCCTTGCCCATCCTCCAAATTCACCTTGCACCTAAGGCAGACCCTGGGGTAAGGTAGAGGGGTGGGAAGAAGCTGGAAGGGTGGTTGGGAGCCTCTCCTGGGGTCTCTGATTTCTGGGAGGGGAGTTGTGTTTCTGTATTGCCTTTAGCTTGTCTATGTCTGTAACTATTCCTGTCTGTTGTGTTTATCTCTGCTTGTACATTGTGCTGAGCTGTAAACAGAGCTTCAGTCCTTAACTTCCAGCTGGCTGAGTTCTAGTCTGGGTCATTTTTCAAAGTGGGGAGGGGGGGCAGGGAACTCCCAAACCATCACACTATCGAAGTAAGACTACCTGAAAAATTGTTAAAATATAAAACTTACATTAAAATAAAACACAAGAGATTACTAAAACATTGGGTTCTGCGTTCACATTAAAATAAATAATTAAATAAATAAGAAAAAAATAGTATTTTCTTGCTTCAAGCCTTCCTGAACATCTGCAGAAATTTTGCCAGGAGTGTGCTGGCAGCAATAACAACACCTACAGCATTCATTCAGAAATGTTGCTAATAAAACACCAGATAATGTCCCAACCATAAAATTAAATTCAAGTGTTTGATGTAGCATGAGTTTGTGTCCTTAGTTGCGACTGAGAGCCCTTTGGGCTTCACAAGTTACATGTTATAAAAGGGTGAATAGAGGAAGAATATTTAGATTAATTCTCAGCATCTGCTTCCCAAAAGCTCCTGTTCATTGGGTAGCTCCTTACAAACTGATCAGTTGCTTTCTTGCCCAACTGTGAGGAGAGCAGCATCAACTGCAGGCTCAGGTCTCCACACGCTGAAGCTGCAGGGCAGCAGGCTGAGCTTGAGTGCTCTGGGAGCTGTTCCCCAGTCCCAGCTAACTGCTGCCCTATGAGGATACATGCTACATGAACAGATGCAACCCAACTCCTGCAAACTGAGCCCTGCTGTTTATCAGAGTCTCCAGGAGCACAGTGCCATCTTGCTATTTGACCACGTTCATTTGAGTAGTAATCCAGCTGGAGATGGATAGTTGAAAACTAGCCCACCAGTCTCTAGCAAAAGCATTAAGCTGCTCTCCTGGCTATTCTGGCTGAGCACCACCAGATATTTCTGTTGCTGCAGCTCTGCAACAAGTGTAGAGACACTGCTGAAAACTGATATTGCTCTCCTAACACAAGTAAGACTTAGAATCATAGAATGGTGAGGTTGGAAGGGACCTCAAGGATCATCTAGTTCCAACCCCCTGACATAGGCAGGGACACCTCCCACTAGTACAGCTCACTCAAGGTCTCCTCCAACCTGGCCTTGAACACCTCCAGGGAGGGAGCAGACACAACCTCCCTGGGCAACCTGTTCCAGTGTCTCACCACCCTCACTGCAAACAATTTCCTCCTAACATCCAGTCTAAATCTCCCCTCTGCCAGTTCAAACCCATTGCCCCTTGTCCTGTCGTTGTAGGACCTTGTCAATAGTCCCTCCCCAGGCTTCCTGTAGCCCACTTCAGATACTGGAAGGTTACTATCAGATCTCCTCAAAGTCTTCTTTTCTCCAGACTGCAGAGCTCCAACTCTCTTAGCCTGTCCTCACAGCAGAGCTGCTGCAGCACTCTCAGCATCTTTGTGGCCTCCTCTGGACCCGCTCCAACACTTCCATGTCCTTCCTGTGCTGAGGGTTCCAGAACTGCACACAGTACTCCAGGTGGGGTCTGACGAGAGCAGAGTAAAGGGGCAGAATCACCTCCCTTGCTCTGCTGGCCACGCTTCTCTTGATGCAGCCTAGGACTCGGTTGGCTGTCTGGGCTGCATGTGCACACTGCAGGCTCATGTTGAGCTTTTCATCACCCCAGACCCCAAGGTCCTTTTCCTCAGGGCTGCTCTCAGCCATTCCCCACCCAGCCTGGATTTGTGCTTGGGATTGTGCCTACCCAGGTGCAGGACCTTACACTTGGCCTTGTTGAATGTCATGAGGTTGGCCTGGGCCCACCTCTCCAGCCTGTCCAGGTCCCTCTGGCTGGATCCCTGCCCTCTACCAAGTCGACTGTGCCACACAGCTTGGTGTCATCTGCAAACTTGCTGAGAGTGCACTGATTCCTCTGTCCATGGCACTGAGAAAGATGTTAAACAGCACTGGTGCCAGCACTGACCCCTGAGGGACACCACTTGTCACTGGTCTCCAGGTGGGCATTGTGCCCTTGATCACCACTCTCTGT
>VWZE01001165.1:10446-34809 GCA_013396675.1 Eubucco bourcierii
TGGCACTTGGTGCCATGGTCTAGTCTTGAGGTCTGTGTTAATGGGTTGGACTTGATGATCTTTGAGGTCTCTTCCAACCCTGGTGATACTGTGATACTATTTAAGAGAGATGATTTGCATTGGTTGCTGGAAAGCAGAGGAACCATTCTGTGGGTTTTCTTTGTATTGATAATATTAACATAATAGCAGGAACATTACTGAAGATGACATGGCCTATCATAACCCATATGGTAGGTTCTTTTCCAAAAATACTGCTGTACACAAAACTTCAGGTCTTCAAAAGGTTTTATACATTGATGACTATTTACAGTGACATAGGAATTACATTGAAAAATCTTTCTTTGAATGATTATCATTTTATCCTGTAAAAGAGGTTTTCTAAGCAATGACTTTTAACTCATAGCAGTCAGATCAAGATGTCAAAAGATCAAGTTTGTCAAAAGTCAATTATATTAAACTGCTGTGGGTTCAGACTTATATAACTTTCTTACATCTCCTGTACAGCTTTGCCATGCTCAAAGGCAAGTTTTAACTTCCATTTTCAACATCTTTTCCACATGCACTTGATTTTTACTGCATGAACTTACTGGGAATAAAATTTGATAGTCTCTACATGAGAATGAGGAAGATGATCTGTGGAGTAGTGTCCTAATGTTCAGGGATCCTGCACAGGCTTCTGTATGAGATTGGACTCCAACTCTTCATCTGAAAGATGTTACATCTTGAAATTATGGTTTTTCCCACCATAATGCAAAGTGAGAATGGAAGGTCTTAGTGCCTTTACCACTTTGTACAACCAGAATAATGCAGCCTTTACTTAATTATTCCATCTTCAGTACAACTCTTCCCCCTCCAAAATTCCAAGGTAAAAGCTGAGATTTTAATGTACAGAAGTAAAGCTGTTCAAAAATAGAATTTTCCTCTTGTGGGATATTTCAGACTTTCAAAATTATTTTAAAATCAGAACATCAGTTAGAGCAGAGGGCACTCCTTTCACTTCATCTCAGGTTTCAAATTAAAATGGAAAAAAAATGTGCACCTTCAATAAAATAATTTAATATTTGAAACATTTTGGCAAATGTTTCAAAATTATGAGTAAGATTTTGTTTATTTTGTGGAGGTTACTTTTTTTTCTCTCTGCTTTGGAGTGTCGAATTTGTTTTAGAAGGCCGAAAGGTAACTCAAAATCACAATTCCCTGCTGCCGAATCTTTGGAGTTTTATTTTACACCATAAACATTTTTCAGTCAGATTTTTCAGTCAGCTTTATACCAAAATCATTGTTGTGGAAATCCAAATTTTGAATGTCCTGGCTTGTGCTCAGTTAATATTTGGCACATTTCTCTTCCATTCCTATACCTTTTCCCATTAATTTTCTTGAACTTATATGGGAAGGGGAGTGACTCTAAGACGACAGGAGTTTTATGCAAACTGCAAGTGATATGCATTAAGTACAAACCTTGAATTAAAGGGTGAAACTCCACTGAAGTCAATGGAGCTTTAACAGTTGGCACCAACAGAAAATTTGTCCCATGGAGTGCAATTGCATTGTCACATCTTGAATGTGTTCTTCATTCTCATAATAGACATTACTAAAGGAGTCTCTTTTCAAGCACTTACGCATTTGTTATTTTCAAAACCCATTTCCTCAGAGAGGTCAAAAGCTCTTCTTGTCACCATAGGGAGCCCCTGGGAATTTCGTCATTCTGGAGTACGGCAGGTATCCAGCTGTGTTAAAATGTTAATGCGTTTTCTTTTTTCACTTTCTAAAATATGCTTTGGTTTTGTCATGAATCGAAAGTGGTGGATTCTAATTGTTTTTTGATTGGAAGGAAACACGTTCCATCAGGAAAAATGTCACATTAAAATCTGATTACTTCCAAGTAATCCGTAAACTAAATTCCCCTAGTGAAAAGGCATTATTCCTGATTGCTTTGTATCACTTTTGTGATGCTGCAATGCCATTTTTATCTACATTTCTGGCAAATGTTTGTATCTTCTATGTAGAAAATAGATTGCAGATCTTCCATAAAAATCAAATTGTTTTTTTCCTTTTTGTCTGTACAGTAAAGCTGGAGTTTTCTCTCCTTGTTGATATTTTTCTGTAAAAGCAGAGAACAGTGCAGTCGTTTGTTATTACAGAGCTCCGAGGTCCAAACAAGACTTCACTGTGCAGTCTTGTGGGACTTGGCAGCTGAAAATAACCTCTGTCTGAAAATCTTTTGGTTTGTGGCCCTGCTCCTGCAGCCCGCAGCTCCTTGGTTGATCTGTGAGCGGGTTAAAGACCTGGGGCTTCACACACAGAGTGAAGAATGGGGGAAGGACGCTTCACTACCCTGCCTGAATAACCTGGGAGTCCCAGGGATTAAATCCCTTGTCCCAGCTCACAGAGAAAATCTGTAGATGACCACGAGGTGGAAACTAGGTATCTTGCATGGCCCCCTCAGCCTCTGACGTACCCGTCCATCCTCCCCAGTGTCATGTTGGCCTCCAGCGCAGAAACTTCTACCCGAGGAATTTTCCATTTAGTTCTGCTGCTGATGAGTTTCTCTCTCACCAATAGGTGGAAACTGACAGCCCGGTTTCTCAGGTGACAGAAGGAACGGTTCTGCCATCCCAAATGAGGCAGGAAAAACATCACGCAGAACAAGGAATTTTCCATAAGAAACTACCATAGCAACTGAAAAAGACGTTGAAGCACATTACACTTTCTCAGCTTGTTGCAACCTGTGCTTTGATGCAACAGGACATCCGAAACGTGAAGACTTGGGTTTTGGGTTTGGGTTTGGGTTTTGGTTTTTTTTTTCTTTTCCCTCACTTAATTATTTGGTCAGGGGAGTGATTGCTTTAACTGGTACTGCTTGATCATAATGAATATATTGCAAAATTGTGTAACCTTTCCACATCCGTCTTCAAAGTCTGTGCCAGAACTTGTGTTCTGGCATGCATTGTCATGCTAGAGGTGGGGAGGGTGAGAGAACTACGTCTGCAAACCTCCATAAGAGATTACATCCATTAGAAATCGTAGGATAACTAACCAAATGGGATGCAGAAATGTTTTCAGCAGGCTGGCAGCTGTGCAATATATGGCATCAAAATAAATTTCAGTTACTAAGAAGAAGTGATAAATAAGCTAGCAAAAGTTTCTGTGTTTTTTTCCAAACATGGCTGTCTAGTGTAATAGGAAAAAGAATCACTGCAAAAACAAGTGACTGTGATGTTGGTTTGGATGTGGATACATTCGTACTGTGCATTTAATTAAGATGATTTATAAAATCTTTATTTGAACTCTGTGCAGGGCAGATGTTTAGCTTGTTGCTGAGCAGCCATAACTGGCTGTTCAGGATGAAGAAGTCTATATTAACAAGACTTAAGACACTTAAGTTATAAAATAGGAGAAAATCTGATTAACACTACCAATAAACTGAGGTCTGGAGATTAATTTTCTTTTGAACAGCACCAATGTAGTCATCTTCCTTTTCTTTTTTTTCAGTTTACACTGCCCATATTTGATCTTTGCCTTGTGTACCTTCTCAAGCCCTCACCAGTTCACTTCTCATTGGAGGCAATAAACTCCAGGATGTGGATGATCCAGATGATCCTCCTCTCCTATATGTCTGCAGATGTGAATTACTGGTTGGAAAGCTGTGGCATATAATTGCTATATATGTACTGTCTTGTCATTCAAATCCGCAGCTTGCCCAGTTTCTGAGATATTTCCAAGGCAAGATATACTTCTTTTCTGTGAGATTGCTTGTTTCCCACTATGTCAGTGACAAACCTGATTTGGGAAAGATGTATCAGTCTCCTACAGAGATAGGCTTGAACTAGAAACACTGTACTGGAGTGAGGAGTCATCACTGCTGTCCTTAGCTATGGCTTTCAGAAAGATTTGTATGTGAAAGCACATTAATTTTTGTAAACTAGCAGGAATAGTGCAGGTTCTGGAACCACTTGTTCCTAGGTACTGTAGCAAGCTTTCAATTTGGTTAATTACAGGCAAAAATGTCTTTAAAAATACCCAGGAGAAGATTTTTCCAAATGATGATATTTATATGCTTAGCTGGATTAGCCCTCATTGTGATGCGGTTTAGCATTTCCCTGTATCCACAACTGGCATTTCTGATGCCCGCTTGGCACAGTGTGAGCGAAAATCGTTCTGGTAGCTCCTTTTCAGAAGTCTTTCTTCATTTGCATTTATGAGGGTGTGGAAAGAGAGCCATAGCAAGTAGTTTTGAACTGCTGGTTTGTTAATCCTTGTTTATTTTTATGCAGGATGGTACATAAGAGACTGTAAACAGCATACAGACTGGAATAAGCAAGGATTTAGGGCACTTAGCTAAGCAACAGACCTCACGTTTTGTTTTGTTCCATGTCAAGTCTTTTTGTGTGCGTCTGTGTCTTAAATCAGGGGGTGCTATACATTTCTTAGTTGCTTTCTTCAGCAGCTTCTGTTTGTGACAGAAGGACTCCACTGAGTTTACCAGTTTACATTTTGTGAGAGCAGGATTAATTTCATGGCATACAAGATAACCACTGAAGCAAATTCAAGAGAAAGAAGTGTTGTAAAATCTTTTTTTCTGAATGCATATTTTTCTTTCCTGTTGTTTTTGGTTTTTACTGTGTTATGATGCACTTAAACTTTAAGGAGACTGAGATCTGTGAAAATAAAAGAGAGTATGCATTACAGCCAAATCCCTGTCTGCAGAGTTTCCACGTGAGATTTGGAATCAAGACAGTGATGGCAGCAACGAGTTTGTGCCATTGTGCCATTGTTTTCAAAATACACCAAGTAAGAACTTTGGTGAATACAAAACTTAATTTTATAGCTTTGTGACACTGTCCAAATGGAAAGTAATTTTTTTTTTTTTTAAAACTCACTCTTACGAAACAGCTAGTTACACATTTCTAGCTTTGTTTTCTAGATGGGGGAAACAATGATAAAGGGGCGCACTCAACAGAAGCCTTGTAAGAGTTGTTTGCCAAAGCACTGATGATAAGTACCTTTTCATCTCTATGTATTCGGGTTTCAGAAGCAAATGATCTTGCCTCTGAAGTTTCTCTGTGAGGAAAAATGCAGATCTGTGGGGCCATTTTTACAGTTAGAACCTGTTATATTCCTGGAACAAGTGGCTTAATTACCATTCTCCTATCGAAGAAAATGTTACAATTATAAATGTGACAGAAGCAGTAATGAAAGCAGCACACTAGCCTGTAAATTAGTTGAGATTTGTACATGGAAAACACTGGAAAACCTACTCAATAAATCTTGAAATTGGTGTATAAACCATTATACTAGCTTCTAACCCTTCCTTGTCTTCTTAACATTCTGACAAGAAGGGCAGGCTAGAAGCAGAGTCCTGGAAATTGCCGAAGGACCGTCTTGTGGATGTTGGACTACCGAAAGGCAAAGCAGCCCTGCAGATCCTGTAACTCCTGGCTTCAGACCAAGCCCTCCTGAAAGCAGGTCTGTACGTACTTGCTCTCCTGCTGGTGGTCTTGCAGAAGGCAGCAGTTAATCAACACTCCTTGTAAAGTAGTTTGTTAATAATGTACCCTGTTGACATCTCGTTTGCAGGGCTAACAATAATGCTTTGTGTACCTCAGTACTTTAGTTAAGTGCAGATGGCATGCGTGTCAACAAACAACGCTCATTTCTTTCTCTACAAGTGCCAATTCTGAGAAATTCGAGACAAAAATCCAGCTGTTTCAGTTCCAACAATGACAATTATGGTAATTTTTAGTATTTCCTTTGCTGATAAGCACATGGAGCATTCTGCCATTACAGTGTAACAAGTGTAGCAGCATTCGTGTTGATTACTGCTGCTGAAAATGCTTTCCAAGTAGATGAGCATTTAGGCAGCTGGTATTTATTGTGCTGGAAGAGACCTTGAACTCCAGAAGGAAAGGGGGAAAACCCCTACATTTTGCCTGTCTTTGTTCTGTGCAGACTACAGTTTCTGCAAAAATTATGGTGTACAGTAGCTGGCACACAACAGTGTTGCTTTTTAGAAGCCACCACTATATAGATGCTAGGAAAGAAAAGAACTTTCCTGGTCCATGCATTTTAAATTTCTTGCAGAGACTGACAGAATTACATTTACATTCATTTCAGTCTACAACAAGCATTAAAGAAGATTCAACTGTAAGTACTTTCCAAATACAAAGAGCGCAGGGGAGAAAGGTGACTGATTTATGGTGACATCTATCAAGCTTTTACAGAATATCATACATGTGAACTAGTTAGCACCATAAAATTAATTGGTACTAATTGGTCAGAGCTGCCAACTCAGTCTGCTTATGAGTGTAACATTCTTCTTTAAGTCTTGTTCATTATACTGACATCGTATGTCAGACTCTGAATAAAGTTCATTCAGCCATCTCTGCAGTTCTTCTTCTTGTTTGCCCTGCTGTGTGTGTGTACTGCCATTGCAAGAATTCATGTCTTGGCAAAAATTGAGTCTGTGTGTTCTGGGAAATACGTGTTTCCAGTATCTGCCCAGTGGCCACTTCAGCAACACTGGGGCAGTGGGTGGGCATCCTTACAACTGGATCATGCATGGCATTTTCCTCTTTCTTGGAAACTGACTGGAACAAAATGTTCAAAGGTCTTTCTTCCTCCCTTTCCTCTTCTTACTTTTTTTTTTTTTTTTTTTTCCGCTTTCACTTCCATGCCTTAGAAGGCTGCAACTGGATTCATTTTTGTGTTACAAATTAGCAGTAAACTTACATGCGTTTTGCTTCACTTGGGCAGCTCCTGTTCCTTAGTGACAACTGGTTAGCTCAGCACACTGTAATTATCAACTCAAAACCAAGTTGCTTTTAGGTAGTGAAAGCATGTTGGCAGAGACTTTACTTGTCCTCAACCTTGTTGTGGGCCACGGCTTTAAAAGATCATATTTAGTAGTTGGTTGGTTGTGTTGTCACAGTCATAGCTGGGGCTGTGAGTTCATTATCATAGTGGACCCTGTGGGAAACTGTCATTACAAAGGAGTACAGGTCTTTGTTTCTCTTTAACAGCTGACATACTTTGTTAATTCTTGGTTAGTATATCTATGTTCTCTTTCACTAAAAGAAAGTTTTATTGATATCTGGAAGGGCATTTATGTGTGACAGTGAATATTTATGAAGCTCTTATTTAAAAAGATGTCTGAAGAACTTTGCTGAGAAACCAACTTCTTGGTTTGTTGTCTGTAGTGGAACCAAAGCACATTCTGCTCCTGCGTCAATGATGCCCAGAATGATGCCTACTTCTCTTTGGCTTGTTGGCTGGACAAATAAGCTATGTGCTGCCTGAATGACTAGTGCCTAGCTGTCTGCCTCCATGGGGGTGTACAGAGCATAGTGCAGTCTCTCATTCCACTAAAGGGAAAGTGACCTTCACCTGTATGTCATGCAGATCGATTGCAAGGGGCTGAATGTAGTTGAGACTTTTAATCCCTCACCCAACTTGTTTTAGCAAAGAAGGACTCCTTATACAGTTCAGATCTCAAGTGACTGGAAGGAGATTTCTCATATTGTATGCTTGATCTGTTAGCTAGATATATTAGTTTTCATGTTACATGAAAATGACATGCAGAACCAGGAGGGAGGAAGAGAAAATACATGACACTTTATCCAAGAGATATTATCTGGGAAAAGTTCTACTATTCCCCTTGTCAAACCACAGCTTTTCCTTTCTCACTGTATCTATGGGCTGGATTAGTTTTTCTGTCAGGACAGACACTTGTTGATACAAAAATCAGGCCTTGATGTGTTCTCAGCTCCAGGTAGGAGCACCACCATTTTCTTAAGCAAATTTCAATGCAAGGGATACGACACAGTCTCATTTGCATCCTTCCCTAGGATTTGGAGAGGTTGTCAGACCATGGAGAATGATGAAAAGTCACCCAGTCTGTAGGAACCTTATGATATTTAGACACAGAGTAATTTGTATGGTTATCATACAACAAACTTTATGGTCTTAATCCTTTGGAATATGCGGGACTGAAGAACCAGGTAGGCATTAATGTGTCTACTGTAAGCAGAGCTTTTTTAATCTTGAAAAATGAAATATGCTGCATTCATGTGGAAACGTTCTTTCCAGTGCATGTGCAATGAGAGAAAACCCAATTTTACTGCTTGCAGTTGTTTAGGATCTGAATATTGAAAAACCCTCAGCACATGGTCTTGCAAAATCTTTTGTGACTTCGTTTGGGTGACCTCCAAGTGAGAATGTACAGGGCTTTTGTTTGAGGCCAGTACTCTCTCTAATCTTTCGACTGTTTTGTGGCTGCAGTAGAGGTATCTGTCGCAGCCAAGCAGTAAAGAATGGATTTTCTGTCTGTACCTAGCATGCATACACTGCCAGTTACAGCTAAGATTCTGAAACTTTTAACAGGGGCCGAGGGAAAGAGGCCATATGGGGATGTAAGCCTCTTTGGATGGCTTGTCCTAGCAAAGAGGTGTGCCAGCCTGTTAGTGAAACAGTAGCAGAATGACAAATACCTCACCGCAGAATGATGCAAAAATGCTGACAGACAGCACATCTGTAGAAAGAAATATCTGTAGAAAGAAATAACTTTGTTTCCAGATCCATTTCCCTTTTATGAGAGTTTTGCTCTTCTCTGCTGTTGCATGGGTCTTTGGAGTCTGCTAACTCCTACATCTTCAGAAGGCTAACTGAGGTACTTTCCCATTCATTGTAGATGGGGAGTTAAGAAATATTTTCTCTCCTTCCTGCTGATTTTGTTTATCGGTGGATAATCCAGCGATCTGATCAGAGAGATAGGAAGGTTTCCTCTTTTGTTTGTTTGCAGTGACCTGTGTCTCTATTTGCCTCTTCTGAGTCCTTTGGAGAAATAACCAAAAGTGAAAGTTTTCTCTGCTTTTAAAGGTCACTTACAGCACAGCCTGGGAAAGGGGGCAGTACCCACAGAAGCACAGGGGCAGGTGACCGTGTAGCAGCAAATCCTTAACCACACACACTTAGAGAAATGGCAGAGATTGAACCTTCATCTAGGGGAAGAACTTACCTCAGTTGGCACAAAGAAAGCAAAACATAGGCATGCATTAGATTCAGGTTTCCTTATGGAAAGACGCACAGTGTACTGCAGCCTAAGAGAACTCTAAAAGATCCTCTGAAGCAGGATAAAATTTATTAGGAAAAGGGGAAATAATATGCTTAGAAGTGATATATAAAAGATTGGCTTTTGTCATCTTCCTATGATGTTTTTCTCTGTTCTCTTTTCTTTCCATGCACTATGAGCTGCAGCAGGGCAAACCTACCCATCCAACATGGCAGATCAGATGCTGTACTATCAATCAGCTTAGCAGAAGGAATTTGAGATTGTGAGCTAAACGCATGGTTTATTCTTTCAAAGTCTTGAAAATTCCGTTTGCTTTTTGTATTGCCACCCGTAAAAACCCTTTTGTCTTCCTTTATATCAAGATACAAAAATATTTCCTTTTGTTTTTAAAATGAGAAGAGATAAAACAAAGCAGAGAAACCTATGTCAAATACAGAGCTATATTTTGTGATTTTTCATCTTTGCACTAACTTAGGCCAAAACTCAGTATGGCTCATTCTCTGAATGTATGATGCTTCTTTCAGGTTCTCCTTCTCAGGCTGGCATCTCAGATTGCTTCTAAGACTATATATGTTTTTGAAAATAAAGAGAAGAGTTAATACATTGAAGGAAGTATAGTTATTAGACCTTCTCCCCTACAAGAATCTGTTACATGAGATTTGCTACATGGTACTTTCCCTATCCTTTGCTGAGTGCTTTGACTTTTGCAGCACCTAAGACCTCTAAAGATACTATTGTGCTGAGGGAAAGGATTTCCTGGTTTGAGCTAATAGAAGAGTACTGGTGATGAAATCATTGTCTCGAGCTAACTTAAACAGAAGATGGACCAGATTTGTCACAGTAAAGTAGTACTAACAGAGGTTTTATACAGCAGCTCATGCACAATATTCTGTAACTTTTGTAATCATGAATATTTTGGAAGAAGTGCATCGATGCTGGCATTTACAAAATAAGTGTACACACATCTGCAAAGACAATGTTTGTGCAAAATTCCAGGATATTTTTCTGCTTAAAGCTGGTTTACCATACTGTGCTGAGAAGCTGTTAGTAGACAGGAAGCAGCATAAAAGGGCGACACAAAGTAATTATGTCTGCTATTTATTCTGAACAGAGAGCACCAAATTTAGCTTTCATTTATTCTGATATATCTCAATAGTTGCAGCACATAATTGATCAAATCCATATTTAATACATATTTATAATTGGAATTTAAAAAAAAAAAAATCCAGGTTGCTAAGCTTGAGGGCTTTGTGTACCTTAATTTTTGAATGCAAGGGCAAATTCATGCCTGGAAAAAACTGTCAACTTCATTATTCTTGTTTTTCTGAAAGGTGAATTGAGTTCATAAGACTCATGCATTTAAAACAATGATAGCATTATTATAATTTGTTATTAAGTAGTTCTTAGTTGATTATAAAGATGTAATCAGGTATGGCAATCTGCTTATCTGTAGCCAGACTGAGAGGACCTTGGCCAACTAAAGCAAATCAATTACTGTAACAAAAGAGTAAGATGAAGTGCCCGACCAGAAATCAAATATTAACTCCAGAAGGCACTAAACACTTGAGTTACAGCCAAAGAAGAGCCACACCAGCAACAGCAAAATTAATTTGCAGTGGTCAAGAGCTGTGGTGCCTCTACCACTTCTGGTTTGAGGGGGAGGACTGGGAACCCTACCAGAAACTACAGCACTATGTCACAGTGGGAAGTCTAGTTCTCAGCCAGGACAACATAAACTCTGGGGGGTTAAAGTATAGATCCTATGAGGATTTAAGTTGTAAAAGCAATTGAAAAGTTAAACTGCAGCAAACGCAGATTTATTTGATTTACCATCAGATGTAGCTCTTGACAGCCAGGAAATCCCTGGGAATTAAGCCATTTCACTGGGCTGTTACAGGGTCATCTTTCATAAATTGTAGAATCATAGGTTCCTCAAGGCCTCATCCAACCTAGCCTTGAACACCTCCAGGGAGGGAGCATTCACAGCCTCCTTGAGCAACCTGTGCCAGTGTCTCACCAACCTCACTGTAAAGAACTTCTTCCTAGCATCCAGTTTAAACCTCCCCTCTCCCATTTTAAACCCATTACTCCTTGTCCTGTCATTACAAGACCTTGCAAACAGTCCCTCCCCGGCCTTCTTGTAGGCCCCCTTCAGATACTGGAAGGCCACTACAAGGTGTCCTTGATGCTGTCTCTTCTCCAGGCTGAAGAGCCCAAACTCTCTCAACCTGTCCTCATAGCAGAGGTGTTCCAGCCCTCTGAGCGTCTTGGTGGCTCTCCTCTGGACTTGCTCCAACAGTTTGATGTCCTTCCTGTGTTGGGGGCTCCAGAGCTGCACACAGTATTCCAGCCTCCAGTTCTTGCAGAAAGACCACTGCCTATGCAAACTGCCCAAAATGTTCCCTCATGGCATACTTGCAGTCTGATGCCTGTGAAAAATCTGTCGAATCACTGGTGGCCACTCAGGGATAGCTCTTTTACAGCTGTTGAATTAAGCTTTTATTTCTGAAAGAACTAAAATTCTAAGTGTTTCTGAAGTCATACTTGTACAGATAATGTGACAAGGCCCAAGTGCCTTTCTGATCTAATTTTTCTGTGGATCCTCCATACTCTGTTTTCTATAGCTTGTACCACCACCTTTGATTTAGAGCAGGATACTTCAGGAGCAGGTATTTTGTTGCCTAATTATCCTTCATCTGAAGAGGTGTGACTTGAATCCCTGCTGTGAAATATATATATATATATATATATATATATGAAATCACACTAGTTTGTTTGAGTCTACAGCAGCTGGGCAGCAGTCTTGCATGAGAATTTGTTGCTGCCATGTGGTAAAAATAAAACAATAGTTCTGCACAAAAACATATAAAGGATAAAAAGTATTTAATGTAGTATGGGATAGACACATCCAATAATCAGAAATACATTCTCAGAACTCAGATGACCTATTTCTGCATCTAGGCAACACAGACAAGTTGAAAGATTTAAAAAAAAAAAAAAAAAAAAAAAAGGAAAAAAAAAAAAAAAAAAAAAAAAAAAAAAAAAAAAAAAAAAAAAAAAAAAAAAAAAAAAAAAAANCTCAATGTGCCAAAATTTATATTTTGATTTGCACATGCAGAACTGTAGAAATGCTGCTGATGGACAATCTGATAGTCATTGGGTTAGGCCTGCTGTCTGAAATTCATAGAGATTTTGCATCTTCCTGCTATGGGATTCTCTGTGAAATTCCACCCTTCTTATTATGTGAACGACAAATTCTGTGTGAATTTGCTATACTATCTGAACAGTCTGTCAGCCCTTTTCACCTAGATTTTCTACCAATATCTTAGAAATAATTGAGTCTTTGCAACTGCAAGAGAAATGGTGGGAGAAGAAACAAAGAAACTTGCGAATTGTCTTTCAGTCATGTCACACAGAATCACAGAATTCTAGAATGGTTTGGGTTCCAATGGACCTTTAAGATCATCTAGTTCCAACTGCCCTCCATGAACAGGGTCACCTTCCCTTAGATCAGGTTGCTCAAAGCCTCATCTAGCCTGGCCTTGAACACCTCCATTAAGGGGGCATCCATGATCTCCCTGGACAACCTGTTTAGTATCTTGCCACTCTTACTGTAAAGAATTTCCTTCTAATACCTGATTTATATCTACCCTCTTAAAGCTTTCGTCCTTGCAAAAAGTCTCTTCCTGGCTTTCATGTAGGCCTGGTTGAATTGGTGGAAGGCTGTTGTAAGGTCTCTCCCCAAAGCCTTCTCAAGGCTGAACAGCCCCAGCTTTTGCAGCCAGTCTCCATATGGAAGGTGCTCCAACCCTCTGACTATCTTCATGGCCCTCTTCTGGACCCGCTCCAGTAGTTTGCTAACCTTCTTATGCTGAAGACATCACAGACTAGATCTTCCCTGTAGCTACTTTTTTCTTACATAACTGTATGTGCTTGTAATATTACCTTGCCTGCGTACTTGGCATCTTGAAAATCCTCATTCTCTTCTCAGAGTCCTGGCATAACACGTTTCATCAGGACTGTTCCACATATGTGCCACTAGCAAAATTTTGAACACTGTCCTAAAAATCAGGCTCAGCAGATTATTTATGTGCACATGAAGTAAAATCTTCTAGTGTTGAAAGTTCAGTGAATAGTACTGATGGCACACGTCTGCTCCAGCTCTTACATCATCAATGTGTCCATGTTGCAGCCTCTCCGTAAGGACAGATGTCCGCTTTGCTGTTCTCATAAGGCAAATGGGGACACAACTGAAACATACAGCCAACACCTGTGATATTGTAATTGGGAGAAGTGTTAAAGACAAGACTCACTGGTACATTCCAGCGAGCTACATAAATGTTCTGTTCCTAGGAAACCCAGCCTTAAAAGGATGAGTGTGATCTTTGTATGTGCAGAGATACAGGTAAGGAGGTTATTTTATGCTTTTAAAAGTTTGTTGAAAATTTCTCCAGAGAAAAGCCATGAAAGTGGCTGATGAACCCCAGAGGCAGTGTTTTCCTGGAAGGAGCTTCCATCTCTTTGCCTTACCAAAGAAAGTGAGAAGATAGTTGATTATCTGTATCAAATACCAGACATTAAGTGGCTGCTTAGGCTATCAGTCTCCGAAAATCCAAGGTGGGGGAAAACGCAAGCCAGATAAGCTAACAAACAAGAGTCAAACAGAAAGGTATGAATTTTTATTAATGGTGAAAATTACATGTTTGAACAGGTGAATAGTTCAGACTTTCAAACCAAGACCTGCACAGCCACCTTTTGGATTAAGTCTCCTGCCAAGCACCAGTCATTCAACTCCATACTATGCTCTGTGCTGTGTAGAAAGTCAGCTTAGATGGTGTAATCACATGTGGTGGTGAAATGTTCAGACCTACTGATCGTGACCAAGGGGAAAACACTATCACAGCATTTCACTGTTAAAAATGTGCAGAAACATTTTAATAATTTGTACTTCTGAGTGTCCTGCTGTACTTGACTGGAACTGGCTCAGTGAATTTAATGTGATAAAGGAATGTGGAGCTGACTGGTTTTACTGGGATCCACTCCAGAATGTGGTGTGACCCTCTTTGCTCAATCTCATTATCAAAAGCGAGTTTACCTTGGGAATGTAATACCATTCCTACAAGTAGTGTTCGAAGGGTAAGGCTTTGATGCATCATTTCCAGTGTGTTTGTGAGTGAAGTACTTAAGCTTTTTTGGTTGAATGTCTCAGACCTCAAGATGAGAAGAGAGCACTTTTCTGTAGTTGTGCTCCCTGTTGGCAGCTGATTCCCCAGTCATCTGTGGGAACCTCCTGCTTCAATGGGCATAGCTGTGTGGTTACTATTATACACCAGAGCCTCTTTTCAGCATTTACACTTGTTTAATTTGCTCAGCCTCAATTCATATTTTATGTTTAATTTTTCCAAGTGTTTCAACTTGACTTGGCTTTTAACTTAATGCACAATACATACAGTGATCTGACAAGATCTTTTAAACTAAAGATGATGTGCTCTTCAAAGTGCAAATGGCATCTCAAAGACGATCACCCTTCAGGGTCAAAAGAAAGAAAATAGATAGCTGCTCTTCAAAATGTTTGCATATCTTTGCCTGTGAGACAATGTTATGAGACCTCTTCTTTGGCAATTCAGTTATGCCATGTCTTTGGCCAGTTCTGCTTTGTTTCTTCAGTGTAAGTCCAGGATAATCTGTTGGCCTACAACAGAGATAATTTGCTTTATCCTGATATTAATTGCAAGCACATTCTGACCTGGATTTTTCAGTGTATCTCCTGCTAAAATCTCCTCCCACTGAAGACAGTGTCATTATGGCTGGGGCCCTGAGTGTGCTAAATGGATTTTTTTCCTTGGTTCATATTTCTATCATGTTGTATGTGTTTGATTTACCTGCGTTGTTCTCATATAAAATCTCCACCCTTTTAGTTACATTATCTGTCATTTTTTATTTGTTTAGTAGCTTGCTGCAGTTCAGTGAGGTAACAGAGATGGATATAGCATGACAAGTTGCAAATATATTCTGCAAAGATCTCTTCTGCAGTTTGCTGTGTTTTGGTTTTGACAGTATGGTTTATGGGATGAGTTGTTTATTCAAATGCTTTGTTTATAAAAGAGCACTTAGCAGCAGCTGCAAGTATACTACAGAGAAGTATTTGATGTGTTTCTTATTTATTTTTGCTCTATTCATGAAGTCTTCAAGGAGCTTAACAAAAACCTTTGTATTATGAGGGCCAACATTGAAGGTGGGCTGCGTTCAAAGCAGAGAGGACTCGCACAAAATTCTAGTCTGGGTGATTTTACAAAGTGGGGGGTGGGGTGGGGGGGGGTAACTCCCAAACCATCACATCTACTATGTCTTTGGCACCTGTGGAGAGAACCAGGTGAAAAACTGCCTCTACTGAAGTTTTGCTGCTGACACCAGCAGGGGTGGATCTCATCCCTACTCGCTATTTATGGGCTTTGTGAACATTTTAAGATGGAGAGATGAGTAAATGGAGCTGAACTCTGCCAAGGAAAGAGAGACATATTCCCACTGATGCTGGTCAAGCAGAGAAAAAGAGAATAATTCTCTAAGAGGCAGGGTTGAGTGGCAGATTTGGCAGATGTTTGAGAAGAGTACTCTTTTATAAGTAAGCGTTTTTTAAAGCACAGGTTATGAGGGCTGCCATTCTCCTGTGCCCAGGTGGTGTGCCAGGGTAGCAGTCGCCCTGTGTGTGACTAATACTAACAGAGAGGTGCCACTTGTCAGAAGTCAGCTTATGCCTGTGTGAAAGAGTGTGTTGACTGGATTGTGTGCTTTGCTTGAAAAAGCCAGTGCTAAGAAGGAAATGAAAATAAACAGCTGATTGCAGGGCAGCTGCTTGGCTAGCTGGCCAAAGAAAGGGCAGCACCATCCTAAAGTTTAATCTTATGCTAAAGTTTGACAAGAGTGAAAAACATTGGTACTTTGCAACCTCATTCCATAGAATCATAGAATCATAGAATGGTAATGTTGGAAGGGACCTCAAGGATCATCTAGTTCCAACCCCCTGCCATAGGCATGTCTGCTTCATTGTTAATAGAATGTGTTTCCTCTCCTGGGAGATCCAGCATCAGAGGAAGGAGCAGGCAGCCAGCAGCTGTGGAGACAGGAGCAAGCTCTGATAGGTCTGCTGTGGCATGAGGAGAGCGTGGCTTTTCTCACTCCATTCTCAGGGCATGGTGGGCCTGCTGAAATGATGACCTGGCACTTTCTGGCAAGTGTCAGGTGGATCTGGTGTAGGCCTATTCATCGGGTGTGCTACCCACCTGACAGACTCATAATGGATGCAGCTGGGGGTATTTCTTGATCTCCTGTGTTATTCCAGCGCCAGGCTTTCCTTGTATGCATGTGTGTTGATACCATGTTGTGCACTTGCCAAGGTGAAATTCATAGTTTTGCAGAAGCTGTCCTGCTATTTACTTCGTTGTATTTAGGATTTAAGTTGCAAGTGAGCTGTGTCCAGGCAGGGTTAAATTTAATTTCTGACTTAAAGCAGCCAAATGCACTTGGGTTAAATTAATCAGTAGGTGCTGTTATGTACAATTACAGGCACACTAGCTGTCAAGTTAAGTTGGCCAGTTAAGTTGCCCTTGCAGATTCTTCATTTAGTTTGAACATTGCAAACTGGCACCATATTCTACAAAATTTGTTTCAGGCTTTTAAATATTAAATCTTTGAATGGGAGCTTGTGCTGAAAGGGAGATGTAAAATGTGTTTATCGAGAATACTCAAGGACTGTAACATCTGAAACAATTGAAACAGCAGTTCAACTAAGGATCTGTCTATTACTCTGTTCGCTTTTTGAGAGGAATACTGTAAATCGTAATTGTAAGAACAAAATTTCTGTCTTACTGTAACTGTACTGTAGCACAAACAGGAAAACCAGTTGAACAAGAATGAGACAGTAAGTTGGATTTACTTGAAAGAGGGCACATTTTGTTTTCTTGAATTGAGTTAATTTTAAAACATTTTGGCTTTGGATGCAGAGTTCAACTAATGTTAGGTGTACAAAAATAGAAGCAGTGTGAGAAAGGTTTGATTTGTTTTCTGATTCTTTGTCTTCATGCTTTTAAAAAACACAGCATTGACTCTTAGGTATGCTTTGCAGCAGTCATCCTAACACAATGGTAAATGGTCTTTTTCCAGGTGACTCTGACTTCCATGTCTTCTTATGCAGCAAGTGCAGTACTCTCCAAATTAACTTAGTGTTCTTGGACAGACCATGAATGAATGAATGACACCTGGGCACTTTGGTTCCTTCTGTGACATGTGTCCCATTCTAAAGACAACCCTGTCTCCACGTGGCTTGAAGCATGTAACCTGTCCTATCCTGGCTTTGCAGCTTGCTTCTGACCTCCTTTTGTCTTCTCTTTACAGTTGTGCAGCATATAAAACGCCACAATATTGTTCTTAAAAGAGAACTGGGAGAAGGAGCCTTTGGCAAAGTCTTTCTGGCGGAATGCTATAACCTCTGTCCCGAGCAGGACAAGATCTTGGTGGCAGTGAAGGTAAAAGAATCTAGAATTTCCACTACCAATTCATGCCTGCAGCTAATGGTATTTATTTGTAAATGACCATATTTCCATATTCCGTAACCCAGTGTGACTGCTCTGATGTACGTGGAAGAGTCCATAGGTATGCTGGTTTGGCGCTAATTGGAATATTTCAATAGAGAAAATTACACTATAGGCTGTGAAAGGAAAACATCATGATGTCTACTTCACTCATAGGCTTGCTGAAAATTGTTTGGGGAAAAGAACATAAACTTAGATAAGGCATTCTCTGTCTGTCTCTCTGGGGACACAGCACAGCATCTGGGGTGGTCTAGAAGCTTCTGGCTCTGGCTCCTCTGCCGATTAATTTTCACTAACCACTTTTCTTCTAACCTCCCTGGCCGATCCTCCTAATTTACCTTGTGCGTAAGGCAAACCTTGGAGTAAGGTACAGGGGTGGGGAGAAGGTGGAAGGGTGGTTGGGAGCCCCTCCCGGGGTCTCTGATTTCTGAGAGGGGTGTTGTGTTTCTGTATTACCTTTAACTTGTCTATTTCTGTAACTATTCCTGTATATAGTGTATATATCTGCTTGTACATTGTGCTGAGCTGTAAATAGAGCTTCAGTCCTTAACTTCCAGTTGTCTAGTTCTAGTCTGGGTCGTTTTACAAAGTGTGGGGGGCGGGGAACTCCCAAACCATCACAATAGGGTAATCAGGTACTAAGAGAATGTGATATTTGGTCTTCCTGTAGATTATAAAACAAGAACTGAGTTTCTTACAGAAAAGCTGGGGAGCAGACTGTGTCACGAAGGGGCAAGATCTTCTATGATCTATGATCTATCTAAAATACAATTAGTGTCTAAGTCATTAAAAATACATGTGACCTATATGTATGTCTAAAATACAATCTGTTACTAGCTAGAAGAATAGGCTGTGGGTATAATCGGTAGTCAGAGAAGGCCTTTCTGTGCCATTCTTTCAATCAGCCACTGAAATTCTTTGGGTGTAGTTGTCATTAATGCAGGTGCCATGGTCTAGTCTTGAGGTCTGTGGTATCAGGTTGGACTTGATGATCTTTGAGGTCTCTTCCAACCTTGGTGATACTGTGATACTGTGATACTCTTATAACAAACTTATATGTGCTGTTAAACACTGGCTGTACAGAAATCTAGAAGTCATGATATGTCATACCTGGAGGAGTAATTCTTGATTGTACAGCTCCAGTCAACTCTCACAAAGTACAGTCCAGAGAAAAAGTAAAATACATGAAAACAACCATAACCTTGGAGTTTCAAGTATACAGAGGAGTCCTCATGTTTTGGGAGGAAAAAACCAGGAACAGGAATTTTTCTGGCTCTCCTAAAAGGCACAGACTACTTTATATTTTGGGAATCTTCAAAGGAGTAAGGATTTCCAACTTGATCTCAGAGCCTGGATAGAAAACTTGCTTCACCATGCCAACCCTTTTCATCTCTCAAAAGGGAAAGGCTGAAGTTGATATTGACCTCTGCTTGGGTGTATGCTAGGAAACGGTACTGGTGAAAACTTTAGACTTTGCAAAGTCTCCCTGGCAACAATCTCTTTCTCCATCTGTAGTGTTCTTCCAAAAGCAGAACAAGGTGTTTAGCATTTGAAATATCTTACTAAATGCAGCAGAAATACACATTTAGAACATGAGCTGTTCCTGGGGATTGGAAAATGATTTTATCTGACCGGTCACAATTAGGCAGCCATGTGTACATTTTGGATAAATTATACAGTAAAAGAAGCTAAGTAGATATTATTTTTTAACATGTAAACAAGAAACAGAGATTTGAATCTGGCAGCAAGAGAATGTGAAATGAGGATGGACTTGTAAAGTGCTTTCTTGGTCCATCAAAAATAACAGTTTCTTTTGTGTTTGCCAAAATTACAATCTTTTTGATACTTGTTCAGTCATGTTGTCTGGCGAGTAAAAATGAAGCCCTGCAGAGATGTATCATAGACAGGAGAAAGCAAAAGATAGGAGATGACAAAACTAGATCTGAATGAATTTTCTATTGTATTTTGGTGAAGCTAGAGTGGAAATTGCCTTTCCTCTATCACTTCAAGGAACTGTCTGATAGTAAAATAAAAGTCATTCCATTCATTTCCTCCCTTTGAAAGTCCTGACCAAATGGAGCCTAGCACTTCTGTTAAATGCTGAACAGCACTCACTCACTGCTGCTCTTCTTGGTGTAATTCACCAGAAAGACCATTCAGCCTTTATAGGGAGAGATGTCTTCATGGACTTAGATGACAAATCTATCAGTTTCTGGAACAGATGTCATACAATTTTATTTTTTTTTACCAGCTCCACTCTTTGCAGTAGTGTCCTTAATAAGGATCTTGCAGGCAGCTGTGGGAAAAATTCATCTGGGGACAGGTCAAGCCCATTTTACGTTTCTCACATTGGTTTTTAAAGACGTGGCTCTGACTACCATCAAAGAGTGAATTTTTTGGCAACTCTGGCATTAGATTGATGCCCATATAGTTGAGGAGTTAATTTCCTGAAGCTTCTCACTTTCACTGTGATATCAACTGTACCTCACAGATACCCTTCAGTTATGTTAGAGGCCAAGGGACAGGACCTCACCAGTTGTGCAGAGCTACCCACAAGACTGCATCTGAACTCTGCTGCTGGGCACAGCATTTGACAGTTAAAATGTGTGTGGGGGTTGTGGTTTTGTTTTTTTTTTAATCTCTATCTTCAAGGAGCAGACCTGGATGTCAGCAGTGAAAGGCAGCTTCTCTTGGCACATATCAAGGGCTATAAAGAGCTTCACCCCTGTGGGCAAAGCTGCAATGCACCTGTCTCCATGAAACAGATTCAGTGAGCCTAGTGGGAATATATACTTCATAAAGAGTAAGCTGGTGTCAAGAGCTTTTTGGCAGCAAGGAATTGCAGGGTCACCTGCACAGAGGTGATCAGGATGGTTGGTGGTCCCTGCCTGTGACTGATGGTTGCTGGGCAACTGTGTGGTTCACACCTGACCTGAAGCATCACTCCATCTGACTTAATACACACCCTTCTCTATTCCAGCCCACTGCTATCTGAAATACTGATGTTGCTGCAGCAAATTATTTAGAAGCTAAGAGACCCAGAAAAGTCTGGGGAAGATAGAAAATTAGTCTTGGTATGAGCATCCCAAAATTTTTACTTCTTGGAATAAAAGAAAGTAAAGTTGTTTAAATATGTTAAGACCATTAGTTTTTGAGAGGAACACTGAGTATTTGGAAATGCTTTCTGTGGGTGAAACCTTGTGAGCAGACATCTTAGCCAGAGGTTAAGCTGGTGGCATGTGCATTGTGCTAGCCTTACCTGCATGTGAATTTGCACGTCGCATCTGTACTCCGTTTGCTGTAGGCATTTAAAGAGGCCAGAATGTGGAGGAAGGAAAAGTTACTGTTTCCTTGTGGGCTATTTTGTGAGGCCACAGTGGTTAGGCCTGGGTCTGTACTATCTCCTGATAGAGTCAAATGCCCAGGTATAGTCTCTAACTAGTTTAACCTGGCTGGAGGTGGAGGTGTGAATGGCTATTATGGGCACAGGTTAGCTACTGTTTCTTGAGTTCCGTGGGAGGGTGGGGAAGGCTTCATCTTGTGCTGCTCCAGGGTTGTGCTCAGGTAGCAGACTGCTATGTGCATGAGTCCTCAGATCAGAAAATGGTCAACACCTCTTCTTAATTTCTGGAGGATATATACCACACTGTTCTTGTGTGGTGATGGGAAGCAGTAGTAAGAATTTCATAGGACAAGTCTGAGATGGTGTAAAAGACAGCTGTCATGAGAATTTTATTACCAAGTTATACTGATGGTGAGAGCCACATTGCCCTGCTCTTACTCTGACTCACCTGTGAATGCTGCTCTGTGGTGTCAGGATGGACTAAGGAGTTGGCATTTTGCACTTGCTACAGAGCACAGGTCTGTGGAGACCAGGTGGTGTGTGAATACCTGGACTAGAACTCTGTAGGAAAATAATCACAGAGTGGTGGTCTTACTGCTGTAAGGATGGACTCAGTGGATGTGGAACTCCTGTAATAGCCAGAGGGCCCCTATGTTGCCTGAGGGATTATGTCCTTCCACCTGTCATTGAAAAGTACATGTGGTTGTATCTCAGTTCCTACTCACAGAAAAACTCCTATCAACTGGTGACAGTCCTTTGTATGCAGAGCTTTGGTGTACTTGTCAGTAATGATAATAGTAATGAATATGTCTTTTTCTTTCTTTGTACTCTTATGATTTTATTTTGGATTTATTTTTTCTCTTGCACTGCGAACAAGCTAAATGCATTAGTCAATGTCATTTCTATGTAAACTTCACATACTTACTATTTTTTTTCACTTTTCAGTCTCCCTTTTCTGTAACTATGTAACCATGCACTGTGTCTACTCCGTGCAGTCTAAGAAATAATTAAAAGAGGTTTTTACAGTGGTGGGTGACAAAACTTCAAGTCATCTCTTGTTAGTAGAAACCCTGACTGAGTTTTACCTGGATTTTAGACCGTTCTACATTTGCTGTTTGACAGAAAATGTGAAATTGCCATGGCAACTGCCCTGTCATGTGATAATGTTGCTGTTTCTGTGAGATAAAAAGCATATTCTGAAGTATAGACTATGCTATCCTCACAGGACAGAACTGACAATATTTTCACTCATTTTCCAGGGAAGGAACCTACTGTAAAGTGCATCAGTCTATACTCTTCCTTGTCAATTTTTGCAGGTTACAGTATCACCAGGGTTGGAAGAGACCTCAAAGATCATCAAGTCCAACCCATTACTGCAGACTCAGGACTAGGTTACTGCTTTGTAAACATGAAGTTTGTATGAACATGTTTTTCCAGTTCTGTTGTTGAGAAGAATTAGAGTCCATTTGCTTTGCACATGAAAACACCAGATTAAACTCCAGTGGCAGCAGAATTCTGCCCTATATAGCAGAGATTGGTCTGTATCATGCTAAAGCATCATCTTAGAGCCCAGAAGTGTTGGAAGGCATTTCAGTTTTAGTCCTTGACTGGTTCAGATGTGATTGTGTGGTGACTGTAGTGGGCAGCCAGTTCTATACCCACCTCAGGTTTTAGAGCTGTGCATGCTAATATCACAGAATCATTGAATTGTTATGGTGGTTGTGGTTGCATGCATCCATAGAGCCTGAAATCCATAGAGAAAAGCCCCTGAATGCAGTAAATGGCTATCCAGTCTTTCCTGCTCCTTGTCCTGCCATCCAAACCTTATTATGGTAGTTACTCATTTTTCAAGACCTGTCATTGCCGTTTCTCAAGTAAAACAAGTGTTTCCTCCAACAGCCATGTTTTAGTCCATTCTTCACAGATGCTCATATATAATACTAGAAAAGTGGACAGAATCATCTTTGTTAAAGAAAAAGCTTGAACAAATTATGACTATTGCAGCTAGAAACTGAATTTGCTGGCAAAGTAATTTCACAATATCTATTTGTTCTGTGCCAGTTCTCATGAATGTGGTTGGTCTTATGTTCTGTGTGTGAATTCAGGTTAGAAAATAAAGTGACAAGATGGCCATGAAAAAGTGTATTTAATTAAAACTATTCCATTACGTTTATGTCTCATTTTCCTTTGTATTAAGTCTAGATGTAGTTAAACTCCAGAGGTGAAGAGCTCAGACATCAGTTTCTAGGAATAATAATGTGTGAACATTACTGTTTCAAAAATATTGCTTGAATTAGTAGAGTGCAGTCACTGTACCTTTTGACAGTAGAGCCTAGTAGTGGTTTATTGTCAATTAGAGTTATTTCTCATTTAACTGGTGTCAGAATTTGCCTTTTTTTTTTCTTCTTTTTTTTCCCCTTTTTTTTTTCTTTTTTTTTTTTTTCTTGGTGTGCATAGAAATGTCTCCTTGCTCAGGAAGTGTAGCTCTTACGAAATCTGTAAGCACCTACATGTGACAGTTTAAGTGGCATTATTTCATTACACAGGATTTAAGCATTGTATTTGATTTTATATCAATATATTTACTTCAAGATGAAAATATGCAAGAGCTTAAACAAAAAGGGATGAGAAAAACTGATACCTCAGAATTCCAATCTACATCTACTTACTCTCTATCAATTTAGAATTTTTCCTCTAGTTATTTATATATGTGCTTAATCTTAGACATGTGAGTAGCTTTACTGGTTTTCAAGGCAATTCCTGTCTGAAGTCTCAGATTGTAGGTTCTGGTCCAGGGACATACCCCTATATAAATATTCCTAGCATACAGCACACTATAGGGGCCAACATCAGCAACTGCAAGATTACTGATACATAAAGAATGTGTCCATGTTCCTGCTAAATACTTTAAACAAACTGAGCTTTATTTTAAAGAACCTATGACAAAAGTAGACACTAACAGTCTACCAAGGTTTACCTGCATTCAAACCTAAAGATATAAGCCAGCTCTATACAAGTGTATGTTTTGGATAAGATCAGTTTATCTGTTCTGTGTTTGGAAAACACTCAGCAAAGCAAGATGACAAGTATTCCTACATCCTCTTACAAGAAAAGTCACTGTTTGAGATTATGTGGCAGAAGAATGAAAACTATATTGCCATTATTTAATTGCATTTAAACATCACACTTGTACATCTAGAAGAGTTAGTATGAAAGTACTTATAGTAGCCTTCCAGTATCTGAAGGGAGCCTACAGGAAGGCTGGGGAGGGACTATTTACAAGGTCTTGTAATAACAGGATGAGGGGCAATGGGTTTAAACTGGCAGAGGGGAGATTTAGATTGGATGTTAGGAGGAAGTTCTTT
>VWZE01001165.1:44015-58134 GCA_013396675.1 Eubucco bourcierii
CCTGCAAAGGACTGACAGACTTCTCAAATATCTCTCAGGTGTATCACATAATTGGACAGCATCAGTCTTTGAAGCTTGGATTTCTAACTTCTAGATCACTCCTGCCCTGTCACATAGTCCCTTTCATCAAAGTAAATGTTGCATGTAAATAGGATCCTACTGTCAGGACTTCCCCAGAAGGCTGCTCCACAACTTTGCTGTACTAATGGCTGCAAAGTTTAATTTTTATCAGCAACCTGAATTAACTCATGACTAATGTACACCCAAGTGATCAACTCAGACCCCTCTGTTCCTACTCCTTATATGCCTCAAGTGTATGTAGAAAAACTATTCCTGTTCTGTCCCCAACTGTTTTGTAGAGTTAAAAAAGGCACATTGTCTGAAGAAAAGGTTCCTCATTTTTCTTCTCCTCATAATAGCCTTCTCCCATGACTTGTAGTGTGTGGAATAGCAGTTTTGTTTTATCAGTCTGGTAGACACATCACTAGGACTGTGAGCAGTATTTTCCAAATGAGATTTTGCCCATTCTTGGATCAGAGCTACTTCTCAGCCTTTAATGAAAACACGCTGCACAGTACACCCTAGACATGCATAGACTGTGTGCCATTGGCACACAGTCACTGTCAAATTGTCAAACAGTGCCCTGGGCCACTCTCATCTTCCATTCTTTCCAAATGAAGAACATCCCCCTTTTTTGAAGTTTTTGGTTTCAATCCCACAACTTTCCACTTCATACTGGCACTTTTTGTACCTCTGGTGTTTGAGAAGGAATGTTGTCCCTTTATTTTTAGCTTATTTGGGGGCTGTTTCTTTAAATAAATAAATAAATAAATAGAAGTTCAGGCCTTGTCTAATTTGGTGGTGAAACACTAGAGAAACAGAATTGTGGTGTTATAAAGTAAACATCTATGGGAGTGAGAAGGATTTGTAAGGAAGTTTCCCAAAGTTTTGTGGGTTTTTTTCTTATATTTTGTTTCTTTGTCACTTTTATTTAGTGTTAACATTAAGTGAGTATTTTGGGAGAAGATGTCTTTGCAAAACACAGAGTTCCCATGCACTTTCAATTAAGATGTGAGAAGTTATTGCACTTCTTAGCCTCCCAGAAAGGCTTCCAGAAAAACTAAGTATTACACAATTTGCTATTCCAGACCACTTATAAAAATACCCAGGTTTCTACATAGAAAGGTCAAAAACTGTTTTGAGAAACCGTTTTGACACTTTAGAACATTACAGTCCTCAGCAAACAGTCCCAATTCTGATGTATGCTGTTGCTTAGCAAAGCCAGAGCAGCAGTTTGAAGACAGTGAAATAACATTAGTATTAGAGCAGTGAAGTGGCAAAGAGCATCTTGCCTGCTAGGCATAGTCCATCCTTCATGTGTGAGCCTAATATTATAGAGTGCTGTATTTCTGGCAACTGCATGACACTTCTCTGGTGGCTGTCTGTGTGGAACATTTGCTAGAAGACAGAGCTAGTGTAATAATCACCGAGAGTGAGCTCGCTTAAGCTGTTTCCAGTGCTAAATGCCTATTTGCAAAGAGAATTAATGCATGACAGCAAGAGGTTAAAAAAAGAAAATGCTGGTTTATCATTATTTGGGTTGTAACTAGTCCAGGATCACCACAATACAAATGTTTACAGTGAGGAACAAACGTCTGTCTATTCTGAAAGGGCAGTAGCAGCAAACACCTGCAGGTCTCAGCTGTCACTACAGAGATGAATACATGTGTGGGGGAGTTTGAAGAAGGCTGCACTAAAGAAAACAAGAAAGAGTTACTGAGAAGTCAAGCAGCTTGTCAAGGCATCCTCGTAGGTGTGTGTATTGAATTGTCACAGTTTGAAGGCACAGTTTGAAGGCTTTTTATTAGGTGCTATTTTTGCATCCGTTGCTCAAAAGGAAATTATCTGCTTCCCTATATGGACTTCTTGGCTTTCCAACTCCGTCAGAGTCTCTCTGCATCATGTGTAGTGCTGGGGAGGACAGAGGGGCCCAGCAGCCCTGGAGGGTGTGCACAGATGACTTCATTCCACTGGAAGGAGTACAGGAAATAATGGGCCAGTGGAGAGATGTAAATCCAAACTAACTGCCTTTAAGTTGGTACAGTAACTCTGAACTCAGAGTAACACAAACACAAGCAGAATCATGCCTAATGATTTTAGAGTGCTTTCAGGAGATTCCTAAAGGTCACCTCAAATGCCAGCGTTTAGAAAATTGTATACACCAGCATCATCCTGATGCTAAAGGATTAGCAGCGTGGTTTGATGTGTGCTCCTACTTGCCTATGCTGCAGTGTGTTCTGCTGTGTACAGGAAGCATGTTCTTTCCCCAGCTCTTTCTTACAGATCTCTGACTGCTAGTGCTTTGTCTGGAATTGCAGTCTTCTAACCTGCTTAGTTCAACTCAGAGGGGATAGATTTAGCTTTGTCACAAGCAAGTACAGTTCTTTTTCAGTACGTCTGCAGATGTAGTCACATCCCAAATGAAGTTTTCTCATCAGATTTCACACCAGGGTCGTTGGTCCTGTAGTTCTATTTCCATGTGTTTTCACTGACACAGATCCTAAGAGAGGAGTCCAAGGGAGTTTTCCACATTAGTGCCAGGAGAAGAAACATCAGATATCCAGCATGTATAGTACACTGCATTTAACAATGAGTTCTTACTACTCTCTGTCTTGCAGGATTAATGACAAGGCAGTAATACAGAAAACTAGATTTTTAACTAGGAGGTTGTGACGTATGTTGTTTTACCAGATTTGAGCTCTTACATAAACTGTGCAAGTGGAAAGTCAGTCCCATGGCTTCTGGAGCACATTCTTCTTCAATCAGTGAGATCAAATAGATAGAAAGGGCAGAAAAACATAATATCTAGGTTGAAATTCAAGCTGATTAAAATTACCTTGTTTCTGTGCCCAGTTACTTACTTGACTACTCATTGAATTTGGGTGTCTAATTATTCTTTTGTAAATCCACTCTCACTGGATTTGCACCAGTGTAGTTCTCATGCAGGATTGTCAATAAAATCTTGAGAAAATAAATTTAGTCAGGGAGTAGTATGGCCTGACTGGTGCTGAGTACAGGGGAAGAATAATATCCCTTGTCCTACTGGCCACGCTGTTCCTGATCCAGGCCAGGATAATCTTGGCTCTCCTGGCCACATGGCCACACTGCTGGCTCATGTTCAGCTACAGTCTACCAGTACCCCCAGGTCCCTTTCTGCCTGGCTGCTCTCCAGCCACTCTGTCCCCAGCCAGTAGCATTGCTTGGGGTTGTTGTGGCCAAAGTGTAGAACCCTGCACTTAGCCTTCTTAAATCTCATCCCACTGGCCTCTGCCCACACATCCAGCTTGTCCAGATCCCTCTGCAGAACCTCCTACCCTCCAACACATCAACACCTGCTCCTAACTTGGTTTCATCTGCAATCTTACTTAGGATGGACTCAATCCCCTGGTTCAGATCATCAGTAAAATACGGAACAGGACTGGGCAAAGCACTGATCCTTGAGGGACACCAATAGTGACAGCTGCCAACTGGATCTGGCACCATTCACCACCACTCTCTGGGCCCAGCCCTCCAGCCAGTTCTTGAACTGTATCAGAGTGAATCAGTCCAAGCCATGAGCTGCCAGCTTTGCCAGGAGCTTGTTGTGGCAGACAATGTCAAAGGTTTTGCTGAAGTCCAGGTAGAGTACATCCACAGCCTGTCTCTCATTCACCAGGAGGGTAAACTGATGATAAAAGATCAGGTTGGTCAGGTAGGACCTGCCCTTCCTAAACCCATGCTGGTTGGGCCTGATCCCTTGGCCGTCCTGTACGTGCTTTGTGATGGCACTCAAGATGACCTGTTCCATAACCTTGCCTGGCACTGAGATCAGGNTCTGTCAGTTCAGGAGGCCAGTTGTCCTGGAGACAACGTGTCTCACTACTGAAGACTGAGGCAAAGAAAGTGTTAAGTACCTCTGTCTTTTCCTCACCTCTTGTTACTATATTCCCCTCTGCATCTAATAAGGAGTGGAGGTTGTCCTTGCCCCTTTTTTTGCCATTAATATATTTATAGAAGCATTTTTTATTCTCTTTAACAGCAGTGGTCAGTCTAAGTTCTAAATGAGCTTTTGCTTCTCTAATTTTTTTCCTACAAGACCTCGTAACATCCTTAAACTCTCCCTGGGATATCTCCCTTTTTTTCCAAAGTTGATACGCCCTCTTGGATGTGTATGTCAATCAAAAATTTAATCAAAGCATTTGAAAATTTTCAAATGGAAATTTTCCCTCTGTTTATATCTGTTAAAAGCTTTGAGAATTTATTTTTCAGTCCCACTTTGGTTATAAAGCAGATTGTACAGTTCTCAAATGGATGGAAATTTTGGGTTTCCCACCCCATTTTTAAAGCATTTTAATGGTATGATTTTCAACAGGGTTACTCCTGCTGTATGCAATTGGTAAGAGTCTTAGTATCCATATGCATGCCTATAAGGAATAGCAGGAAGTTTACACAGTCAGCATCACTGGTGGCTGACACAAGCTTTTCTGTTGAGGGGCTCTTAGCACAGATGTTCATTAACTTAAAAAGTCCTTTTAAAATTATATATACAAAACTGAATCATTCTCAAAAATAACCACTCATATGGATAAAAATTGCAGGAATACAGTGATTCACACATTGAAATTAGCTTTATGAACTACAATTTGGAGAGCTTTGCAGAACTCTGATCAAAATCGGCTCATTCCATTAAGTAGCAGCACAGCCCTACAAAGCCATTTTTGCAGGTGCCGAAATTATTTGATCGCTGTTTAGATGTTTAGTACATCATAAGAGGGCCATGTCCTCAATCCCAACTCTATTCACAATTTGCTACATTATAGTTGGAATATTGTAGTTGGGGGATCGGTGGAGGCTTTTTCCATTGACTTTAGTAGAGCAAATGTTTTGCCCTGTGCTTTGGAAAGGGAAAAGTTTACAGGCTGAATTTTCTACAGACCAGGCAACAGAGCAGCGAAAGAAATGATGAAGGATTTTTTTTCTTGGGATAGGTCATTGTGCAGACCTTAACAGCATTTAGTAATTTTAGGGAGGATACTCCTGTGTGTATCGGGAGAAAGATGTTGTACTGTAGTGCTACAGATTGTCGGTTTTGGCAGGAAATTTGCAAAGCAAATGACAGAACTCCAAAGGTTGACTTTGTGATGTGTGATGCACATAATGTGAGGAAAAGTTGGTGTGGGAACAAAATGAGGCTAAGAGATCTCTGGGAGCACTGTGAGCACAGTCAGAAACTGGAGCAGCAGCCCCTGGCTGCTACAGAGCACTGGTGCACCTTGTACAACTGTGCTACAGCCCCCCACTGATGGTGAGGACAGCACAGAAAGGCCACCCAGAGGGAGCAGGACTAAATAAGTTCTCCTTTGAGGACCGGTCACAGAATCAGCTCCCAGCAGACTTTTTGCATGCTTCCAGCTGGAAGATTTTCTTATGCAAATAATCTCTCTCCTTGCAAAAGGAAAGCAGTTGCTAGGCAGTTCTCCTAAATATGCACTTTTTTCCTGGGCTCAAAGAACAATGGGCACTCTTTAGGCTTACAGAACTCAGGAAGCACAGAAAAACAGAAACAGACAATTAGACTATGAAGTGCTACGTGTAACAGGATGGATTGAGAGGATGAGAGAACAGTATCAGCTAGAAATAGAGCAGAGCCTCCAAATCTGGCTCTGTAGATTTGTGCATGCATAGCAAAGAGCTACAGATGAGTGAAATGAGGAACAAGGGAAGCAGTGTGTGACACAACAGGTCGTTTAGTTCTCTGGGTTCTTCAGGGATCTGATGTAGCACATGGCCAACCAGGCAGCTTGCGTGTGACCACTCCAATATGGAGGGATTGCAAGTTGTGTAGTTGTAATGCATCTGCCTTTGTGAAACCTTTTCTATATCAGACATCATGAACAGTACTGATTTTTTTGACAAGTAGTCAGGAACACCTGTCCAAGCTTCCTAAACAGTGTGCACCCCGGAACTGAGATGATTTTGCATACTGTAAGCTCAAGAACTTCAGATAACTTGGCTTTACATCAGTTTAATCTTACATAAAATGGAGCTGAACACTTATAAAGTGCTGTCAGGCTCCTAGCTGTGGCCTAACTTTGGGAAGAGATGAAGGCCTGATTTAAGTTGAATGAGGGAATATGCATCTGGTATTAAGGACTGACAAAAAGACTTTAGAAAAGGTGGTGGTAACACAGGTGCTTCTGCCTCCATCAGGCAGGTAAATAAACCTGAAGAAGGAAAAAAACACATGAATGAGAAGTAATTTTGTTCCTCCCAGAATACTGAAATGCTTTCAAGGTATACCTTAATACTCTAGAATTTACTTTCAGAAGTTGCTATTTACCTGTCCCTTACCAGTATCCTTGCAAAGCTGCTCTCCAACCCTCAAGGATTTGAAGAGCTTGCATTACATATAATAAAGAATCAGTTTCTACCCGCTTCTCTAGTTCATCCAATCCAAGGCTCTGATGTCTTTGGTTTGGGAGCAGAGTCATATCCATTGAAAAGAGATATCAACCCTGAGAAGTGATAAAAATGAAGCTCTGAAATTATTGCTTTATTTAGTCTTACATCTTTGTGTCTGTCTGGTTATCTCCTCCAATAAGACATAAAAGTCATCTTGTCTGTGTTGAAGCTGTTCCCCAACATGTATTTCTGTTGGTCTAAAGTTTAACACACTGAGTAGATGAGCCTTACCTTAATGCCTGTGGAAGAATATCTTTGCTCAAGTTACACCTTTTCTTTGCTGAGCAATGTAATTAGCTCTTAAATTATTTTTCTTACTCTTGATTTGACCTGAAATAATAATGTTTTTAATGTGCTGTGTAATTTTTTTTTTCCTTTGTGACAATTGGGAGCAAAGACTGTGATTCCGGTTTTGTTCATGGAGCTACATCCCCTATATATTATGTAACCAGGAACTCTGCAAAATTGGTTGAAATTGGTCCAAATGTGTACAAAACCCACATGAAACCAGAATGCTTAAATTCTTGCAGAAGAAATGTGGGACTCTGTAAAGTGTCTTTTTCTTCCTGACCCCTTTTGCTAAGGGCAGAATTGTGAACAAATGACGTAGAAGGGGAAGGTGTGTGTAGTCAGAAGGGTAAAGAGATATTCAGACAACAGTTTATTACTGTCTCAGAAACAAATGTGTATGCACTGGCATGAATGAGAGTGCAAACCAGAATCTTCTAAGTGTAAGCCTGAAAAAAAACCTGTCAGGAGCAGCAAAGAGCTCAGAGAAGCCCAATAGCTTTCAAGGTAGACATGGATACACTTTAGAACGAGCCCCTTGATACTTGGGGCTCATCAAACCTTACTTTGGTCCTCTGTTCCAGGTAGCTGTGTTTGAACTTTCCTCCACAGCTGTGAGTCCTGGAAGTGAAGATTTTAAAATGTTTAATTACCAGCATTTCAGTTATGCACACAGTCACACACCTAGAAGCTGGGACTTTAAAGAGCAGTTATAGTGGAAGATTTTTGATAATAGCATGAAAGACTACAAATCTACATCTACAAAAAATAGCAAGCCTTTGTGATAAAGGAGTACATAGTGAAAATAAAATAGATTAAAAGCCATCTAGAGATAAGGGAACCTTGAGACTAGCGAAAATTAATATGATCTAAACCATTAGTTTTACAGCCTGTGCAAATTTTGTAGAAGACAGAAACACACTGGTATTCAAAAAAGGAAAAATTCCTAGCTTTCAGACCAGTGAGCAAAATGGTGTTGGCATCAGTGGGGACAAGTTATTTACCTTTATTAATTGCAGATCTTTAATGACTTTACATCTGTTTTCATTTCTATATTCACTACCATATCTTAAGGGTGAAAAAAAAAATCACATTAGCCTGTGATCCAATCTTTGTGTGAAACACTGTGAAGCAAGCAAATGCTTTGCTGGAAATGTTGGCTTTTTTTTAAAGTAAGTTGGGTTGGGGTTTTTTATGTAAAATATGATGCAGTCTGAGCCTCTCTTAAAATATTTTTTGAGTAATATAATCTAGTTCATTCCAAAGGAGTCTGCGTGAAGGGAGTCCTTCAGGTTATTTTATGACTTGCAAGATTATGTCTTTATTAATTTGAACTTAATGGTGTACACAGAGAAGGAGAACTCTTATCAGGGCAAAGAAATCACTCTCATTTTAGTTCCCTTTTTCTTTTTCATTTCCATTTTCTTCTCCTTGTTTTTTTCTTTTCTTTTTTTTTTTTCTTTTTTTTCTTTTTGTTTTGGTGATACAATTTTAGGAAGATAAAGAACTGTTCATTAAATGTATTGCCAGATAGTCTTTGAGAACACATCAGTGTTGCAATTGTTTCACTGCCATTTTCACAAAGTGTGATGTTATCTGGAGAATATAGATTCTTTCCAGATTGATTTAACAGATGCCTGTCACCACCAAATCACTTTGAAAGGCTAACTGAAAGGCTGGGCTTTTTGCAAGTTACTGCTCTGCATGCAGTCCTTTTGCAGCTGATTATGCTGCCAATGTTATTTTCTGACAGTGAGATATAGTGCAGCATAGCTGACTGGCAGTATCCTTGTAAGAGATTTTTCTTGCTTGTGAGCTAAGCAAAGGGCAGGGTCCTGCGTTCTTGGCACACTGTCATATGCATGAGCTGTTTGTTTTTGGATTCAGCAAGCAGAGTTTTAAATCATCTTTAGCAAAACATAACAGAGAAAAAAAAAAAAAAGAGAGATCAAAATAGAGCTGAATATTTCATGCCATAATTTTGGCAGCATGTCTCATCTTGCTTTCTACATCGAAAGCACCAATGAAAAGCAGAGTTCTGCAGTTTTCAGTTGGGTGACTTTTCCATGCTCCTTGAGTATCATCACATATTCTAGGACTAGTCTCTGATGCCGTATCAGCCATTTTCGTAGAGGAAATGGTCTAGTGGTGCATACTTACATTAGAAAAACATAACCATATTAAAATGAAGCTCAGTGGCAATACACAATGAGTGGAATGTGCCTCTCAGCAGAAAGCTCATAGCTACTACTTGAATCCACAAGATAAAACTTACGTATTGTGTAAGATATTGCAGCCATTTTCTGTAGAGGGGAATTCTGCTGTAAGTAGTGGAAAGATCCATCTTACACAACTCTTACCTGTTTGCATAGAAGCACATACTTGTCATTTTTAAACATCAATCATGCTTGCAGAACAGTTTTGACCAACAAATATCTCCATATCAGTTTAGAGAGGGACTAAAGAGTGGGCTTGGAGCTGGGCCAGCTTGCACATGCCTGCATATTATGCAGTATTAACTTCCTTGTTTTCTGTCGCAATCAGCTTTAGTTAGAAGAACAAAACACTAAATAGAAAAGGAGGAAACTGAACACTATGCTGTATTACTTGCAGGAGGAAGTCCTTCAGATACAACTTTAAGCACAGCTAAAATGGCATAAACTAGGGAATACAAAGGAGTTTAACAGAGCTTTACACAGCTCCGTGGTACAACATGAGGCTGAAGGTATGCCTGTCTGCCAGCACTGCTAGGTCTAAAACTGTGACATGAGCTTGATGTAGACTACAGAGCTGTTCAGAAGCAGAATTAGTGCTCCTTTTCTGGGATGTACACTTCTCTGCCTGAGCTGCTTGCAAAGTCCAGGCTAGCTGCTTTAAAGGTGGCTTGTGTTTGTATGTTCTCAGTCATGTCATTAGGCATATGGAAAAAAGCATTATGTTGATTAATACAGGGGAAAAAAAACAAACAAAACAATGCTTCTTTCCTTGTTATTCCTTTTAATCTGTCAGTACTTTACAACATCTTAACAGATTTCTTTAAGATAAAAGCCAGCAAAAACAGGAAACAAAAAGAATATATCTGGATCTGCTTATCCTCACCAGTAGGGTGAGTAATTCCCTATTAAAAGTAAAGCTTACAAGGGTACTGATGGATTTAAAAACCACCTGAGACTGTCAGAACTCCTACCTTTCGAATAATTGTGACCTTAACATTTTTGGAATACCTGTTTTCTTCTTGTCCTTCTACTGCTGTTTAAGCAGGTCAGCTCTGAGAAACGGAATGAATTAAGGACCAGTTTAACGATTGGGAAATGTGGATTTTCTTTAAATAAAGGTGCAGAAAGCTGCTGGAAATCATTATCCTAAATCACAGTATAAGATGGGGAGCATTAATTTGCAGAACTAGCTGTGATTTCTCCTCATTAGGGACACTGGATATAAGCAAAAACACACAAGAGGGTAAGAGTAACCGACAAAGAGTGGTATAGTGAAAAGTGCCCAAAGTCATTTGAGATTGATTTTGAAGGGTAGTAAAATAAATAAGAAAGTCCGTTGACTGTTTAAACAAAAAGAGTATGAGGAACAAAGTGTCACCACTGCAGACATGATGATGTGGGAAGGAGAGTTAGCTTGGTGTGAATGCAGCATCAGATCTGGACAGGACAGTGATAAAGATACTGGCAAAGTGGGTAATAGGGCTGAGAACATGATGACTACATCTGGAACAGGCATAGAGAAGAGGTCCATGAATAATGTGAGACATGGACAGCCTGTTTTATGTCAGAAGACAGAGTTTAGCAAGCTCTTTAAGCAGTGTAAGCCAACCCACATGCCCAAAGAGAAGGCTCTGCTCTCCTGGTAGTCTCAACAGCTAATTCCTGTATCATCCTTTTGTGCAGTAGCACAGGTGTTTCTGCAGCCACTGAACAGGCTGTATTGATGAAATAATCCAGCTGAAAAAAAGGTTATGGGGAGGACAGAGTAATTCTTCAAAGCAAAGTATGCCATGAGGGCATTGAAGCTATAAGTCTTTGTTAAAGGAGAGTCTAAAAGGACTTGCTGTATGAGTGCATCAGAAGAGTAAATAAAGATCAGGGAAGGAAAAGTACTATTTAAACTAAAGGACCTTGTTTGCATAAGAACAAATGAGTACAAACTGATGACAAACCAATTTAAGCAGGAGACTAAAAAAAGGTTTCTATCCATCAGAGAAATTAAGTTCTTGGGCAGCCTGTAAACTAGGAAGAATCTGTCTCATTTTAAGGTGGTACTGTGCAATTTAAGAAACAGATGATATAATGTAGGCATACTATTTGACAGGGTGCAAGAAGACCAGAGGATTCACAGTGCCACTCACAATTCTTAGCTGGTACCTTGAAACACATAAAGAACTAGAATTACTAATTGTGTCAGAAGTGCTTGTTTCGGGGGAGTGTTGACATGAATAACAGTTCCAGAGGTACTCCAGCACTCTGCTCATCTTTGTGGTCCTCTTCTAGACTCAATCCATCAGGCTCGTGTCTCCCTTGAGTTGGGGGCCCCAGAGGTAGACGCAGTACTCCAGGCAAGGTCCCACCAGAGCAAAGTAGAAGAGTAAAGTCACCTCTTTCAACCTGCTGGCCACGCTTCTTTTGGTGCAGTTCATCCCATCTTTAGTTTGTATAGAATATGCAAAGCAGAGTTACTAACATTTGTGAAAGACAGATTAAAGTGGTTGGTTTTTCATGGCAAGAAAGAAGTTTTTAAGATAGAATATTTATGTATGGAAATAGTTGCCAGTAGCTCTGTAACTGTTACTTACAACTTAGATTCTCTCACTGCTTATGAAACAGTGCACACAACAGAAAAATCAGGCCTCACTTTGTATTCTCTCTTTGACCATGGTAAAAATGGTTCTTCAGTTCTGCAAGCAGTCCCCCTTCCTTTGACTTTTGTTAGGTTTAATTAGACTTTCTCCCTCTACGCTCCAGGTAGACTGGGTTCTAGCTTTACAGTTGCTTCAATTTAACTGCAGGCAGAACAAATACTGCGGTGACCTTGTTGTTTCGCAGTGTCCTCCGTTTGTTATTAGGTAAAGTCAGAATATTTTAAAGGATGAAAACATGTGAATTGTTCTTCTCCTCCTTTATGTGTATGCCCTTTATATTTTTCTTCACATTTTCAATCTGAAGTTATCTTTTCAACCCTTGCTTATCTCAAAAACATGAGTGGGTTCTGTTTGTAACAGAGTTTATGACAACCTCTGCTGGTTCAGTGAGTTGAAAGTTACCCCTTAGGTCAAAAAGCTACAGCTTTGCTTGCAAAGTGATCAGGGCATTGGGTTTCCACACTGGATTATGCCAGGTTCTTACTGGAGTTTTAGTGTATTACAGATTCATCACATTTGTTATTGCATATTACACCCCCTTCTTTCGTAGAGAGCATTACAACCTTAGCCACCTAGCCATCTAGAGCTTTCCAGTTCTGAAGATCTGTTCAAATGTTGGAAACCCAAATATGACGATGAAGAGAGTCACAGTCCAAGAATGGTATGACAAACAAGACACCCATATGACAGTCTTCCTGAGTATTGGATGATGGAAATGGGGAAATGGACAAAAGCTATTTTTCCTGTCAGATACAATAGCAGGAGATATAATAAAGCAAATCTCTATCTGTTGCTCCTGCAAGGTGAAAGGTATTTTTGTCTCACCCCACTTTTCCTTACAACACCTAGAAAAGAGGAATATTCTTATAGAGAAGGACCAGTAGAAGTTGCCTTTTAAAGTTCACTTAATGGTTCATTCTTTCTTCAGTTGCTGAGGCTGGGACCAAGTTGAATAGCATCAAGATCAGTTGCTTGATTTCCAGCAGATGTCTGGGTACATTGTTCTGGTCTTCCTTTTAATTCCAAGCACTGGAAGCCTTGAGGAGCAGGAAGCACAAGCCTCAGACTAGTGATGGAGCTTCTGCTACCAGAGATTCTGCAGCTGTAATTTTAATTATATAGGATGATCTTTTGCCTTTTACAAGAGCACTACTCAGAATTTTAAAGCATTCTGGAGACTTCTGGGGACAAGAAGGTTAAATTATAGTTATTACCAGACAGCTATTTCAAGATTACTATCCCACTCTTGTGAAACACAAACAAAACAAAGTTTACTTGTCCTTCCAAAATTCTTCTGGCATTCAACTTCTAACTTGCAAATTCAAACCCTTCAGCTCAACATTTTCTTCCGCTTTGTAGAAAAAAATGTAATCATTACGGTTTCAAATGTGTTAGACTAAGGTCCTGAAATTAAAGGACACACATACTCATGTGATTTCAATAGGTTTTGATGTGTAAAGCCTAAAATTGGAATGTGCATACCCAAATTTGTATATTGTCCTACCTGTTTTCATGGGTGTGTTTTGCCAAACACGTCCCAACATAAAAGCCCTCTTAGCCTTCTCCAGTTATATTCCCTGAAGTTGGGCTTGCATGACTTCTCAAGCCACTCCAGCACACTTCTGTGAAGAGCTTGGCTCCCATACCAGTATCTGAAGGAAGACAGGTTATAGAATCATAGAGTGCAAGGTTGGAAGAGACCTCAAGGATCATCTAGTTCCAACCCCCTNAGTATCTTCTATTTCCACCCCCCTGCCATAGGTAGGGACACCTCCCACTGGTACAGGTTACTCAAGGCCTCGTCCAACCTGGCCTTGAACACCTCCAGGGAGAAAGCAGCCACAACCTCCCTGGGCAACCTGTTCCAGTGCCTCACCACCCTCATTGGAAAGAACTTCTTCCTAACATCGAGTCTGAATCTCCCCTCTGCCAGTTTAAATCCACTGCCCCTTGTCTTGTCATTGCAAGACCTTGTAAATAATCTCTCCCCAGCCTTCCTGTAGACCCCCTTCAGATACTGAAATGCTACTGTAAGGCCTTCTCTTCTCCAGGCTGAAGAGCCCCAACTCTTGTAGCCTGTCCTCATAGCAGAGCTGCTCCAGCCCTCTGATCATCTTCGTGGCCTCCTCTGGACCCGCTCCAACACTTCCATGTCCTTCCTGTGCTGGGAGCAGTTCAGAGCTAATGCCATTAGACCAGTAGATGAGGATCCTTGCGTCTGTGCTGCAATTTGGACCTCCCATGGTCAAATCCCTTTGCTGACATGTTACAGGGAATGGTGATATTTGCATAAAGTGAAATGTGGAGAGAATTAGGCAGGTGGCCACACTCTGATTGATAAAAAGAAATATTTACGTTTCCTCATTTGATGAACATGGTCTAGCAAATGTACAGAGTGAATCAGAGGCTTTGTGGAAAAATACTGTAATTACTTCTTTTTTTTTTTTTTTTTTTTTTTGTTTT
>VWZE01001165.1:61419-73039 GCA_013396675.1 Eubucco bourcierii
GTCTGGAGAAGAGATGACTGAGAGGACATCTGATTAATGTGTATAAATATCTGAGGGGTGAGTGTCAAGTGGATGGGGCCAATCTCTTTTTGGTGGTCAGCACCAATAAGACAAGGAGAAACAGGTAACAATGGGAACGTAGAAGATTTCACCTCTATGTTTCACCTCTACCACCTTATATTGAGAGTGACAGAGCATTGGAACAGGCTGCCCAGAGAGGCTGTGGAATCTTCTCTGAAGACTTTCAAAAACTACCCGGATGCATTCCTGTGCAAACTACCCTAGGGGATCCTGCCTTGGCTAGGAGGTTAGACCTGATGATCTCTAGAGGTCCCTTCCAACCTCTAAAGTTCNAAACAGGTAACAATGGGAACGTAGAAGATTTCACCTCTATGTTTCACCTCTACCACCTTATATTGAGAGTGACAGAGCATTGGAACAGGCTGCCCAGAGAGGCTGTGGAATCTTCTCTGAAGACTTTCAAAAACTACCCGGATGCATTCCTGTGCAAACTACCCTAGGGGATCCTGCCTTGGCTAGGAGGTTAGACCTGATGATCTCTAGAGGTCCCTTCCAACCTCTAAAGTTCTATGATTCTGTGATTCTTTGATAATGCTAACAACCAACTTTCCTCTTTGCTTAAAAAAAAAAAAATATTTTTTCCCTTCCTGTACTCATTTAACATTTTCTTTTTAATTCTTTTTATTTCTTTTTAAATAAAATCTCAGTTGCAGAAGAGGCGAGTCTTATAAAAAGACTTCAAACCTCTTAAAACAGTTTTGTTTCTTAGGCTAGGCCTTCTTGTAACTGACTTGCAAACACTCCTGCTGCACTTAATGTTTTATGCACCAATTTGCACTGTAGTAGCAACTCATATGTGACAGACCTAGTGTATCAAAGTTTATAATGTGGCAGTCATTTTCACAGGACTTAAAACAGAGTCCCTAAATGAAAAAATCCAAATAGACGTTTCCTTTTGCCTTTTAGCTGTAAAGAAAATGTCTCTATAGGAAGTGGGTTGGGCTGTCCTTAGTTGTCGTGCCTGAAACCCATCTCACTGTGCTGCTCAGTCTGTGGTAGATACCCCTGCCTCACAGGACTAACAAACAGGGCCTTTATAGGGTGTCTTGAGTATTTTAGCTCTGAAACCCTGCACCACTAGATGGCATGGCGCATTCTGACTTCTGATCAGAAGTAAATTCCCGTGTTGAGGTGATTGTTCAAGTGGTTTGGACAAAGAATGAGAGTTGAGACATTTATTACATCCCTTGCAGGAGAGAGTCTGCTTAGGATGTAAACAGCTCCAACTAGTCTTCAGAAAAGTGCTGAAAAGTTCTGCTGGGCAGAAAAGCCCAGTTAAAAATTTTCTGAATGTTCCACTGAAAGAACAATGACTTTTTTTCTTCCTTGTTTTGTTTGTTTGTGTATTTTTGGGAGCGTGCCAGTTTTATTGACATTCTGAGGGCTCCCTGCATGAATTAATTATATCATGGGAAACTTTGTGTAGAAAAAAAGGACACCCAAGGAGATTCTTCATGGCTGCTCTGAAAGGAACTTGGTGCAAGTGTCCTTCAAAGGCTGAAATTTTGAATGCTAACTCAGAAAATCTAAGTGTACACTCACCTCACTGCTATTGTATGCCCAGAAATCCTCAGCAGGTAGTTCCAATTGCCACTTGGCCTGAAGCAGGGTCCAGAATGTTTTGGGATACAGAATTGGAGTTGTATTAGATGCCTGCACAAAAAAAGCATCATCGTACTCAGTGCAACAAAGGCTGCGTTTCCTTGTGACTGCAGTTCTGCATCTACCCTGGGAAAGGGAGGCAAGACTGAAAGGCTGGGCACAGGATCACAGCCTTATTGCCTAGGCAGGGATTTGTCTTCTGCCAGCTTGTGCTGAGGCCCCATGGAACCTTTAACCTGCTATAATCAGCAGGTTTTTCTGGCTAAAAATCGCCCTTCAGATATATGAGTCATATTTGGGATTGTCAAGACCCCTTTGATGACATGGCCTGTGCATGTGTTAGGAGTATTTGACCCCAGATGTAAGTGAATGGGAGGTAGAGTGTTGAATTTAAAACATTTTGAAGCAAAATGTAGTTAAGAGAGGGTTAATGGTGTTATTTTCCACTGAATGTCTGCGTTCTTATGCCCAGTGTACACTCAGCTTGTACAGTTCCTTGGCAGAACAACCCAGGCCTGCTCTCACCACAGTCAGCATTTCCCCTTCCCACTCCTCTGCCTTTACACCNTTCCCCTTCCCACCCCTCTGCCTTTACACCCCCTCTAGCATCCTCTTTTTTGAGCTTCATCACCAAAATCTTTTCCAAAGGTTGGTATGGCAGGTTCAGAGCGTTCAGAGGCTCCGTTTCCATGGCAGCCGAGCTTCTCTATTCTCAGACACCAGCTCAGGAGGAGACAGGAGGGAGAGCAAGAGAAAGTCATTAAATGTGCCAATTAGTATGCAGGGCCAGGGCTACCAAGGCAGACAGTGCAGCAAAGACGGACAGCAATAGGGGTGTCCTGGCTGGGTGGTGGACATGGGGAAGATGGAGTTGCAGACACTTGGCTACAGCAGGCAGAGGCTGAAAGGTAGCTGTCTGAGACCACGCCAGACACATACCTACTCTATTACAGATGAGTTCTCCAGTATCATTCACAGTCTGCAAGCTAAACACCCTAGAAATAGGGAAGCCCCTAGTTTCCAGTTGGGCAGTGACAGGGACAAAAATGGTGCACTCTGAAGCTGGTGCATTTGATAACCAGTCAGATATCATGGTGACATTCAGCTGGAGAACTACAGAGAGGTGAAGGAGAAGGGGAGCTTATCTCACACAAAAATACACTTTTTTTTTCTGCTGCCACTTAGCTTGTTACACATGGGAGGCCATGACTTTTAGAAAAGACGCAGCTTGGAGACCAGGGTGCATTTTTATGGAAAAAGGCGACACAACTCCGCCAGATTTCAGATGTGATGCTGAGCCACATGCTGCCCCCTCCAGCAGAGCATCCAATTTCTGTTAGACATAGTGTTTTTCGTCATTTCTAGGCCTGATCTGTTTCGTTGTGTTATTTTCAGATTTCCCTGTTCTGTGAAATATTTGCAGTGTTTTGTTCTGAATTGACTATATTTCAGTCAAAGCTACAGCTACATGTATTTTATACAGCTGTATGCTAGCTGTAAATGTTTTGCAATGTTTCTGAATAAACAATGCAGTGTGACAGCTGGAGATTGTTAGAAGGGTTAGTACTGTTGTGATATAGATATGCTAAAATATTTAATCTCTAAAAGGAAACATTCCGGGTATCTCAGTAGGACATTGAGTGCTGCTGTTTCTGATTTTGATTTTAACAACCACTAATCACTTTCTTTATTATTTCACTTCCCATGGAAAGAATCTACCTAGAGAGATTTCAGAAGGATTATCCTATTAATTAATCATTTGGCTGCTGCGTGGTTTTGTTTAGGCTGTAAGATAATCTATTCCCTTCCCGTTACACGTTTGCTCTCTATAGTATGTTTTAGTGCTTTATCTGGGATGCAGTTAAGACATGGTTTATTGATTTTGTGTGAAGCTTTGTTTGTTTGTTCCTGTCAATGTCTGTAAAACATCTCCAAGTGTAGATCCTGAGTACCTGAGTTGTACATGAAGGGGTTTAGAGCAGGAGAAGAATTCCTCCAGGAACTCCTCCTGGAAGTTGTAATGGAAATAATTCAGGCACTTGTAGTACTACGTTGAGCTACTCTTCATGCCCCTGCCACCCTCTTGCTGTGTCGGACTGCTCAGGGGCTTAAACACTGTGGGAATCTCCTGGATTTTGGGCTCACTTATACTCAAGGAGATGCCCCTGTTTGCAGGAAGCGGCCCTCCAAAAACATAATGTTCCCTTCCACCTCCCAACTCTACAGCAGCAGCAGACATTGCTGAGATTTTCCTTAAATACCTCTGTAGCTGTTGCTTCACTTCATAACCGACTTAGAGGCAGCACAATATGAAAAACTATGCTGTAGAATGTATGACCTAAATTATCAGCCACATTTTAATTTTAATTATCCAAATACATTGTGTTCTAAGTTTACATTCAAACTGAACTCTTTTGCGATCACGTGACTCTTTGTTTTTCTGGAAAACACAAACATTTTTAAAAATTTCTTGCTCAAAACTGTTCCAAATATTTAATTTTATGAAAAGGTTCAGTACTTTTGCCCAATGCAGAATCAAAGGCATTTCAAAACATCAGCAGTTTTCACACAGAGCAGAGCTGGGGTTTTGTGGGTTTGTCAGATAGTCTAATAAGGCAACTGTAAGTAGCCTAAGGAGAAGTTCAGTAAATCAGTTTGGATTTCTTAGGAAAGAGGAGTTTAAAGGGAGGCATTGTTAGTCCAGAAGTGAAAACCTAGCTTCTCTGCTGCCTTGTTGAGTCTTATTTTGTTTATCCCATCTTCACACTCTGCTGTTTCTGATACTTTTGAATCACAATGTATTGGAATCATAGAAACATCATAGAATCATAGAATCACTTTGATTGGAAAAGACCTTTAAGACAGACCATAGAGTCCAACCATGATGTAACTACCGAATCTGGTACTAATCTATGCCTCTTAGCTCCTCATCTGTGCATCTTTTAAACACCTCCAGGGATGGAGATTCACTCACCTGCCTTGGGAGCCCCTTCCAAGGTTTGACAACTCTTTCAGTGAAGAAGTTTATTCTAATACCCAATCTAAACCTCTGCATGTGCAACTGAAACCTATTTCCTCTCATTCTGTCACTTGATACTAGGAAGGAGAGACTGATAGCCACCTCACTACAACCTCCTTTCAGGTAACCATAGAGAACAATGAGGTCTCCTCGCAGTCTCCTTTTCTCCAGACAAACAACCACAGTTCCCTCAACCACTCCTCATAAGACCTGTTCAGTAGACCCTTCACCAGTTTGATTGCCCTCCTCTGGTCATGCTCAGGGCATCATCCTCTTTCTTGTAGTGAGGGGCCAAAAACTGAAGACAACACTCAAGATGTGGCCTCACCAGTGTCAAGTGCAGAGGGACTGTAACTTCACTGGGCCTGCTGGTCACACTATTTCCAATAGAGGACAGAATTCTTTGTCTTCTCGGCCACCTGAGCACACTGCTGGCTCTTGTTCAGATGGCTGTTGCCTGCAGGACTTTCTCTGCTGGGCAGCTTTCCAGACATTCTTCTCTAAGCATGTAGCATAACCTGGGGTTGTTCTGAGCCACGTGCAGGACCCAGCAGTTTGCCTTGTGGAATCTCACATAGCTGGCCTCAGCCCATCTACGCAGCCTGTCCAAATCGCTTTGTAGAGCCTCCCTACCTTCATGCAGATGAACACTTTCACAGCTTAGTGTCATCTGAAAACTTACTGAAGGTGCTCTTGACCCTCTCATCCAAATAAATTCATAAAAATATTAAAGAGAACTGGCTCAAATTCTGAGCCCTGGGGAACAACACTTGTGACCAACTCCATTCCTCACTATTCTCTGGGCCCAGGCATCCAGACAGCTTTTTACCCAGCAAAGTGTCCACCCATCCAAGCCATAAGCAGAGTTCCTCCAAGAGGGTGCTGTGGGAGACAGTGTCAAATGCTCTTCTAAAGTCCAGGTGAACAACATCCACCACATTTCCCTCATTGACTTAGTGGGTTATCTGGTCATAGAAGGAGATCAGGTTCATCAAGCAGGGCCTGCACTTCATGAACCTGTGCTGGCTAGCCTTGGTCACTTACCTACCCTGCACATGCTACTTAATGGCAGTCAACATGATTTGCACCATGGTCTTCTCTGGCACTGAGGTCAGACTAGCAGGTCTGTAGCTCCCTGGATCCTTCTTCCAGTCCTTCTTGCAGATGAGCGTCAGATTTGTCAATCTTCAGTCCGGTGGAGACTGCTGACTGTCAGTCAGTCCATCAACTGAATACAACCAAGTCTTACTTTGCAGAAATAATTATCTCTTCTTTTTTATATTGGCAATATAGAACAAAAAGGTCTAGGGCTTGGTCCCAGATCAACTGCTTCTGGATACCATTACACAATATAAAAATACTATCCATTTATTTAAAATAGTAGGGAAGAAAAGGTGAGTTCTAGAATCTTCATCCCAGCTTATGCTTATAGATCCAGGGCTTTCATTCAGATTAGTGCATTTTTTTTTCTTTTCTATACATAATACCTGTTATTGTCATAATTAATACTAACAGTGATAGTACTTTACAGTATTAAAATAAAATATATTTAAATATTAACAGGCTTGACAATATTAACTATAAGAAGATTTTTTCCATTATTAGATCATGTTAAAATTAATAATTCTGGAGCTTACTTGAGGTAAATACATTGTAGTGATTGTCATTCATTCCAGTGCCAATAATCAGCAGAAAGTGTATAGTAATTCTTCCCTTGCCCTCCAGCTGAGAGCATCATGAACAACTCCCATGACCTTGGCATTACCCTACAGAGATTAATTTCACCCTTAGTGCTAAATCATGATTACAGAATATAAGTCTTAGACAGAAATAGTAAAAATATTTACAGATGCTGAACTTGCTGGTTGTGTTTTTCAGAGAACAAGGATATGGACAGTAATGTCAAAGGATCATTGGCCCAGTGTTAGACATTGGAAAAGAAATTCCTGGTACAAATGAAGAATAAACAAAAGCTATACTTCTGCAAGACTGAATGCACATGCATTAATTACTTTGAAAGGAAAAAAATCCTTGTGATAACGAACACTGCTTCTAGACTCCTAGAAATTTGGGGTCAGTCTGTGTTCTTTCCCCAAATCTATACCAGAGTTTTACTTTATGGGGAGAACCCATCAAGTTGCTCCAAGAAGCTGTGCCCCCTCACTATGTCTATAGCCGTATTTCTGGTGGTGATGGCTGAAAACACAATTTCATCTGGGTTTTCTGACATCTGTTCACAACCTGTGAAATTCCCCAGGAACCAGTGGAGCTGTCTTGACTTTTGCCAGTAAAGGTCCTGTGGGCTCCTGCAGGGCATTGGAAAGCTCCCTGTGTTCTCTCAAAGATGGTTCTATTTTTTTGCCTTACTCTGTTGTTCCCTAATGCTCTCTTGCAGGCAAAAATAAATGAGCAAGGACATTGCCAGAGAGGTGAAAATACATATAGATTTAGTAGTAGTAGTAGTAGTAGTAGTGGTAGTGGTAGTAGTAGTAATAATATTAGTATGAATATTAATACTGTGTTCTTCTGAGCAGTGCTCGTTCTGAATATTGCATTCCTTTAATTGAAGCAGAAAAGGGGTGAGTCTTGTAACTTGACAGTGTTTTGACCATATGTCATCTTATGCAGGAGGTTATTGATGTTTCTAGGTATTTACTGAAATAACTGAAAGGTACATGTAAAATTATAGCTGAAAGAGTCTTTCCAGGATTCAGCCCATCCATAAGAGAGCTGAGTGTAGTAAATAAGAGGGTTATGTGGGACACAGTGCTCACTGATGACTGCTTGTGTACTTGCTTATTTGAGATGCATTGCAATAGGTAGAATGATGACTGGTCATCCATTTGTGTATATGCTAATCCATGGTTCTGACCACTCTGCTTTTGCCACAGCTTCTGTCACCCTCTGTGATACTCTCATGCTCTCACTCTCTTTTTTCTTCCGTTGGTATTCATCTTGATTCCTTTCCCCATTCTCCAGGGCTAGGCTGTTGAGTTGTTGCTTCATTTATTAGATACTTCTTCCTACAATTCCTTAAAGTGCTCCTGCTGAGCATAAAGAGGCCCTTATTTGACTAAGTGCCCTTCAGTGGGAGTAACTCATAATAGGTTCTTTTCACTGGGAAAGTTCTTTGCTTTTGTTAGAACCAAGACAGTCTTGGAGAAAATATATTCCTTCTGCTGTTACTGTGTCAGACCTGTCACACACAGGGAAGCTGTGTGATCTTAAACAGTAAGATGTTGGATTGAATTTTGCCTGATTGAAGCATGGTGTGTATTGGCTCGCATATGATACTCATTGTTATCTCTTCAAAACAGGCAAAGAAGGTACATGTAGCATTACTTTGGGATTTCAAATGGCTAACTCTTGTTACAGAAAAATGGAGCCTCCTCTTGGTTCGCAGCAATGAAGGGAACTGACCACAAAGGTGTTACTGACCATAACAGTGACATCTTAATATGACTTAAGTATCCTTACCAAATACACTGCAGAGCATTTTCTATCGTACTAAAGATATTATCCTGGGCAACTCGGTGTAAGTAACGTGTCAGTGTTAAGTGACATACATTTTGTGATGAAGTCTTCATGATCTTGCATTAATAGCATTCCTTCACTACCTAGTTAATGGCTCTTAGCCACATTCAGTCACTCAGGCAAGGATAAATCTGCAAAGTGTTCACCCAAATTGAAAAGCAAATTTAATTAGATCAAACACACAAATTAATCAGCCTGGACTATATTAATTTAAATCTCTATATTCACGTGGCATTGACATGCAAGCAAGACACCTTTCTTTGTCAATGTTAGCTAGGTAGTGATAAACCAAGTGATAAAATGAACATGAGAGCTGTATAACTCTCATTTCAGATGTCCTGAAATGCTGAAACATTCTTATGGAATAGATCTTGCACAATAGAGTGGATTTCCAAACTTGAAATTGTTATGATAGAAGGAAGAACCTTTCAGCAGAGAGTGGATCTGCTTTTTGTTAATAAAACCCTCTTAGCTAGCTCAGTGGACAAACTGTCTTGGAGAGGAACTCCTATCTGTTAGGGAAGAAAGGAAAATAAAATGGAGCTGCAGCCTAATTATGGGGTCAAGGCTAATGGGAACCCCCGAACCATTCCCTTCCTGTAGACCACAGTGAAACAAGAATGTTTACACAGGAAACAACCGCAGAGGCCAGGATGTAGGGGTTGATGAAGGAGACCAGTGAATAAACAGAAAGAATAATAGATGTACCTGGCAAGAAAACAAAGAAAACTATATACTAAGCCCTGAAGCATATAACACTGTATTAAGAACATCATTTGGTGTATTTGATAATACTCTGTGTGGTTTATGCTACACATGTCCAAAGACTATTATAAAGTAGCATGATTTTAAAATAAAATGCAGTCTTTGTGGATGAGTATTTTGGAAGTTTTCATATGAAGCAGATGAAAAATACTCTGTGAAGTACAGACTCACAAACACTATTAGAGCTACAGTAACCCACTTTCATATAACCAAGTTAAGGTGCAGCCACGGTGGTACAAGTTACTATCTGTAATTCTGTACAGGTGTCTGGAAAAGGTATTATTATGTATGACATGTACTGCAAAGTCATGTGGGAACCTTCTGTAGATCAGAACTTCATTGACCTAGGCATTACACAAGCATAGGTCAAAAAACTAGTACTGACTTAATTTAAATATAATTTGGTTTTAGTACAAGGTTTTCGCAGAGATTAGTTTGGCAGTCCTAGCTCAAAATATTCCTGAACTGTCCAAAACACTGGGGCTGTGGACAGTCTCTGAAAACCCCAAACAAATGGAAATATATTGTCTTACCAATATGAGACCTGCACTTCCCAATTGACTTACTTTGAATGTGATCTTGAATCTAGGCAACTCTGGAGCCTGGGAATGCTGCACATATGATACCGATTGAAGACCATACAACTGACCTGCACTTTCAACAACAGATTTAATTTAAGTGACTGCCCTACCTACTATGGTGCAAAATTGCAGTCTGTTTGGTTTTGTTTTGTTTTTTTTTTTTTTAATAGAAACCGAGCATCTAACCTTTGAGCTCTCAGCTTTACTGCAGATCTTACTTTTATTGAAGCAAACTAAAAGTCTGTGTAAGCATTTTGATATCGGTAATATGTAAGGACAAGAAGCAATGGGTGGTCACTGAGGGATAGAAAGTTCCATGTAAACATGAGGAAAAAATTTTTCGCTGTGAGGGTGATGCAGCACTGGAACAGGCTGCCCAGGGAGGTTGTGGAGTCTCCTTCTCTAGAGATATTCAAAATCCTCCAGGATGCATTCCTGTGTGATCTGGTATAGGTGATCCTGCTCTGGCAGGGGGTTGGACTGAATGATCTTTCAAGGTCCCTTCCAGCGCCTGACATGCTGCGATTCTGTGTGATTCTGTGTTAGCATTACAGCAGTGCAGCAAGCAGCAGACTCAGTGTTTAACAGGATTCTTATTCATCCGAGAGGAAAGTGAGCATGTATGAAGAGGGAACCACCTCAGTGCTGCTGCATGGTTACAGGAAAGAACAGCTTTACCCTATGAGGGAGCAGAAAATTTTCTAGAATGCTCCCTTGGGCCACTGCAAAACATGTAAGGAAAAAGCAGGAAAAGTAGGTACAGTTGTGGACTTCTTACTTTCCTTTTGTCTATGCAACACTAGCACTTGGTGAAAGATGTGAAGAGTACCGTGCAGAGTCTGTGATATGGTGTGTATGTATTAAATGATGAGAGAGCCCTTACCTGAAATGCACCAGTGCTAGTTCACAGTCTTAAATCCTCTTAAAGATGACTGTGATCTTCCTCTCTTCCCTATAATAACCTAGTAAAAACCAAATTTAGCAGACTTAATGTCAGAAAGGCAAGCCTCCACTCTGACTACATGCCATCAGGGAATGGATCCACTCAGGGAAAATTAAGGGGGCATTTCTTACTAGACTGACACCTGCAAATGCTTGCAGACATGACAGGGTCTCATTTTAGAGGCAGACAGAAAGATGTTTCAGCATCATAGGCAGAATTTACCATTCATTGTTGGTGTTAAACAAATGCAGTCATGAATTCCAAGAGCCATTGTATACACAATGCCATATAATGTTTCTTGTATGGAAAAAAGATACTGCGCAGTGCTGGGGGTAGAGACAGGTGAAAAGAATTAAGAAAAAGGCCCCAAATCAAATACAAACCAAACAAAACAAAACAAAACCACACAAGACAAAATACAAAAACCCAAACACAATGACAAAATAGACTTGTGATTCCAAGCCCTGTGCTGGTGTAAATTCTACCTTCACACCAGTGTAGAAATTAAACCAAGAGCTTATTGCTTGGGCTACACTTTGACTCATGTCCAAGAACAACATTTTAAGCGTGGCTTGAGGAATATTTCAACATAGGAATTTGCTAAGAACAATTAGGAATTTTGCAAGCCCCATAGGAACTAGGTGTGGGGGGTGTGTGTTTCTTTGGATTTATTTGTTTGTTTGTTTTCAGTGGTTAAGATTTGGTGGTGTTGTTTTGGTTGGTTTTGGTTGGGTTTTTTTTGTGGGGGGGTGTGCATAGAATCATAGAATGGTAAGGTTGGAAGGGACCTCAAGGATCATCTAGTTCCAACCCCCTGACATAGGCAGGGACACCTCCCACTAGCACAGGTCACTCAAGGCCTCATCCAACCTGGCCTTGAACACCTCCAGGGAGGGAGCAGCCACAACCTCCCTGGGCAACCTATTCCAGTGCCTTACCACCCTCACTGGAAACATCTTCCTCCTAACATCTAGTCTAAATCTCCCCTCTAGCTGTTTAAACCCATTGTCCCTTGTCCTGGCATTGCAAGACCTTGTCAGTAGTCCCTCCCCACCCTTCCTGTAGGCCCCCTTCAGATCCTGGAAGGCTCCTCTA
>VWZE01001166.1:13103-30908 GCA_013396675.1 Eubucco bourcierii
TTCTTAAATTGAGGGGCCCAGAACTGGACACAGGACTCAAGGTGTGGCCTAAGCAGTGCAGAGTCCAGGGGGAGAATGACCTCCCTGCTCCTGCTGGCCACGCTATTCCTGATGCAGGCCAGGATGCCATTGGCTTTCTTGACCACCTGTGCATATCCCCTCCCCTCTTTTTTTTTCATTAGAGTTAGATGGCTTTACAAATCCCCTCCCCCCCTTTTTTTTCATTACAGTTAGATGCCTTTACATATCCCCTCCCCACCTTTTTTTTCATTAGGGTTAGATGCGTTTACATATCCCCTCCCCCCCTTTTTTTCCACTAGGGTTAGATGCTTTTACATATCCCCTCCCTCCTTTTTTTTTTTCATTAGGGTTAGATACCTTTACATATTCCCTCCCCCCTCTCTTTTTTTTTTTTTTTAATTTAAATGAAATTCACCAGAAATAGTCTTCCAAACAGAAAACATATTCTTTACAAATTACATGCTAACTGTTATTTTCCTTTTTAATTAAAAAAAAAAAAAAACAACTGCAGGAAAACTATGTCCTAGAATATTTATCCAGAAGCTCAACCCCTGAACCTTTTTTCTAAATACTGCTTAAAATTCTGGTATGCTCATCTAAAATTTTAAGTTCATGTGGATATTTTTAAGGGTAAACAAAAAAATGAGTTCAAGAAAAAAATACTTATAAAATATCCAACCAAAGAGCATCCATGTGCTGATGATCAGAAGAGAAGATAAATAGAGATTTTTTTTTTCCAGGATGGAAAAAGAAAGAAAGAAAAACCCAAAAAAGTAAAAAAGAGACACTGTATGGAGTCCCAGATTGGTCATACATTTTGGTACTGGTCAATAAACTAGACCACCATATATAAACAAAACATTCCATTCAACATTATGTCAACCTTTAACAAAAAGATCATTAATCAACTGCAAATGCATGTTCTATGCACCTGTAAAATCTGATGGACATTCTTTCAAGTTTTTATTTCAAGAGTGTGTCTGTCAGAATTACCCCCCACCACAAACTTAGTATTAATGTCGGGAGAAGTTTCCCAAATGTCACCGAAATGAATTAGTATCACACTGAGCCCGAGACTTAAGAGTCACCATGTGCACTGATGTATTTTCCCTCCTGTAATACTGACATATTTATATCTTTTCCATGCCTCTCCCAGGTCTGGCAGAACTGCATAGTGTATGTCTCATTGATTTTGTTATAACATAGAGACAAATACAGAAATTTATATGCAAGAGGTTTGTGGAAAAATTGTTAGCAACGATGTTCAAGATGCTCAACATCAAAGCAATACAACAAAGCAAACAAGAAAAATAAGAGGTTTTTACTAATCAGATGACAGAGTGAGGTAAAAGTTGCACTACACATTATTTCTAATGTTATGTTAGAACTTTTGTGATGGTTTGGGAGTACCCTGCCTGCCCCACACTTTGTAAAATGACCCAAACTAGACTCAGACAGATGGAAGTTAAGGACTGAAGCTCTATTTACAGCTCAGCACAATGTACAAGCAGAGACGCACACAATAGACAGGAATAGTTACAGAAATAGACAAGTTAAAGGTAATACAGAAACACAACTCCCCTCCCAGAAATCAGAGACCCCAGGAAGGGCTCCCAACCACCCTTCCACCTTCTCCCCACCCCTATACCTTACTCCAAGGTTTGCCCTATGAGTAAGGTGAGTTTGGATGATCGGCCAGGGGGGTTAGAAGGAAAGTGATTAGTGAGGTTACTCAGCAGAGAGGAGAAGGCAAGAAGCTAGACAGTCTGACAGTGTCTGCAAGCCTGAGCATCTTATCTTTTTTTGTACTCTTATTCTTAAACATCTCAGCAAGCCTATGAGTGAAGCAGACATCACTATTGTTTTCTTTTCACAGCCTACAATATAATTTTTCTCCATTAAAATATTCCAATTAGCCTCAAACCAGCATAACTTTGTTGGGTTTGATGTGTAGATACAGGATGCTGCATTGACAACAAAGGCTCTTCTTCACAGTGGATAAAGGTACCAGGTACCATAAGATCAACAAGCTGGAAGCCAAAATGACACAAGTTACAATCAGAAATAAAAGAGCCCTTAAAAAAAAAAAATTAGTTAGCCTTTAGAACAGTTTAATGAGTGCTTCAGGATTCCCTGTCACTAGGATACATGATTTTTTGGGAAGTAAAATAAGATAAAATAAAATAAGATAAAATAAGATAAAATAAAATAACATAAAATAAAATAACATAAAAGAAAAGAGAAGAAAGGAAAAGAAAGGAAAGGAAAAGAAAAGAACAGAAAAGAAAGGAAAGAAAAAGAAAAGAACAGAAAAGAAATGAAAAGAAAGAAAAAAGGAAAGGAAAAGGAAAGGGAAAGGAAAGGAAAGGAAAAGAAAAGAACAGAAAAGAAAGGAAAGAAAAAGAAAAGAACAGAAAAGAAAAGAAAGAAAAAAGGAAAGGAAAAGGAAAGGGAAAGGAAAGAAAAAGAAAAGGAAAAGAAAAATAAAAGAAAAAGAAAAATAAAAGGAAAAGGAAAATAAAGGAAAAGAAAAGAAAAAGAAAAAAGGAGAAAATAGAAAATAAGATAAAATAAAATAAGATTAAAAGAATAACATAAAAGAAAGGAAAAGAAAAGAAAAAGAAAAAAGGAGAAAATAGAAAATAAGATAAAATAAAATAAGATTAAAAGAATAACATAAAAGAAAGGAAAAGAAAAGAAAAGTAAAAGAGAAAGGGAGAAAATAGAAAACAAGATAAAATAAGATAATATAGAAAATAAGATAAAATAAGATAAAATAAAATAAGATTAAAAAAATAAAAAAAGAAAATAAAAGAAAGAAAAATAAAAGGAAAGGAAAACAAAAAGGAAAGGAAAGAAAAAGAAAAGGAAAATAAAGGAAAAGAAAAGAAAAAGAGTTAAGGAGAAAATAGAAAATAAGATCAAATAAAATAAGATTAAAAAAATAACATAAAAGAAAAGAAAGGAAAAGAAAAGAAAAAAATAAAAAGAAATTGAAAGGAAAATGAAAGGGAAAGGAAAGAAAAAGAAAAGGAAAAGAAAAGAAAAAGGAAAAGGAAAATAAAGGAAAATAAAAAAGAAAAGAGAAAAAAGGAGAAAATATAAAATAAAGTAAAATAAATAAAATGAGAGAAAATAAAGGAAAACAGGCAATGCTTGTTACATCAGAGAACCCTACCACAAAATAGTGCCTTTTTATTTTGCAGTCATTGAATTTATATTCAGTTTACTCGTTATGAATTTTATGTCTGAGAGAGAGCTACAATACACTACAATAAAACACATCTTTAGTTACCATGTGGTAAGAAGGTTGCAAGATGCAGGGTGGGACAGACAATGGTGTTTCAAAGAAAAGAGGTAGAAGCTATTTTCCATTTATAGCTCAATTTCAAACAGTGCATGTAAGAACATGCCCGACTTTGGGAATCACTACAGAAACAAAGAGAGGCAGAGGGCTTAATATCTAAAAATTTTACAATATATTCTTGAAAAACTATACAATTTGGTATATTCATCTGATTTCCCAAAACAGAAACTGTACTTCCCACCTTCCTCTTCACATACACAATATTAAAAAAAAGAAAAGAAAAGAAAAAAGTATTCTCCAAGGGCATTAAGTGTGTTTGATTTCTCATAATCTAGATAGGTCTTCTTTATGTTTTCCTTTACATTACTAATTCATTAATCTACTCCAGCTCACTAATCATCTACAGTTCCTTCAGTCCTCACTTCATAACCTAAAAGGTTCACAGGAAGAGAGCAGAATCCTGAGAAAATGATGTGCAGGTCAGAGTTTTGTGAATTTTACTTGGATGTCTGTAAATGTTTTATTTAAAAGCCAGTAAAAAGCCATAACATGAAAATCTCATTCAGATCTCACTTGAGCAAAATTCCAGCTTCTACGAGCTTCAAGGGCAGTCTGCCTGTAGAAACCCTACTGTACATTTTATGATTTGTCCTGAAGTAAAGAATAGTCACTTACTAGTACTGATGACACAGACAATAAGTGGATACATTGCAGTATTAAAACCAGAAAAGAAGACTTTCACAAAGCAAATCCTATGGCTTGTGTGGTTTAGGAATTCTATACTTGCTCCTGGAATTGTTTCACTTGGTCTAGGTGTTAGATTTCTCTTTACAGCTGTGAGAATCCTGCAGGGTTCAGTTCACAAAATGAACCCCTGCAGTTTGATTCAGAAGGTTTGGAAAGGAACTAATATTTCTTTGTACACTTACAGATTCAAGCATTTGGTCATCTTGTGAATTCTTAGCACCTCTATGTTAAAAGATGAATCCCTGAAATGGCTAATGAATGAATGTGTGACAGCCTAAGGACTTCCATGTCCTTCCTGTGCTGAGGGTTCCAGAACTGCACACAGGACTCCAGGTGGGGTCTGACAAGAGCAGAGTAAAGGGGCAGAATCCCCTCCCTTGCCCTGCTGCCCACACTGCTCTTGATGCAGCCCAGGACTCGGTTGCTGTCTGGGCTGCATGTGCACACTGCAGGCTCATGTTGAGCTTTTCATCAACTCAGGTCCACTGGCTTTGAGTCCCCCCGAGGATACGACTGTAAGCAGGCAGAGCAGGAGAGTTTTCCTGCTGTCATTTTACTCCTGATTAGTCAAAAACCCCGAAGACTTCCAGATTTGGGAAGTAAGATGGCAAAATCTAAACAGAACTCTAAATCAACTCACTGAAAAAGGCCAGTAACAGGGAAATCATCAATTGGTAACTTGTGTATCTCCACTCAAGGAGTGTGACTCTGAATTAGGATCTGACGAAGGTGGGAATTAACAAATAAATTGAAGTCTGACAGATTGACAGAGGTCCTCTTTAAAAATAAATTTTAAAAATAATAATCTTTACAGCATTTTAGGATTAATGCAAATGGTTTGCTGTAAGAAAAACACTGCAACATAGTGGCAGTGCAAATTTTCACAGCTTTCATAAAGACAGAGTAAGATTCCTTAAAGCATCAGATCTGAATTGAGCTAATTTTCATTTCCAGTACAAATAATTTGTGTAACTCTTCCATGTTTCCTACGTCAGTCCTTTGCTCTTGCCTGCATACTGGGTGTTTTTTTGTTTTTTTTTTGGGTAGTAAAACCCTTGCAAGTAGGCAGTAAAAAACTTGCAAAGGTCTCCAGTCTATAAAGTTATTATTTCTTTTTACTTGGCTTTGTCTACAAGCACGGCCATCTGTGGCTATCAAATACCACATTAAACAGAAATTTACATCTTGCATTTGTGTCTCCTTTCAGTCCTTTCAGCCTCCAGCCTCTCACAGCAACAAATTAGGCTGGAGGTATTAGGTTACACTAGCAAATCATTTGTTCACCAACTGTACAGCTAAACTATCATTTATACTAATAGAGTTCTTTATTATATTACTTACATGCTGTGCTGGCTTCTAGCATTTCTGCAAAAATGGCTGAGAAGTTAAAGTGATTAAAGCTCATCACCTTTCATTGAAAGGGCTGGTACTAACCCAAGAGTCAAACATCTCCCCTCCTTTCCCTGGTGTGACTGAAATGCTTATACCTTTGTGGGGGTTATGCATAACATTGCAGAAGCAAGGGGAACGTGAAGATTTCAGGGACAGTGTCTGTGAAAATCTTGATGAGGTTGGGAAGGAAACTTTGTGAACAGCAATGAACAGGAAAGTCAAACAAGGACAAAACTGCTAAAAAGATCCAAAATACCTGCAGAAACCTCATTTTTTTTTCTTTTTTTTTTTCCTCTCTTGTAGTGAAAGCTTTCCACTCTAGTAGCCTGTTCAGCCAGTTAACCTTTAGACTAAATGACTATAATGTGATCTACAGGAGCCTGCTGCTGAAAGCTCCTTGTACTCTGCATATTTTATAGAACATGGTAATAAAACCTAAGGAAGGCTTCTGCCTGTGAAACTAATCTTACACCTACATTTTGCTATGAGTCAGGGCAGAGCAAGGTCTAGGTTTTTCAGTCTTAGACTGTTGTAGATTACCCTTTCCTTTCCAGGGAAGCCAAAGAGAAGGATGGGTGTCTTCAGATGGAAACAGGATGAGGAGCAAAACTTTCCTGCTGAAGGCCCAGAAGAATGGGATCACCACAGATAAAATTCACCATCTGCACTACCCAAGTTAAGTTCTGTGAATCAATCCTTTTGTCTTATGTTTCTATTCTTCTTAGTTATTTCACACTTCTATTTAACGTGTTGGAACTGTAATAGCTTTTATGTTCTCCCACTGTGTAAAATACTAATCATCACATATCCTTGATGTTTATGTACCTAATTGGGATTTAATATGGTTATCAAGCCAGTCCAAAGCCTTCCAGGCACTGAGAATTGTGATAGAAGCACAAAGCAAGTGTTAAGTTATGAGCTGTTCTCTGTTTAGCATAAAAGGAGGGAATGCTTTTAAACCAGTGTTCTACAAGCTGAAAATTAATCTCCTTGTATGAGATGTTTGAATGAGAAGCCAAGAAAAGTGGCATTTAAAAGCAGAATCAGTAGTTTGGCTGCCTGATAAAAATCCTGAAGCAGATATTTCATTGGAAAGAGTTTTCCTAATCAGAATGGAATGCTGTATTAAATCATTCTATTTTGACATAGTTTCTGGAAGCATATGTGTTGCAGATTCTCCACTAATTTGGAAGGCAGCAAGCCTCTATGGATAGGAAAGCACACAAAACACATCTGGGAACGCAGAACTCCTATGTATGCTTCCATGAAGCATGAATTCTGGCAAGAAGCCGGAATTAGGATGGAGGTTAGGTGTTAGATCTAAAAATGATTCAGCACATATGGCCACTAGACCCAGTATTCTTTTAAAAAAGCTTTTATTTTATCAGTTACATATACTGCTGCTGCAACTACATACATACATACATACATATATATATATATATATATATGTGTGTGTGTGTGTATGTGTGTGTGTATATGAGTATATATAAATATGTATATATAAAAAATATACATATATATGTATATAAATATACATAGATAAAAATATACATATATGTATATCTATATAAATGTAGATATACATATATGTATATCTGTCCAGAATTCTGTTTCTGCTGCCTCTTGAGCATGAGAGATGAACACAGAAAAGCTCACAGAGTTGCTATTGTCACATAATAGCAGGAAAATTTAAATAAGGTAGTGAGATTAAAAAAAAAAAAAAGAGAATATGCACCTATCATAGAATCATAGAATGATAAGATTGGAAGGGACCTCAAGGATCATCTAGTTTCAACTCCCTGCCATAGGCAGGGACACCTCCCACTAGTACAGCTCACTCAAGGCCTCATCCAACCTGGCCTTGAACACCTCCAGGGAGGGAGCATCCATGACCTCCCTGGGCAACCTGTTCCAGTGCCTCACCACCCTCACTGTAAAGAACTTCCTCCTAACATCCAGTCTAAATCTCCCCTCTGCCAGTTCAAACCCATTGCCCCTTGTCCTGTCGTTGCAGGACCTTGCAAATAATCCTTCCCCTATGATTTTGCAGTAATGACACTAAAAAAACGGAACATTGTTTGGACTCCCTAATGGAGTTTTCCATGCTTTAAATGATTTGGATTTCCTTCCAGTTCAAGCATCATTTGAACTTCTTGAGATCAAATGACTGTTCTGAAGACCAACTGCAAGACCTGCAAACTGCTGATACACTCCAGTTTTCAAATTCAGTTGTTGCACAGCCTTAGTCTGCAACTGCACCCACTAGAATATAAAAACAGTAAACATGCTGTGGGCAGGTGAATGAAATAAGGCTGAGGACAGCATTTGTCATTCCTCCTCCTTCTCTATTTGCATAACTTGACCACACCATGAGCTAATTCAGGCTGCTAAACCATACGACCATAAGAGTGACTCTACTTCATGGCATCAAAGCTCCACCTAGCCAAATACCCAACAGTAGATGTTTGAGAGTTTTAAGAGCAGAGTGATGCTCTCCTCCTTCTCCACAATTTCAGTCATTTATGGATCCCCCACACCAAAGACAGTTCTTCCTGTATTTCATATTGCTTGGGATTTCTTTAGAACCCTAAGGAGTCCTGAATTAAATATTCACTGTATGAACACTTCATGGTGACCCCTGTCATCATTCCCTGAATCTGGCCAAATTCTAACAGATCTTTATAGAGGCAGATTGGGACTATAACTAGCATATGGTCTTCAGAAAATGGAAATACAAAAGCTACACAAAGAAACAGAAATTTGTTCTCTGTTGCCTTCCAAATAATTACCAATATTGGATTTGTTTTCTTTTGAATGATACTAAGCTAATATTTTTGCAAACTATTATTTCTATTTCTCTCTTTTGTTATAAGAATATAATACCAAATTCCTTCCTCTGTAGAATCATAGAGGTAATTTGGGGTCAGTTAGAAGCTTCCTTCATCAGATGTGGTACTGAGTTCCTCAGGAAGGTGAAGGAAAGAGGCTAGGGATCATCAGCAAAGGCTCAGAGCACAAAGCTAGGTATCACAGAATCTGTCAGAAAGGACATAGAAGTTCTCTTTTCTCCAGTGGTCTTGGTGATGTTCAATAAATTCTTGCCCTGGACAGCTCTGTATGTTTGGTGGATCTGAACAGCACTGTCCAGAGCTTTTAGTAGCACAGCATTAGCTTTGTAGAGAGCAGCGTCATATTCTGCTAGCAGCCACTCAGTTGCTCTCTTGTGTCCAACCCTTGCTACACAGATCCTGGCAAGTACAATGTTGTGTTGACACAAACTATCTGCCAAGGACAACTATTTATATAGTTCCCTGAAAGAATTTTTTGAAGTGTTAGGAAAAATTCAGCTGACAAACTAACAGAATAATGCTGTTCTGATTTTGCTCCCTAAACTGACTGTGACGGTTCGGGAGTTCCCTGCCCCCTCACACTTCATAAAATGATCCAGACTAGAACTCAGTCAGCTGGAAGTTAAGAGATGAAGCTCTATTTACAGCTCAGCACAATGTACAAGCAAAGATATACACAACAGACAGGAATAGTTACAGAAATACACAAGTTAAAGGGAATACAGAAACACAATCCCCCTCCCAGAAATCAGAGACCCCAGGAGGGGCTCCCAACCACCCTTCCACCTTCTCCCCACCCCTGTACCTTACCCCAAGGTTTGCTTTACATGCAAGGTAAGTTAGGAGGATCGGCCAGGGGCGTTAGAAAAAAAGTGGTTAGTGAGAATTAATCGGCAGAGGAGTCAGAACCAGAAGCTGCTGGACCGCCCATGCTGCTCTCCCAGCAAGAGAAAAACAGAGACTGACTTATCTATGTATTTTGGTTATTGTTCCCAAACAATTTTTTTTTCAGCAAGCATATGAGTGAAGTAGACATCATGATGTTTTCCTTTCACAGCCTATAGTGTAATTTTCTCTATTAAAATATTCTAATTAGCCTCAAACCAGCACACTGACTCACCGTGGAACCCTTCAAGTCCACTCACTGTCAGTCAGGTGAGCTTTAGAGCTAAAGAACAAATAATATATCTAAGGAAGGAAAAGAAACAAGGCCATCTTTTCCCAAAATAGCTAGTTATTGGTTAGCTGAGGCACAATACTACATACATTTTTAAAGTACCTTGGCTAATTTCACCAGAGAACACTGGGGAATGAGCTGCCATATAGTAAGGATGTTCTTTACAGTGAGGGTGGTGAGGCACTGGCACAGGTTGCCCAGGGAGGTTGTGGCTGCTCCCTCCCTGGAGGTGTTCAAGGCCAGGTTGGATGAGGCCTTGAGTAACCTGTACTAGTGGGAGGTGTCCCTGCCTATGGCAGGGAGTTGGAACTAGATGATCCTTGAGGTCCCTTCCAACCTTACCATTCTATGATTCTAAGTCTGTGCAATAGACATCCTCAAGCAAACAGTAAAAATATCTCAGAATGGCAGAACTGAATGAAAAATACATTTTAGTCTAAATCTCATTTCTGCTGCAAACCTACTTTTATGAGTTGGGATATATGGTACTGACATTGACTTTTGTACCTGTGCCTATTTTATATTCACCATAAAACGTAAAGGGAGTCATTAAGTAATTTTAGGCAACTAGACAGGTGAAATGAAAGCAGTCCTCACACCAGACAGGAGCACATACAAACAAACATGGTTAGAGATAGCAGGTTGTGTGCATTTGCCCAGCAAACCCTTAAAAAAAACCATGAAGAAAGCAAAAAAGTTGTGCTGAACAGAAGGGGGTATTTTGTGATCCTGAGGTTTCAGATTTAGCAGATTTAGCCCTCATTGCTGCAGTCTTACAGAGAGCTGTATCACAGTATCACAGTATCACCAAGGTTGGAAGAGATCTCAAAGATCATCAAGTCCAACCCATTACCACAGACCTCACCTGTACTAACACAAAGTGAGGAAAGAGTGATACAAAAAGCAATTGTTCTTCCTGTCAATTATGTATTGGAAAAAAGCACGAAGAAGCTAAAGGAATGACACTGAGAAGCAGCAAGTAAGATATTATATATAGACTGTAGGGATAATATGCAGAATTGGAGGCAAAAAATTCCAAAATATCTAACTTCTTTAGCAGGTACAACCCTGGAAGTGAATAGTAAAGAACATCACATCTGTCCATCTGCTATTAATTACATAAAAGGAGGAGTCAGTGTGCTTTCATAAAATGACATATCTCATAAGGCTACCTCTACTAACAGTGCCTGTTGTTAGTCAGCAAGTAAATGAGATTAAACTAATTGAAGGAGATGGGGTACCAGAAATCCATAATGTGACAGCTAGGAGCTGTGAAAATATACTGGAAGAAGCATCAGTCTTTAGTTGCTCTGTTTTGCTATGATTTGCCTAAACATTTACTCATGGTCAGTATCAGAGGGATATTTTCTCCAAGCCTGTGCATGCATTCCTATCTCATCTTGTTCTCACAGACTTCATTGAAGGCAAATAGTTCTGCGGCTTCCATCCCTTTGTTAGATCTGGTTAAAACTGGCAAAAAAAGTGAAAAGACTTTGAAGGGGTGGGAGCAAAAAGGCAGCGAGACACACACACATCAGAATTACATGAGCCTCCTTTCTTCACATTCCTAAACTATTCCAGCAAAAGCTTCTGCTGAAAACTTGGCCACACTCTTTATCTCGAAACAGTCAGAATTTAAGAAAGCATTTTTAATTGTCTTCAAACATAATTTGGCTTTAATTGCAAAAAAACAAAAAACCAAAAAAACAAAACACCCAACCAAAAAAAAAAAAACAAACAACATGGAAAGCATTTTCCTCTTTTAACAATATGTTCTATTTCCTGTAATACACACAAAGATCCCAAACCCACACAACTACAATCTCTTCACTGAGACATCAATATTTATATTTCCTTATTTTAAGCATGGAGGAGAAGATAAGTATCTCAACTAGGGTGATCAAGTAGTTTGGCTCATAAGAGGTATTACCTTATCTGATCACATGTACATTTTTGCCAGAGTTTCACATGTCTTTTCGGAAAGTGTTTATTATGTTAAAGAACATTGTTATTAAAAAGCAAGGAATTTACCCTACCCTAAATTAAATGTGCTTGAATTCAGTAAGTTGGGATCAGGATATGTGCATATGCAGACTTCTACTTATGAGTAGTATGAAAATCAAACCTGTTCTAAGCTCTGCTACTGACTTGTATAGGAAGAAGTTAAGTTTCAAAATCTAAGCACACCAAAATGTCAGAAAAAATAATTTTTACTTCTGAGCTCTGCAGCTTGAACCTATTTTACTAAGAATTTATTGCTGGTTAGAATTGTTAATGAAGAGTCAGAATATAAATAGGACCATCTGTAAATAACGACATTCGAGCACCTATCACACATGAAAGCAAATTCCTTACAGCATCATGTGCAGAAAACTCTTTATGCAGAGAGATTCATAACTGTATTTAGCTAGAATTGTAGTCAGTATGTTTAAAGTACCTGGGTCTGGGTAAGAAGTCACAGGGAAAACCTCTGTGGCACAGGAAGTCCTTTCACTTTTCAGAACGTCATCCATCATGCTGGGGAAATGGCAGGAAAGTAACCTACTACTTCTTAATAGGCTTCTGCATAGCGAGTTGCTTTGAAGCAGCAGCTGCCCACAGTAAATTTCACTGACCCTTAGAGACTTTCTCCAAGTTTTCCAACTGTTTTGTCTCCTGAATTACAACTCAGTGTTGGGTCCAAGTCTCTAGCACCTGACTAAACTTAGAAGCTCCAACAATATGAGAATGTAAAGCTTTCAGTGATGTTGTCTTTTCCATACAGCACCAGCAGTGAGACCTGATGCCATTCTATTTACCAACAGAGTAGCTTTTCTCCCTCTGAGATAAGGACTGTTGCATCACATTTTGCATGTGTGCACTATTACAGAACACAAGATAAACAAAATGTTGGATTCTTGGCACAGGAATTAGCACTCTGGTGTGATACCAAGTGCTTTATTTTATTCATTAAACCTTAACCACGTAAGAGTTTAAATTTGTTATTGGCACCAAAGTGGTGAAATTAAACATTAACATGCAATTACAGAGGATGGGAGACTATAACAGCCTAACAGACAATACCAATTATGTCCTGTCAGGCAAATGTACTCTTGCATTTTTTTTGTTCCAACATCTGTGGGCTCAGTGCCAACAAATTAATTGTTCTGCTTAAGTTCCTCTTGAAACCATGCCTTCCTACCAGAGTGTGTGAAACAAAAGACATTATCCTACCCTCTTCCAAACAAATCCTATCATTGCCTTGTGTTCTCACTGACACCAGGTGTCACCTTTCTTTCTCCCACTCCTTATTTGTTCGGATCACCCTCCTCTTCTCACTGCTCCCAGTGCTGCTCATACATTCCCTTTCCCCTTTGTCTTCTCCTCCAAATAGCAGTCTCCTCCAAATAGCAGTCTGTCTCCCACAGATTCCATACATGTCATTATACTACTCTATAACCATATGCCTTTCACAGTGCCAATGTCCTTTCTCTTAGAACGAATAAGGCACAACAAAATAACAATCTTGAGGATTTTTAAGAAAGCCCACCTCTTTTCTGCAGATTTTGTAACCCAGGGTATTAGTAACTTTTCCCATTTTCCTGTACCTCTGATTTCTTACTTATTTTATAAATGGACTATCTAGAAAGTTAAGAGTTTCATTTAGCATCACCAGTGGTGAGTAATTAGCTCAATATAAATGTCTGGCATGCTTATGTTAGTGTTGGAGCTCTGGCTACTCTGTTAATGTTTGAGATTAGGTATTCTGTACTGAACACTGATAAATTTATCTTAAACATCAAAAATAAAACATTCAGTGCAGTAAAATACTATGGCAAGATCACCATTTGTCCTTTATGCTTGCACACAATAAATGTATTTAAAATGTCCTTTCATTTCCTACTATGAACAAAACATGGTAGAAAGAATCATAGAATGGTAAGGTTGGAAGGGACCTCAAAGATCATCTAGTTCCAACCCACTGCCATAGGCAGGGACACCTCCCACTCGCACAGCTCACTCAAGGCCTCCTCCAACCTGCCTTTGAACACCTCCAGGGAGGGAGCAGCCACAACCTCCCTGGGCAACCTGTTCCAGTGTCTCACCACCCTCACTGCAAAGAATTTCCTAACATCCAGTCTAAATCTCCCCTCTGCCAGTTTAAACCCATTACCCCTTGTCCTGTCATTGCAAGACCTTGTCAATAGTCCCTCCCCAGCCTTCCTGTAGGCCCCCTTCAGATACTGGAAGGCTACTATATGGTCTCCTTGAAGTCTTTATTATGACTAGCTGAATAATATTTGTATTTTAGTGCAATCAATTTTAAGTTCAGTATTCTCTACCACCAAACTATACAACAGAATGTTTGTACCTTGACCTAACACAGCCCCAATCACAAAGTGTGCATGATAGCACATAACTCTCAAGCTATCTGTCATGGATTGAGTTGAACCTGTTGCTGATATTCAATATCATGCTGTCACCATGCCAGCTTCAAAATGAAAGTGCTGGCTGGAGCAAATTAACATAGAACTTGAAGTTCAGATTGCAGCCTGAAAGGTTTCCTGTTCTGATTGCTGTTTCAGCTTTCCAGGTTTGGGGTGCTGATCTTTACTGATGGGCAGGCTGAAGGTTGGGGGCAGAGGGAGGCCTCTGCCTTCTGCTTCTGGATTTTGCTGCACTTTTCTGCAAGCAGGCAGTGTTTTATCTCATTTCCAGTTGTGCTAGTTTTAGAGTTAATGCTCTAGTTATTTTAAATAACTAATTTTATTAGTTATAACTAATAAGTCTTATAATTTTATAATAGTTACAACTAATAATTTTAAATAAAGGATTTTGTTGGATACAGAAGAACAATAATAAGATAAGTCTATATCATTCCATTCGCTTGCTCATTAAGATAAAGTCAGTTGCATAAACAATTTCCTCCCCTCCACCTCTCTGCCTCCTGCTTCTCACTCTTGCCCTTTGCTCCTCAGCCCTAACTTCTGCATTAACCTTGACTGAGCAGGTAACAGTTGGAGCCTTTCTGAATTTCTTTCTGACAAGGAGAAGGTGGTGGCAGTTGGCCTCTTCTGGGATTTGTCCAGGGAAGATTTTTGTGTAATTTCTGAATCGTAAATAATTGTCAATATATGTAAATCTATTTGGTACATATGCACTGTATTATATGACTTTTAGATTTTAACTTGCTGTAAACATAAATCTTCATTAGCTTCCAAGCCTTCTGAGCTAGTCTAGTAATTTTATTTGGGGGTAGTTTTCAACTCACCACACCAGCATATCTCTTTATCTCAACTCAGAATTTGGGGGTTTTGTGCTACTTTCCCTCACTTCTGTGTTGGGGGAGAGGGACTTGTGACAGCAGACTTGTGTTAACCCAGGACACTATCAAAAGATGCCCATGTGTATACTAGGCAAGGAGATAGGAGTCAATCTGGAAAAGAAACAATGCTTTGTAGTTCTCATTTTGCTGTCTGTTTTATGAATATACAGATGATTTACGAAAAGAATTTTCAGCTGAATAAATGCTTCCAAAGGCATATCATTTCCAAATTACTCCAAGAATTGTGTTACTTGGATCAAATAATCACAGAATCATAGAATGGTAAGGTTGGAAGGGACCTCAAGGATCATCCAGTTCCAACCCCCTGCATAAGCAGGGACACCTCCCACTAGTACAGCTCACTCAAGGCCTCCTCCAACCTGGCCTTGAACACCTCCAGGGAGGGAGCATCCATAACCTCCCTGGGCAACCTGTTCCAGTGCCTCACCACCCTCACTGCAAAGACCTTCCTCCTAACATCCAGTCTAAATCTCCCCTCTGCCTTAATTGGCTTTGGATGGCCACTGTCATCAAGCACTGAAAGCTTCATTTACAATAAAAGAGGGGGGGAGGAAGTAGATACATAAACTCATAAAGCCATGAGAAGGAGAAAGTGTCGCAGTAAACTTTACAAAGAACTACGGACCTCAAAATTTCTAATAACAGAATCAGAAAGAGAATTTTTTAGGAAAATAATTGAAGAAGAAAAATGGTCTTGGTCTAATAGATGAGACAATATTTGAGCTGGGATTAGACAGACTCCGAGAATGAAACAACCTCAATTTGGAAAGGAAGGACAACTTTAGAAATCAATTGTGAAATCACATTAAACAAGTGACGTACTGTTGAGTAGCTCATGGAGTTCACAGCAGCCGGGGTTTTGAACAACAATACTAACCCTGAACACCACTCAATCAAACCTCAGGTTTGAGCTGGAAGATCTAAGTCCCTTTTTTTGTGAGGATCATACAACCTACAATCTTTGGTTAATGTCATTCTGTCACAGCATCCCTGAAAAGTAAGTAAGTAAATAAATAAATAGAATTAGTATATTATTTATAGTATTAATAATTAAAATTTAAATATTTTATTTACAGTAATAGTTAAATTTTAAAGGGTTTATATTATTGTTGTTGTTATTATTAATATTATTATTATAATTGTGATGGTGATGCTGCTGCTGCTGCTGCTTCCACCCAGTGTGATATCTTTAGCTCCATGCTTATAGTAGCCTTCCAGTATCTGAAGGGGGCCTACAGGAAGGCTGGGGAGGGATTATTGACAAGGTCTTGCAATGACAGGACAAGGGGCAATGGGTTTAAACTGGCAGAGGGGAGATTTAGACTGGATGTTAGGAGGAAGTTCTTTACAGTGAGGGTGGTGAGGCACTGGAACAGGTTGCCCAAGGTGGTTGTGGCTGCTCCCTCCCTGGAGGTGTTCAAGGCCAGATTGGATGAGGCCTTGAGTAACCTGTACTAGTGGGAGGTGTCCTTGCCTATGGCAGGAGGTTGGAACTAGATGATCCTTGAGGTCCCTTCCAATCTTACCATTCTATGATTCTATGCACTAATTCAGTTGTACTGTTTGTTGGGGGTTTTGTCTGTTCGCTTGGTTTTTGTTTGTTCAATGGGATTTTTTTTTGTTGGGTTTTGTTTTGCTTTTGTCAGGATAGTTTTAACCTGGTTGCAACCTCTGATGAAAGTCTGGAATGAATCCACACAAATTCTCCTTGTTTCAGGAATGGCTGTGAAAACAAGGGAGGAATGCACAGCTCTAAGCAAACCCATTTCTTCAGCAGCAAATGCTAGGTCATTGTTTAAAACCAAACAGGCGGAAAAATAAAAACCACTCAGTGCACTGACAATTCTTCCTCTCACATCAGTCTTTAGGTCACATCCCTCAGTGGACACAGTAACCAAATCTTCCTGTGGTACCTGTAGGAAAAAAATCATTGACTAGCTCTCTGCAAAGGCCATTTCACTGCTGCCCAGACAGTAGTTAAGTGTTCCTGAACAGGTTGCGAGACCTCTTCGTCCAACAAAATGAAAAGTCTCAAGATAGAAAAATTACATATGGAAGGCTGCAAACAGATTTGAAATTGGGATTGTTTAGCCTAGAGAAGAGGAGGTTCAGGAGGGCCTTATTGCTGTCTACAACTACCTGAAGGGTGGTTGTAGCCAGGGGGAGGTTACCTTCTTCTCTCAGGCAACCAGCACCAGAACAAGAGGACACAGTCTCAAGTTGTGCCAGGGGAAGTTTAGGCTGGAGGTGAGGAGAAAGTTCTTCACTGAGAGAGTCACTGACTGCTGGAATGGGCTGCCCAGGGAGGTGGTGGAGTCAGCATCCCTGGAGGTGTTCAAGGCGGGTTTGGACGTGGCAGTTGGTGCCATGGTCTAGTCTTGAGGACTGTGGTATTGGGTTGGACTTGATGATCTTTGAGGTCTCTTCCAACCCTGGTGATATTGTGAAACTGTGATACTGTGAAATTATGCTTTTAATTGATTCAATTAATTTTGCTAGTCTAAACCTGTTCTTCAGGACACCAAATGAAAATGTGTTTCGTTAAATCAGCATTTTTCTAAGGACTTCTTGAGTAATTTTTACATGGATAATGGAAGTTTCCTTACTTGATACCTGCCAATTTCCCAACAATTTTAGCATGAAATGGTTTTGGTTTTGGTTTTTTTTTTTTTGATCTGCAGGTTTATTTTTTTGTGTTTACGAGACACGAATGGACTGTATCTATTTTATGTCCATCCGTAAATTTATGCCAGTAGAAAAAACAACCTATTATTAAAAAAACATAAGAAAGTAAAAACCTAGAATAGGTTTCTGGAGACAGAAAACTACCAAAGCAGTTTACAACTGTGCACAGAAAACATGTTTTCCCTTTCTAATTGCTTTGTTTCAATTATAATGTGGTGCTTTTTTTTTTTTTTTTTTTTTTTTTTTTTTTTTTTTTTTTTTTTTTTTTTTTTTTTTTTTTTTTTTTTTTTGGTTTTTT